>CM077831.1:16165127-16634155 GCA_039720395.1 Liquidambar formosana | reverse complement strand
GAAATCCGAGGCCGGAACTCTTGCCGTCCCGACCACTTTGTTACCCAAAGAAGTCTTGCACTGCACTTCCATAGTAATGAACCCTGCATGCATTGGAACATCCACAACGAACTTCTCGTTCCACGATGGGTGGCTTCCTCCTTCTGTGTCCATCCTTGTCGTACAAGGATTGTACGGGTCGGCTCGAACGATGACGAATGCGTTCTTCTTGACTGGCCGGTTATGGTTGAGACGTAGGCCTTCGCCGGATATGACTGTGATCTCTAACGTGCGTGGCGTGTTAGCCATATTTTAATTTGATGCGTGTGTTTGTGTTTTTTGTGAGAGTTTTGGTGCTACGTACGTGGTTGTATATATATATAGATAAGGGCTTAACGAGGAAGTTGGAGAGAAGGAGATAGAAACAGATACGTAATTTCTCTAGTGTTTCATTGAACCAGCGCTGGGAGGATGGAGAGGGTACGTGAATCGACATCGTGTCAACCTTTTATTATGAGGTAAACGAGAGAGTGGTCTGTGGGTTCATCCTGTGTTCTAATAACGGAAGTGATTTTTGAGTCAAATTCAATTTTGGTGTGTGGTTTCGTTGAACATGGTTCTAGATAAATGCATGATGACTGCTACCTGCAGCTTTGCAGAGCGTATAGAGCACGCTCTGACTTGGAATGTAGAATTGCTTGATTACGTGACTCCCTGTACCAATGACCAATGGGTCTTGGGCGGTGTTAAAGCTATCAGATTCTTCTACATACTTCACACTTCAGAGAAAAGTTGAGTCTTTTTTGACGAAAGGAAATAACTGCGAAACTAGTTATTTTGAGATAATTGTTAGAATTGTCTCTAGTATACATGATGATTCAACGCACACAAGCGTCGTTCATGAATCCATGACTAATCAAATGGACCAATTAAATGTCTTATATAAATATGCATCAGATAAAATCCTCGTTTTGGGTCAAGTGCTATACTGGAGAGGTTGTTTCGTGCAAATAACTAGAAATAGAATTAGGCATATTAATATATGTTAGATAATGATCTTCCGTGTATCTAACATACGGGGCAACCATGCTAGCATATTGTACACAACTTCACCTTGTCTTTCTTTCTTTTCTTTTTTTATTTTCCTAATTATTTTTGGAGCTTTTAAGTGGCTAGCTTGTACAACAAATTAACACGAGTTAATTTGTTGTGCTAGTTTTGTGTTTATCTGTTTAAGATGTTTTATATGAGAAGTAACACAAGCCAAACTACTTAGGCTTGGATTAAAATTAAATCGGTAAAAATCTTATTCAAACTCGCTTGTAAAATAAACGAGTCAAGCTTAAACCTTATTATTAAGCTTGTCAATTTATTGAGTCAAGTTTGAGTAATCTACAACATACTCTTGATTAGCCCTAATATTATGTGTTATATATATATTAAGATGATGACTAAGTGAGTACATGCATGCTGATCGATATGACTTATATCAATCCTACATTGAGAGTTGTATTTTACGCATTAGTGGATTACAGGTACATTAGACTAATCTAAGAGGAGACATTAACCCCTAATGTTAGCACACTGCCATTAGGGGTATGGCATCTCACAATTTCACGTTAGCATATTACCTATCTTAATTAAAAAATATGTTTTGGTGACGTGATATTGATGTAATTTTCTCATATCATTGGCCAGGTCAACAAGTCAATTTGTTAATGGGATTGTAAAAGGTTGGTTGCCTACTAACAAGACAACCAAAAAAAAAAAAAAAAAAAAAAAATAAAATATAAAAAGAAAGGAGGTGTTTGGGTGGTGCTTTCGAAACTAATACCCAAAAAAAAAAAAAAAAAAGCTTTGCTGCCAAAGAAAAATTTGGATTTGCACCAAAGAATAAAAAAAAAAAATTTGGAAAAGGCAACTTTGAATGCTTCGTGGCGCAAACAGGTGTTGAAAAATCTTTGGCGGCGTAGAAAAATTTAAATATTGTATGTAGATAATCTGAGCCGGCAAAATAAAAGATTGGACCTGGATGAGTGGATGTCATGCATCATCAGTAGCAATAATTCCAGAAAAGTAAACTATTTTGATAGGGCTAGGCAGTATGGAGATGTTTGGGGTGGTGGAGAAAATATTTAAGAAGCAATGGGACCACTTATGCAAAAACATATATCCAGACGCATGGACGGTGGTTGAAAAAAAAAAAAAAAAAAACCTTATTTTATAACTTTAGGTGAGACAATCTTTGACTAGATATACCAAAGGTCGAATAGGTGCGGATGACTGGGTCAGCCGTCAGGTGGTGGTGTTGTCAGCACGCTTGTGTAAGCAAGCCAACGTTATTGCCGGGACACCACTCCGTCTATGCTGGGTGTGTGCAAGGAAATTTAAGCTACACCCCCTCCCTCATCAAGGTCAAGTACTCAAGTGCAAGGAAATTTTGGCTACAACGTGGACAAATTCTCTTGTTGGTTCAGTCTAACACATCTATTTGCACTTCTTTTATAAGATCGTTCTTTAGGTTTTGTTTGGTATAGGCCAGGTTGATCATGTGTAGAATATCTCGAAATATCCCATTCGATTACGGTTATTTATGAGTGACACGTGCGCATTCACCCGCGCGCGTATTTTGCTCACAGACAGTCGTAATCGAATAGGATATCCGGCACATGATCAAAGCTTATGTTTGGTATATCATATAGGTTGCATAGAAGATAAAAATATAATTTTTCATGTATTAGGTGCTTTTTCAAAGAATCCCGATACGATCAATATCCGTAGGATGGATATATCATATCCTCCATATGTGAGAGATAATAAACCCGTGAAGGAGGTAATATATTTTTATCATAGGATATTATACCATTTAAAAAAAAAAAAAGGAGATAAAAAAATATCCAAGAGACCATCTTTCCTATTTTAAACAAACAAACAAAAAAAAAAAAAAAAAACCAATAGGAGCATAGGCTTTTGGGGATACGTGCCCCCACAAACTTAGATAATTTTTTTAGGGGAAATTACCCTCGTTGTTTTCCTTTTTTTTTTTTTTTTTTTTTTTTTAGGGTGAGTGGGAAAATTATCTTTTGGTAACCACTTTCACATATAATATCAAAAAAAGGAATTTAGTAGTTATTTTGAAGCATATATATAATCAATTTGTGATAAGTTGATAGGCAATATCCTTTTTTTGGTATTACATTGAGAAGTGATTATTAAAAAGTAATTTTTCCAAAGAAGAGAATGGAGGCTCTTGAAAGTTTTTAGTTCTTAGTTCACAGAATCACAACACGTTGTCTCCATTTGAGATAATCCTTGGCAACCAAAGACTTTTCCTTCATCTAATAATTTCATCCTATCTAACCTTTTAGTCTAGTATACCAAATATATCTTTAAATCATGTATCGATATGTGAATGATATGTTGAAGTTTAATTAATTAAACATTAATTCAATTGCTTAAACAAAAAACACACCCAAAAAAAAAAAAAAAATGATTAGGGGTATTTTAGGTTTTACTCCCACCGAAATTTCAACCCAAATTATTTTCTTAGCGATTTATGTGAAACGCTTTATTCTCATAGAGGTTACGATTTTGCAAGAAGTCGAAATGATAACCTTTGGCGAACACCTCTATTTTCTTCTTAGCAATATGATTAATCTTTATTTTCATTTTTGTACCTAGTAAACCATTAATATTATAAGCTAATGACATGTTAGTCTAATTGTATTGTTCTCATTTGTTGAGTGAAAGATCTTGGGTTCGAGTTTTTGGAAAAGCATTGATACTCATTTATTGATATTAGGGGTTAAGGGTATAAGAAAATTCTATCAATTGTCACAATAAATAAATAAATAAATAAATAAACCATTAATATTATAATCTTAATTAGCTTGCTTTTGACCCCATAATTTCACTTTACTTTACTCTTACTACGTGATCATGTTGATCATAGTTATATGGAAGACTCACTCTTTAAGGTAGCTGCCTTCGATTGCAGATCCACAGGATCACAACATATTTTCAAACTAAGAAAATGCTGTAGCTAACTTTTTGTTTTTTTTTATTTTTTTATTTCCAAGTCGACTACTGCAACTTGGCTATGTATTTTAATGTAACCAAGAATCTTGCCTATTTCCTTATATATATCAAGGGATTTTTGGCGATAACCCTATATTATAAAAACCCTATGTTATAAGAGCTTTTTAACAAAAGCTCCATAAAAAAATTCATTAACCTTATAACCCTTTTTGACACCAAACGAATGAAATTATCTTTCTCTCACCAAAATACCATATATTTATCTTGTCGTTGTCCCCATTGAATAGTTTTTCATATCTGCCAACCAATAAATTCATCTTTTTGAGTTCTATTCACAATTACTCGACTTAATGAGTTGACCCAATTTTCACCACCTCCAACCTTCATCCCAAGATCCCAAACATTTGATAAGAACCATGGTTCATTTTTACAACCTTTTCAATCTAAAAAAAAAAAAAACACTCATTTTTATGTAGAGAAGAGTAGCATGTTATTATAACCTCTTTGAACCCAAGAAAAAAAAATCTCATTTTTATGTAGAGAACAATAACAAGTTACTCCCTCCGTCCCACTAAGATGGGCCATTTTTGCTACTTTTTGTGTCCCAAAATGTTTGTTCATTTTAGAAAGTCAAATCATAAATTTTTTGAATTTTCTTACACTACCCTTTAAAATTTCAATAACTACTCTTAACACAAAACCCAATACCAAGTTAATGAGGGTATTTTTGGAAAGATGGAGTCTAATAAATGACAAGTTAAGGTAATGATGGTTTTGCCTAAACTGTGTATTTTGTCAAACTTGATATATTTTTGTAGGACGGAGGGAGTACTATTTTTTTTTTTTGGCAAGTAACGAGGTGTCCGAACTACCAGAGCCCGACTAATCCCCGCTCTCCACGCGGGGCCCCCGCCCCATGAGGTCGTTTAATGTCCAGGCTAATAACCCTGATTGGTGGCTGACCAAGAGAGATTGACGGAGGGAATACTATTTAACAATAACAAAAGAGTAACATATTATTATTTAACATCATAATTTGCATGTTCCCGTTTTAAAAGCAAAAAGTAACATATCTATATATATATATATATATAGATTTTTCAGAATTACCTAATCAAAATAGGTATTGTTTGAAAATCATGATGAGTAGATTTCAAAGATACAAGTTTTGAAGATCACGGCGAGTAGCATCATTGTATCTAAAATGCTTTAGAAACTAATAGAGTAGGGCTAAGGGTAAGGAATTAAGGACAGACGAAGATGGGAGGTGTGGAAATCTCCCTATTTCAAAACGAGGGTAGGCTCCCTAATTAAAAAGGCTACTTTGAATGCGTCATGGTGCGTGCATGTAACAGGTAGAATGCTCCTCTGCTTCTACAGCTTTGGACTTTTCTAGCTATATCTTTGGTGGCGTGCACAATCGATCTGGACCGATCGACGAAGATCGGACCTTTTCCAAATTTTCCAAGTGTAAAAGTATACTGTGATCAGTAAGGAGATTTTTTGGTGATGAGAACAACATATATACATATATATATATGGGCCGGGCAGGCACATTTTTTGGATGGATGTGGTTTCTGTCATGTGGTGTTGTCAGCACACTTGTCTAAGCAAGCCATGTCTTCGCAAAAAACAAAGACTCCATGGTATGTGCAAGGAAATTTAAGCTACTCCCTACATGAACATATGGTCAAGTGCAAGGAAATTTTGATTAATCGGGACAGACCTCTGGTGGGTTGAGGTCTTCCTTTTTTTTTTTTTTTTTTTTTTTTATACCCAATATATAATATTATTGAAAGAAACAAAGTTCCCACTTTTTTGGACTTGGTCCCTTACACACAGCGAAACTTCCTCCATCCAAACAAAAAACATCATCAAGATTTCTAGTAAACTTGGCAAGGCCATGGTCTGCCTCGTTGCCTGTTCTAAGGATATGCAAGAACTTCACCCCTCCTAATGACATCCTCATTTCAGCACGTATATCATCAATCACCAGCCCAATCACTCCTTTTATATAATTTCACCTGGTTATCAAAAAAAGAAAAGAAAAGAAAAGAAAAGAAAAGAAAAAGCCCAATCACTACAAATTAAAAGAAAAAAACATTGTATTGTTTGTGTTGTAAATAAATACAAAAATAAAGAATTGTTAGATCATCAAAACTCGAATGATATGAAAAACCCTACAAAATCCCAACCAAAAAAAAAAAAAAAACCCTACTGAGGATCCAAATCCGCTAGGATGCTATTAGTGTGGCAACCCCTCATTTTTGTACTACACCTTAGTATTGAATAAAGCTTCCACATTTCACCCCCAAAAAGAATATATATATATATATGTTATGAATTCACCTACACCTCTTTACCGGCTGATGAAATTGTAAATTAAAACTTAATATAAAAATTAAATGAGTTTATTTATTTATTTTAAACTTAAAGAAGGATTGCTATTGAAGTTGGAATTCGATTTTTATAGAGTCAAATATATTTCTCAAAAAGGAGAAATAACATTTTTCTTGACCTAGAATCATAATGGACCATTAGTAGTTATTGTAACATACAAAGAAAGACCCATAAAGGGATGTGCTACATTCATTGAATATTCATGTCAATGACCCTGGGACCAAATAGCATGCTCCACACGCCCCAATAAGAGCCTAGGCTATGCTGAGGTCTTGGCTTAAAATATAAAAAAGAAAAAAAGAAAAAGAAAGTGCACTTGCACCTACTTTTCTGCTTTAAATTCAAAGGAGAAGAGTTTATTAATTTTGAACTTGTCATTGCCACAACTAATCAGTGAAAAATTGTGGAAAAAATTATTCAGTATGCTTAGCACTCTTTTGAGTGAAAGGTGAAAAAACCCTCTGGATTAGCTTTGAAATTGGTGTGAAAAAATAAATAAATAAAAATTCCTCCTAGCTTCCATTCATCTATCGAGAAAATCCTTGATAAAAGCCAGTGGAAAATAAACCCGGAGGGGTAGGTTAATCGGCAAGGGATCTCATCTTTGGATGCGGAGATCCTAAGTCCAACTCTTGCTATCCTCTTTGGGTCACACAAACAAGGTTTTCATGGATCTTGATTTTATTTGATTCATAAGGGTTGTGCGGCCTTATATGCGCTCGGGGTTTGCCCAAAGGGTTTCCTCATCATTAAAAAAAGAAAAAAACAAATAAATAAAATCAGCAAAAAAACTTGCGTCGGCAACCCTTGTGGAATCCTTCATATATATTAGGTATCGGACGAGCTAGGAATCCCAAAGACGATTTAGGCAATGCCAAATACTTTAACCCTACTTCAACACCATGAACAACTTCATAAAATGAAGAAGATGAAAAATGATAATCCCTCCCGTCCTAGTTGATTGTCACTTTTGAAAAATCATGTGTTTTTTGGAAAGCCTATTAAATGCTTTCACATCAAACATATGGGTATTAATATTCAAAATTTTCCATCAAGTATATAAATATTGGGACAAAAATAAAATATCCATGAAAAATATCCATGAGGAAGGGTATTTTAAGAAATAAAATCAAAAGACTCATTAACATTTTGAATGAAACTATAATTTTGGAATATTCTAAAAAATGAAAGGAGGCCAATAAAATAGGAATGGAAGGAGTACTTTCTTTCATGATTCTTATACTTAACCTTGGCTATGGTCAAGAGTTATATATTGTTTGAACTTATTCTTCTTCCTCGATCACCCCAAGAATAGTCTGCAAGAAAGAGGTCTGTGATTCGAATGCAAATTACTTTGAACGTTGGCTTCATTTCAGGGCCGGAGCCAAGTGTGACTTGGTGGGGTCACCTGGCCCCTTTGAATTTTCCTTTTTAAAAATATTTTCCACCTAAAATTTTTGGACAAATTTGTCCCTTCTGATTTTTTTTTTCCTTTTTCTTTTGGGCTCTTATATTATTAGTCACATTTCTTTTGCGCTGTATATTTCTACCAACATAAATATTTCAGGATACAAATTTGGCCCTACTCATAGGATTTTTTTACTCTTTCTCTGACTTCTCATTTGATTAATTATTGTAGTCACTTGATGTTTTTTGGTACTTTGCTTTTTCTTTTGTTGTAAAACTTCTTTGATATGTTGAATTAGGATTAAATTCTGGGTATTAATCAAAGTTTGGCATCTCTAGAGCCGCCACTGTTTCATTTCACCTCCTAACTTCTTGGTCATTGGTTTATTGTGAGGTTTTCCCTTTCCTCTGAGATAAAATATGAGAGAGAGAGAGAGAGAGAGAGAGGGACTGAGGAACTGTAATTATAAAGAATTGAGGGAATGTAATCTGTAATGAATCAAAAAATTTATTAATTTTAAATTTTCTCTTGTGGTCTCAAAAAAATCTTAATGTTTGCATTGTGTACAAATGTCCATAGACACTAAGTAATTGACGGTCCAAGCGTATGTATACCCATCCATATTTACACAGAGTAACTATACTAGACCGGAACTCCTGTCACCACCCCGCCGTAATGCTTCTCAACCACCGGAGTCACCGGAGTTCCCAGCCAGGGCCTCGACACCGAACCAACAAATTCCGGCACCTTCACTCTCACCGACAGATTAATAATTCCATTGCGCTCGCCATTCGCATCCCTCAACCTATAACTCAAGAAATGCAAGTAGCTCTCCGGCGTATACCCTCCAACAATATCGGAAGCCGGAATTCTCCCCTTTCCGACCACTTTGTTAACCAAAGAAGTCTTGCATTGCACTTCCACCGTTATGAACCCTGCCTTCGTTGGCGTGTCCACCACGAACTTCTCGTTCCACGAAGGGCGGCTTCCTCCTTCCGTGTCCATCTTCGTTGTGCGATAATTATGCGAATCAGATCGGATGATGACAAATGCATTTTTCTTGACTGGCTGCCTACGGTTGAGACGCAGGCCTTCGCCGGAGATGACTGTGACTTCCAAAGTGAGTGGCGTGTGCTTCATATCGATATATGGCGCTGATTACTTTGCGGGTGTGTTAATTTGGGAGAAAGATGGTTGCTATGAGCTTTGTTATAGATGGGGTTGAGAGGAACCCGCAGAGAACGAAGAAAGAAAGAAGAGAGAAAGGAGAGAGAAACAGAGAAGCTGCTTCTTTCGTGGTTTCGAAGTTGCTACTTGTGACACCAATGACGGTGGTGGTGCCTAGGGTTGACTATGTATGTGGAGGGCTTTTATTGGACCGTTTTGTTATCAAGTGAGTAACTTTAGAGTAAACTTTGTTTTTTGGGATATTCAACTTTGACGCGTGAGGTCGTTAGAGAGGGATTCTAGTTTTTATCTGTTAATTCACGAGTTATGTATGACCTGACCCCTTCCAACGTCGCTAAGCATCTAGACCACGCTCCATGTAAGAGTAAAAATAGCACCCAATAAAAAATAAAAAAAATGCCATGTTATTATTAGAGTAGTTTTAATGAGCCAAGTCATAGAATGCCGAAGTAATATGCCGCCTGACATGCCGAGTTTCAATTTGCTAATACAAAAAAGGTCCTTATTGAAACTTGCGCATCCATACTAAAAAGATCAAAAACTATTTTCCTATTTGCTTCAAATACTCAACCGAAAATTATGCTCAAAGTCAAACAAACAAGAATCCCCCACAACATAAAAAAGAGGCCGGTTTTTTATTTTGAAAATTCAAATTACTTACTTCAAACCAATAAATGGAAAAATCAAGAAAAAAAAAATCATAGGAAGAAATCAAGATAACATCATAAAGTTGAACATACGGAACAACAACACAAAAATCAAGATTTGAAAGAAAAAATAAACTGAAAAAGTCAATATAAAAAATGAAGTTATTTTATGAAAAGTTATAATTTTATCTTGAATTGCTAGATAATTATCTTGGGTTTAAAGAAAATTATCTGAAAAACACATAAATCCACAAGCAGGGGGAAAAAAAAATGAAGAAGAGAAGAATAGACAAAAAATCGTGCCTCTATCAAACCAGTGAGCACCTCCAGACATGAGAATCACATCTTCAAGACTTTCACTCATCACGAGCAAGCCTACAACCACAACCTATATATCATATCCAATTTACAGATCTTGATGGACCACTATCACAGAACTTTACTCTTGTAGAGAGAGAAAGTGGTTTGTGTGACAACACCTCTTTACTTTGTCGTTGTGTGACGACAAAAATTAAGGAGAAAGGTTGAGCGAGAGTTGCAGTTGTTAGAGCTCTGATAGCGGATTGTTGGGTATTTGATAGTGATTTCGTGTTTGAGGTGGGTAAGAAGAGAAAGAGAGAGAGAGAGAGAGAGAGTTGCTTTGTGGTGGGTAGAAGAGTGAGATTTTTAGAAAAGGGTTAGGTCTGTATCTTATGAACGAGAGAGAGAGAGAGAGAATTTTTTTGCAAAGTGGGTAGGATTCTCAGTGATTTATGGTGAGGGTAGTTTTGTATTTTTGCAGTTTCGGTCTTTGCATTGGTCTTATAGACTCGTCCCAATTATCATTTCCCTTATTGTTATTATTAATTTTTTTTGGTAAGAACTAAGATAACTCTTTCCAAATAATAGTAAGTCCTGGTGGGTTGGTAGAGCAGTTAAGTTCTAAATACGTTTTTTAGAAGTTATCTTTTCAACTTTTCGTAAAAATTATTGTTTGTATGTGTTTAGAATGTCTTACACGAGTCGTTAAAATAGAAACTAGATGATCAATGCTAGCATTTGACGCTATGTCCTTAAGACAGATTTTGCCTTTCACTTGGTGCTTTGAATCGCTCAAACGTTTGCCTATTGTGATATAGTGATCTGCACCACACAGAAGAAGCACTGCAATTTGTGTGTTTGGCGAACCTCACTATTTATTTACTCTCTTTCTAAACACATATGACTCAAATTATGATGCAAAAATTAACTCTTAATTACGTACTGAATGTGTGAAATGCAAACTTACACAGACTTTGAAGTGACTCTCTAGAACACCCAACAAACACTAATCTAGTGGCAACATTGTCAATAGAAGTAGCCACCTATAATCCCACATTTATATTTACTCCTAATTTTTATCCACACTAATCAACTCATACGGCACTTCATATATAAAACCAAAATTTCAAAGCTATCAAACCAGAATCGCATCTTCAAGACCTTCACTCATCACGAGCAAGCCTACAACCATAACCCATATATCATATCCAATTTACAAATCTTAATGGACCACTATCATAGAACTTCACTCTTGTAGAAAGAGAAAGTGGTTTGTGTGATAGCACCTTTTCATTTTGTCGTTGAGTGACGACAAAAATTAAGGAGAAAGGTTAAGCGAGAGTTGCAGTCGTCGGAGCTCGGATAACGGATTGTTGGGTATTTGATAGTGATCGATTTCGTGTTTTGAGGTGGGTAAGAAAAGAGAGAGAGAGAGAGAGACTTGCTTTGTGGTGGGTAGAAGAGATAGATTTTTAGAAAAAGGGGTTGGTCTGTATCTTATGAAAGAGAAAAATATCCGTAGGAGATAAAGTAGAGAGAGAGAGAGAAATTTTTTTGCAAAGTGGGTAGGATTCTCAGTGATTTATGGTGAGGGTAGTTTTGTATTTTTGCAGTTTCAGTCTTTGCATTGGTCTCATAGGCTCGTCCCAATGATCATTTCCCTTATTATTATTATTAATTTTTTTTTTTGCTAAGAACTAGGATAACTGTTTCCAAATAATAGTAAGTCCTGGTGGGTTGGTGGAGCAGTTAAGTTCTAAATACGTTTTTTAGAAGTTATCTTTTCGAATTTTCGTAAAAATTATTGTTTGTATGTGTTTAGAGTGTCCTACACGATTTGTTAAAACAGAAACTGGATGATCAATGCAAGCATTTGACACTATGTCCTTAAGACAGATTTCGCTCTTCACTTGGTGCTTTGAATCGCTCAAACGTTTGCCTGTTATGATATAGTGATCTGCACCACACAAAAAAAGCACTGCAATCTGTGCATTTAGCGAACCCCACTATTTATTTACTCTTTCTCTAAACATGTATGACTCAAATTATGATGCAAAAATTAATTCTTAATTTCGTACTGAATGTGTGAAATGCAGACTTACATAGACTTTGAAGTGACTCTCTAGAACAACCAACAAACACTAATCTAATGGCAACATTGTTAACAGATTAAAGAGCACAAAATTGAATTTTGCAGTGCAACCAAAGCAACATTAATTCGACATATCAAGGATGGCATTAGTTCTTGCTTCCATAGACTAAGCCATAATCAATCTTGACATGTAAGTTGGCAATTTCTTTTTCTTTTTCAGCTAAATGAGCAGTATCCCAAGCTATGAGGCTTAGACCTAATCCCTGTGATACACAAACCATCTAGAAGCCTGTGCATCCAAAATAGTAGTACCTAAAAAACATCGCCCATCATTCTTTGATTAAAAAGAACCATAACTCATGCTTTAAAATTATGTTAGAGATAACAAATGCACAACAAAAAATTAAAAATAAAATAAAATTACAATTGATAAAAAAAATAATAAAAAGAACCCCCCCTCCAAACACACACACTGATATATATATATATATATATATATATATATATATATATATATATATATATATATCTCTGAAAAAGAATACGATATTAATAATTCAAGTCTTAATAATTGGAAGATACCCAAAGTACTTGTTTCTGAAGTATATAAAGGAACTTTCAAAATATTCTCCAATATGAATGTCAAAGCATAAGAAGAAACAATAACCTTAAACGGTGAACATCAAACAATGCAACTCTTTAATGAGAAAATAATAATAAAGCATATCAAAGACGGCTTTAAATTCCTACATATAGGTTTAGTACAGGTTGCTACCAAACCATTAGGAAGAGAAGGCCTCAATATGTCTCTAGCCATGGCGCTAAGAGACTGCAGATGGAATAACTTTGAGAAGTCTATGCTAGAAGGAATCCAAGCAGGACTTCATGAAGGACCAATATATTTGAATCTATTCCCAGACTACACTGTTAGTCTTGGAGATAAGAACATCATGGATGTTCTAACCCTCAATATAAAAATACATAATTCTGAGATAAAAGATGGATCATCTCCATTACTCATAATACACAGAATTCAGTATAAAGTTTTTACAACTTGTACAAATCCTAGAGCAAAACAAACTTCTCCTAAAGGAGAAACTCTTTTGCTAAGGACAAACCTAAAAAATAAGGATCACATAGTAGTACCTCAAAGGATAAAATGGACAGAATTAGTAATGCCAGAAATATGGGATTTCCCCCAAATAATGTCTTCACTAAAAAGAGATATAACTACTACAAGGGTTAAGAAAATGATAGAGTATACAGATGGAAGTGAAGGACTTAGCTTTGCTAGTTCTTTCAGACTTCCAAAAGAATCATCAGTAAAAATAAAAGATTTTGAAGAATCCTTGAGAGCTTCTTGTTCTTCAGTTCCTTCTAGGATATGGGAACAACCAGCTCCTTCCCTCAGCCCCTAAAATACCTCTTTACGTTTTGCAACCAGTACAACCAAACCTTCAAGGAGTACAAAATACAACCAATATTTCTCATCCTTATTATACAACAACAAAACAATATGATAATAAGTCTGAAGAAGAAGAATACCAAAATATGTCACCAACTCGTTCTCAAATGCGAAGACCAGGAATAATGATGATAACTCTGAAAAGAGAATTTGAAATAGATAAAGAATTCTTAAGAAAAGAATTTTTATCAGAAGAAAATAAAAATAAAAGACAATGGTTTTTCAGTAACTTCATCAGTAAAGAACAAAGAGATGATATTCAAGAAAAATATTATCATTTTCTCAAAAAACATCAAATGCATACATACTTTTTTGTATGGTTTGAAATATATGTTGAAGATGATAGCATTGAGTATCCTTTCATAAAAGAAATCCAAATAACGGGAAAAAGTACTACAACTTGGTAGTTGTATCAGAATAAAGAATTGGTAGAATCTGTACATCCTCCTCTCGATCATCTCATCATACAGTATAAAAATAACATAGTCATAGCCTCCCCATTTAAGGCTAGATCTGAAGAAAATACTCAACCTAATGGAAGAGACATTCTGAAAATATTTGAAAAATAATTATACTAATCAAAATATGAAAACAATATCAGAACAATTGATAAGAATAGAAAATCAAGTACAAAGTAAAACTCCAGAGAAAAAAGATAGTAAGCCCTTATTTATACCTCATAAAATACCTCCAGTAGACACAAAACAACTCTCAAAAAATCTAAAACAAGAATTAGAAGAAAGGTTAAAATTTTTAGATGAAATAATTGAAAACAAAATACAAAATATGCCTGAAACACCTCAACCTCAACCATCAACTAGTAAAACAATAGCACCAGTAAATAAAATAATTAACTCATACATAGAAGCTGAAGAAATAATAAATACATTTAAAGATGAACAACAAGTCAGTACATTAAAAAATATTGCCAAACCAATAAGAAATTTCTATCCAAGACCAACATTTCCAGATATGCAAACAGAAGAACGTGGTTAATATCACCAAGTCTCATACCACGGAGGAACAATATATGAATGGGATATAGATGGAATGACAGAATATCATATACTCAATAAATTACAAGAAATGACAATGGTAAGCTCTGCCTATCAAACCAAAAATCCAAGTATAACAGATCACACAATAACTCAATCCTTAGTTACAGGTTTTACCGGACAACTTAAAGGATGGTGGGATTATATTCTCGCTCAAGAAGATAGAAATTCAATATTATATGCAATAAAAATATATTCAAATGGTATAATAATAAAATCTGAAGACAATGAAGAAATAGAAGATTTAGTGGCGACATTGTTATTCACAATATCAAAACATTTCATAGGAGACCCCTCCAAGATAAAAGATAAAACATCAGAGATCTTAACGAATCTCAGATGTCCAAAACTTCAAGATTTTCGCTGGTATAAAGATACTTTCCTCACTAAAATATTTCTAAGAGAAGATAGTGGTGAAGCCTTTTGGAAAGAAAGGTTCATCAGGGTTACCAACCCTATTTGCTGAAAAAATAAGAAAAACCTTAAGAGATCAGAATAATGGAACAATACCTTGGAAACAATTAACATATGGTGAATTAATATGCACAATGCATCAAGAAGGAATAGCAATATGTACAGATTTCAAATTACAAAAACAACTCAAAAAAGAAAGAACAACTAGGAAGAAGGAACTAGGATTGTTTTGTGAACAATTTGGATTTACAAGTATAAGAGCACCTTCCTCTAAGCATAAAACTGTCAGTAAATCGAGATCATACAGTAGAAAGTCTAATAAAAGATGTCATAGAAAATCATCTAGTAATCAATACTACCAACCTACAACATTAAAACAAAATACAAACCCTCACAGACCAAACCCAAAGAAATATCATAAAAAGAAACCTTTTGACCAAGAAAATAACTCTCACATAGTTTGCCATAGGTGTGGCAAGAAGGGCCATTACAAAGCCCAGTGTAGAGTAAAGCAAAAAATAAACTCTTTACAAATAGATGAAGATATTAAAAAACAAGTACTCAATATATAATACCCATTAGACTCAGAATATGAAACAAATCAAGATGAAGATAATTAAGTAGATGAAATAGCTCAAAATACATCCTCAACCTCATCATATGAATCAACAGATAAAGAATCAACAAAATCAGTATGTAAAAATAATTGTTGCAATATGATTAAAAGAGATGCTCAGCAATCCCTTTTGTTAGAAATAATAGATAGGATGCATGACCCAATATTACAAAGAGAATATCTACAAAAGCCTCAAGACACAATAAATGAACCAGTACAGAAAACTCCAAGAACATATAATCTAGATAATATTTTAAAAGAAAAATATCAAGTAAAGAAGTTGTAGAACCAACAATTCAAGATCTTAAACAAGAAGTAAAACAAGTAAAAGAAGAAATCAGAATATTAAAAAATAACACCAATCTCCACATAGAACAATTACAAGAACAAATAACAAAACTTAAACAATATCACAAACAAGAACATTTAAAAAAGGATGAAGATCTACAAATAGAAGATATTAACCTAGATAACCAAGAAGATAAGAATATGAGTGAAACTGCTTTGCTCAACCTAATATCCAGAATAACATACCAAAAATGGAATGTTAGACTTAAAATAGTAATCAATAAAGAGTATATACTTAATGTAATAGCACTGATTGATTCAGGAGCAGATATGAACTATATCCAAGAAGGATTAGTTCTAACAAAATATTATTAAAAAACTAAAGAGAAGCTCACTACAGCCAGTGGTGCTCCTCTTAATATAGAATTTAGACTCAATAATGCACATGTGTGTAATCAAGGAGTTTGTCTAAGTATAGCTTTCATATTAGTAAAGAACCTAGACAGAGAAGTCATTCTAGGTACGCCATTTCTCACTATAATAAAATCATTCACAGTAAGCCAATATAGAATAAAAGCTACCACAGATAAAGGGAAGATAGCTTTTGAATTCCTTAATCCACCATCACAAAGAGATATCAACACCATAAAGAATAGATCAATATTCAAGAATAAAACCATCCAATTGATAGTACAAAAAACATATCATATGAATTATCTCAAAAAAGAAATTCAGTATAAGCAAATTGAAGACCAACTAAAAGATTGGAAGCTCCATCAATCCTAATACCTTTTGGCATAGGAACAAGTATATTCTCCAACTTCCGTATGAAAAAGATTTCAATGAAAGTAGGATACCAACAAAAGCAAGACCAATACAAATGAACCAAGAAAATTTAGAAATATGTAAAAAAGAAATAGAAGATTTGCTTAACAAAAACTTAATTAGGCCTACTCGCTCGCCCTGGAGTTGCTCCGCCTTTTATGTTTTTAAAGCAGTTGAAATAGAGCGAGAAGTCCCAAGACTTGTAATCAATTACAAGCCTCTCAGTGACGCATTGAAATGGATAAGATATCCTCTTCCTAATAAAAAAGATTTATTAGAGAGACTTAATAATGTAAAAGTATTTTCAAAATTTGATATGAAATCTAGTTTCTGGTAGATCCAGATTCATGAACAAGATAGGTATAAGACTACTTTCACAATCCCTTTTGGCTATTATGAATGGAACGTAATGCCATTTGGTTAAAAAAATGCTTCCCTGGAATTTCAAAATATAATGAATTCTATATTCAATCCATATACAGAATTCACAATAGTATATATTAATGATGTCTTAGTATTTTCCCCTTCAATAGATCAACATTGGAAACATCTTAGTATATTCTTCCATCCCATAAAAAAATATGGTTTAGCTTTAAGTCCAACCAAAATAAACCTCTTCCAGACCAGGTTAGGTTCTTAGGTCATAATATCTATCAGGGAACTATAATTCCAATAAAGAGATCAACACAGTTTGCGGATAAATTCCCATACGAAATCAAGGATAAGAAACAATTGCAGAGGTTCTTAGGATGTCTGAATTATATTTCAGAATTCTGTCCCAATCTTAGCCAGATATGTGCTCTCCTTAGGCAAAGATTGAAAAAAGATCCTCAGCCATAGACAATAGAGCATACCAAAATAGTCAGAATACTCAAGGATAAAGCTAGGAATTTGCCTTGCCTCAGTATAGCAAATCCTCTAGCATCCAAAATAATCCAAACAAATGCCTCTGACATAGGATATGGAGGGATACTTCTCCAAAAGATCAAGGGCTAGGCTATTGCCACCACATAACATACTCTAAGCCCCCCATTTAATTTACATTTTTAAGGTTTTGTGAAAAATATAAAGAAAATTTATGAAAACTAATTACATAGTCCACTAGAAAACATCATTCCGGACAACTTTGTAGAAGAAATTTTTTCCAAAATCTCTCATTTAGGTAGACTTTTTGACATTTTTTCATGAAAAATGAAACAGAGATTGTAAATGGCCAAAAAGTCTACTTAAATGATAGATTTTGGAGAAAATTAATTCTACAAAGTTGTTTAAAATGATGTTTTCTAGTGAACAATGTTATTATTTTTCGTAAAAAACTTTTTATATTTTTCATAAAACCTCAAAAAGTGTAAACTAATGGGGGGTTTTGAGTACTTTATGTGGTGGCAATAGCCTCACTCAAAGATCAATAACCAAGAGAGAATAGTGAGATATCACTCGAGTGCATGGAATCCAGCCCAGCAAAAGTATTCTACAATTAAAAAGGAAATTTTATCTATAGTATTATGTATTTCAAAATTTCAAAGTGATATTTTGAATAAAATTTTTTAGTAAAAGTATATTGCAAAGCAGCAAAACCAATTTTGCAAAAGGATGTTAAAAATATAGCTTCTAAGCATATATTTGCTAGATGGCAAGCAGCACTTTCAGTATTTGATTTTAGTATTGAGTATATTAGAGTAGAATCAAACTTTGTCCCTGACTTTCTCTCTCGCGAGTTTTTACAGGGTCATCAATCCTCTCCCAAAATATGCCAAGAAAGGGATCAAAAGCCCCTTCATCCAGTTCATCAACAGCTCCTCAAGGGCAAACACAAGAACAAAAACCCCAGTATCTTATCCCATTCGCACAAGATACAATCCCAGATATCACTTCACCATCACAGGATAAGAAAAAATGGTACTAGTATGTTGAAGAGGAAGAACAATAGAATCTCCTCTCCCAAAATACTTTCCATGGTTTAACCCTGGACCAATATAAAGATATGTGTTCAGACACATTTCCCCAAGATATGTTCCCTCCAGTAGATAAGTCTTAAACTTATGCACTGGCAGCTTCGGGCTCCAAAAGAAGTGGTAATACAGTAGCTACTTCCTCTAGAATTCAGAAGTCATCTGTAGAACTTTCTGCTGCACCCTTCCAGAATATTTTCAAAAAATCTACTATTATAAATAACAAGTATTTTCAAAATCCTCATGAATTTCCAGAAATGGTAATTGAAAAAGAATTTCAAAATAAGGATGTTTTAGATATAGTGCAAGAAAGTTTCTCTCCAATGTTTCAGTATATTCCAACAGATTTCCGAAAAACCCAACATTGGTATGAAAGTATTCTTGATAAAGGTACTAAATCTGCAACATTCAAACATTATCCTTTTGAGGATGACAAAACTCAGTATACTCATTCAACCTGCCGACTTGTCAAAGTCCTCACTCCTTCTGATTGGGGTCAAGCCTTATTCAAACCCAAGAAGTTGCCGTTTGAGGCCAATCCCCAATATTTCAATTATTTTGATTATCAAAAAGCATGGCAGTATACATTCTTCCTACAAAATAGAGAATTCCATCATTCATGGATGACCTATTTTGATAATAAATTCAATTTCAATATCCCCCTTTGGTTTCTTGATTGGTGAAAATACTTTGGCCCTGCTCAAGAAATCCTTCCACCAAAACCCCACAATATCTTATCAGCATATTCAATATTCCAGGAAAGAGTACAACCCCTAGTATCTCTCTAGGCTTTTAATTTTTAAAGTTATTCCTCTTCTTTGCAAACTTTGGTTTAGCATGGATCATGTTTTGAAAGTATGAAATATTGTCAACACAGGTCTTTCCCCCATTAGGAAGAACATTCCATGTCAAGTGGTGGGAAAAGGCAGAAACAAAACATATTACTCCATCAGTCATACAACAATGGTTCAATAGGCACCCGGCTATCCAATCATCAATAGGAGAAGAATCATCCAAAGTACTTCTCTCCTAGAGCCAGCTCGTTGCTAAACTTGCAATAGCTCCTCCTAATAGCAAAGAACTCAAAAAATGCCTCATGCAGGTTCTCTCTTCTATTGAGTCAGACAATGAATAAGATGAACAGGGTTCCAGCCCCTCAATAGATCTGGCACTAGATAATGAGGATGACTATTTTGGCATCCTTTCCCCACTACTAAGACATTAAAGATGACTATTCTGGCGTCTCCTCCACAGTATAAAGACAAGATCCAAAAATCTCAGCTTTCTCGGTTAAGGTGATATTCCATTTCCAACAAAGCAGAGATTATGTCCCAGTATCAGACAAATCAACAGTATAAAGCAAAAGTTACTATTTGCTACAGTTCGGTCGCTGTGGGTGTACAGTATAGGCGAAATCAATAGGATCCTACTTTAACTCAAATATTTTCACCAAAAGCATCCAAAGCTGCAACGCACTTCAGCACGCCTCAGTAGCTTTCCATCGAAAGTATCCAAAACAGCCAAGTTGGTCCTGCTTTCCAAAAAGAAATCATTTGGCCCTCACATGTTATCCCTGTATCCATGTGAACCTGTGAACCCCAGAAATTGGGCCCACAAGGATTGAAAAGAAATTAAAATAATAGGTTTGAAAAAGAAAAAAGAGTCGCCACCTCATTTTTTAAAGGAAACAAGGAAAACCCTAAAAATAGATTGTTTTAAGAAAACAATTTGAATGACTCCATGTTTAAAAAGGAAAGGCAAAAACAAGTCTTTTGGAAACCAAAGAAATCGGGGATTCGGAGGCTAAGTTATGACATGGGAAGGTTCTAGGCAAAGCCTATAGGCACCCATGTCACCCTTTCAGTCTCTCAGTTTATTTGGGCTAAATTAAAGTCTTTTCAACACAAATATCATCATATATCATCACAAGACAACATGCATATCATATATCCATCCAATCATCTATGCATAATAAGCAAATAAAACAGAAAACAGGAAATAAAATACAAAAAAACCTAGGATACTTAGATCTTAGAACGGACTTGAGCTTCAAAAAGAGCGCCTACGTACCATGCAACGAAATACATGGATCAAAGTCTATGTAGTTCGAATAGAACTAAGGTTAAATCCTAATATAAACCAATGGTAAAAACTCTAGGTTTCCTTGTTCGAAAGAGAATTGAATAAACAAGTTTGAATTCAGAAAGAATTCCATAAGATGAAAACTTTGATAAAAAACCAGAATTTTATTATTGAAGGAAACCTTTGATAATTACCATAGACTCATATTAAGAAATAACCCTAAAGAGGGAGAAGAGAAAAGACAACAAAGGAAAGGTGAATTGGGGCACCTTCAAGCCCACTTACCTGAGCACAATAACTCCAAGCATTAACAATTTCAAGCAATGGCAGCCCTGTTTGCCATAGGACAATTACCACACCTATTTGCACCCTTACACGTGCTCAAAACCATGCAAAAACAATAACATGCAAATCTGGATAGAATAGTATTATGGCCTAAAATCATTCACTAAACATGCTAATAGCAAAATCAGTGAACAAATATAAGCTCTAATGCAATCCTAATACCATATCATGCATAAAAAAACCTAGAAACCCACTAGTATACATGCAAAACATATCATAATTATTCTATATATATCATACATATAATAACCATGAAGAAAAACTAAAAGAAAAATCTAACCTAACATGCTATATGCAACTCACATGAAATAAGGACAACGAAAACCCTAAACTCTCAATTATGCTTAAAAACATATAGAATAGCCCTAGAACATACTAAACTCATGTTAAACGGAACCTAAGTCATGCATATTAGCTAACTAAAGCCATAAAACATGATAAAAATCCTAACTTTAACATGCAATGACACTATTCTAAAACAAGGACAATAGAAACCCTAAACTCACAATCATACTTAAAAACCTATAGAACAGCCCTAAAGCATGCTATAATCAACATGAACAGCATTTAAATCATGCATATTAACTAACTAAGGTGATAACACATGATAAAAAAGCTACCTTTAACATGCAATAAGCCTATTCTATAAGAAAGCTTGATTTAATACTAATAAGGAAGAAGGTTACCTTAGGAAGAGCTTCCTTGCTGCTGTAGAGACTCTCTCTTGCTCTTATGAATGATTTGAATCAATGTTCTTCAAGGCTACAGCAGGAACTCTAGCTCTCCATCAAGTCTCTCTCTCTTATTCTCTCTCACACACTCAGGTTTAATGCATAGAACAGCCTCTAGGAACTTCTAATTGCCTCCCTTTTTGCTGGAGCATAGCGGGTATTTATAGAGTTTCATTAGGATAAACCAATGGCTGGAATTAAAACCTTAAAAATTAATCCAAGGGCTGTTAGAGACGCCCTTGGGGCTTAAGTAACTCAAGAGTTACCAAAAATTAGAAGGAAACTCGTCATAAAGAGTCCTTGTACGTCAAAATAAGCAAGAGTCCGCTTCAACAAACAAATAGAGAGAAAATAGGAAAGTGGCCTCGAGTGACCACCAGGGCCTGGGCGGCTAGCCACCTGGGCCCAAGTGGCTAGCCGCCCGGGGCTGGGTGGTCACCCGAGCCCACTTCGAATTTTTAGCCTATTTTGACTCCTTTTCCTTCTAGGAGTGTTTCAGGGGTCAAATTAAGTCCGATTTTGATGAAACAAAAGCCAAAACGACCGTGTTTCAATGAGGAAGACATTTTTGAACACTTTAGGGTAAAAATACTAACCATGGGGGCATGGTTAGGTTTGGCAAAGGTGGTTAACCGCTATGCTCTACCTTTGCAAGCATAGGTATGCATATAGGATCAAACCAAATGTTTTCCATATCAAAATTAAACTTTCTAAAACACTTTTGAAGATAAAATTATGACTAATGAAAGTTAATTTGAAAAGATTTGATTGGTAATTGTGAGTCAATTTGAGTTAACGCAAGAGAGGGTCAATTAACCAACTTGAACTACATCGAGCCATTTTAACCCTAAGCCATTGATTCATTAAATTGAACCTAGAAATACCTCATATGCATCCATATGAACTCCAACTGACAATTTGGGGATCATTTCAAGATCAAATGAAAATTTTGTGACTTAAAAGACGATTATGCCTCTCAAGTCACAAAAGCTTTTATTATCCCTCAAGATCAACTCCGAATTGAACCAAAATTCATATCCATTGTCCTTGTGACTCTAGAAAACTAATGCAAGTGACTAGACTAAAAAAAAAAACAAAAACATGCATGAAATGATGAGCCCTAGTAAGGTTGTGCAAAAATGGGGTGTGACAAAACCTGAACTATAACGACTTGAAATTGGGGTTGTTAGTTAAGAAGTAAGAAAAGCACTTTTAAAGCCAAATTTGGTGGATGTTTAGTAAAAATAATTCTTTTGAAAATATTTTTAGAAAATCCGACATGGTCCTGTCTGTAAATAGGACATACCAAGTTATCGACTAGTCATAAAACCTGTAGAAAACACATTTATAAGCTTTTCCATCCATCCACACAATATTTCAAAAATAAAAAAATAAAAAAAAATCTACGGGCTATATCGTAGTCACATGTGTCTCATTTAGATATACATCCACTACTCAATTAATTATTACAGGCCATGAAATTAAAATTAATAAATGTCTAGACTCAAAGCCTATCTCCAATATTCCCTACATGTATGCAAGCATGCTGATGTGCTCCCAAAACCTAAGTCATCTTAGATTTAAAAATATGACCTGTAAGAAAACTATGGGAGTATGAGCTACATGCTCAGTCACTACAACAAAATAGGCTTTTTACGACTTGAAATTAACGACTTGCATGTTTACAAGTCGTTAATATAGGTCATTTATGACTTACTTCTTAAGCACGTCGTTAAAAGACATTACATAGATAGAATTTACGGCCTACAAAGGGAGTATGTCGTTAATGGGATTTATTACGACGTGTTTTGCACGTCGTAAATGATATACTGAGAAATGCCTATTTACGACGTGTTTTACACGTCGTTAAAAAGGTGTAGTTCCGTCATAGTTTTAGTGAGGAATTCCACCTATTTTTTATGACGTGTTTTGTATGTCGTAAATACTATCACGAGATCCGCTTATCAACGACGCATTATGCACGTCGTTAATAACACACCAGAGTTGGGCGAAATTTTTAGCGGGCATTTTGCCTCGCTTTAGTGAATTTTGCAATTTCCTTTTTTTTCTTTTGGTGCTTTACTCTTCCATCTTGTAGACTTGCACACACACTCCATCTAATGGCCATTCTGAACACTCCTTCACGGCTAGGGCACACTCCTGCATCTCACAAACACGCATACTCCCTCAATCCCTCAATCTCCTTCACGATTAGGGTGTGTTCACCGTCGATTGTGAACTGGGAATCGACGGTGAGTGTTCACAATCAGCGTTCTGTACATAGCTGATGCTCTTCCATCTCTCAATCCCTCAATCTCCCAAATGTGATTGTGTTGACGGTGCGTGTTGATGGCTAATGTTCTTCCATCTCTCAATCCCTCTTTGATCCACACGATGGTGCGTCTCGATGGTTCTCTCACGTCTGAAATCAACCATACGGTGTCTCATCTTCAAACTGGTTCTGAAATGGACCATACGGTAGAAATCTGTGCGTCTCATCTTCATCTTGGCAGAGGAACGAACTATTGTTGGTGGTGTTAGTGTGTAAACTCCGGCTAAACTGGTGTTGGTGTGTAAACTTCGTTCTAAGGCTCAAAACCTCCCCTTTCAAAATATGTGTTTGCAGTTTTTTTTTTTTTTCCGAGAAACAAACGAAGCCTTACTAGAATCGTTCTTCTTCTAATTAAAAAGAAGAAATATGTTATATTTCTATTTTATTGTTCTTTTACTTAATAAAGTTAGGATTTTTAGTCTCTATTTATAAAGATTTCGATACTTAAGATGATTTCATGTATATATCGTCTCTGTTTTGCTTAGTCTTTGAAGGCATAGTTGATTTATTGAGGTTGCTTTATTTTTTGGCAATTGGGTTTAGCTGATTTGATGGGTCACTATTGTTGACCAAATATGTGTTAGTTGTATGTTTTTTAATTATTTGTTTGTTGGGTTTTGTTTGGTTTGACATAAAATTTTTAATGGAAATTTTTTTATCTCGTCTCATTTCCTTTGTTTATTCCAACCGTGCTCAGAGAGAGAGAGAGAATGAGAAGTGAGACTAAAAGAGAGAATGATGAAGCAGAGAGGGAGTTCGTGGGGATCGCTCTATAGCTCTTGGAGCTGTCTTGCTAAGGTAAGAAGCTTACCCCGTCTTCTAATTTTGATGATATATTTATGTTAGAAACTTTGATTTTTCTGAAATTATTATTAATGTTAATGGTCTAACTTTAGGTTTTTGGGGTCAAGGAACTTGTTGGTAACCTTTGATTTGAAGGAAAATGAACATAGCTTAATATTTTGAAAAATTACAGATTTTTGGGTTGTGAATCCTGAACCTTTGAGCCCCAAAACCCATGTGTTATGATGAGCTTTTGTATGAACCATTTATATATTCTTGTAGAGGGCTGAACAAGCTTTAAAATGGCTTTTGAATCACTTGATTTGGCCAAGAAATGAGTGAGATAAGTTAGAGAGAAGTTGACCAAAAACTCATAAAAAACCAAATGGATTCTCAGTTTCAACCCATGGGAGGTTGAAGATGAGTATGAAATTATAATCCAGTGTGGGTGCGCTCACCCACACCCATCGTGTTCTCATCCATTTGAGGACCTTAGGTTAACCCGATTGACCCCAAATTTGACGGACGGATTCATCTTGACGAGTCCTACCATATAGTTTCAAGGATCAAGTTCACCTCTTGTTCATGTCTATGTTATAGAGTTTCTGTGTTTTGCCCTTTTCGGAATGATAATATTTATGTTATCCTAGTTGAACAATATAATTTGAAAACCTTGATAACTTCTATTCTTACTAGTATCGGGATTTAAGACCTTTAATGTGTCATATCTGGTTTCGTTCGTTGAAGCTGAAGCTGTAGCCCATTTGTTTGTTGTGCCATAACAATACTCTCTATATTAATACTGTGATGCTAAAATGTTTCATCCCGCTAAAGGCTCCTTTTGTTTCAACTTAAAATGTAGCCCTGTTTGAGCAAGATGATGATCAAATTAATAATAATCATATAAAATTATGGTTTACTTGTCACGCCCCGACTCGGAGAGTCGACACGTGGATAAAAGTCAAAGTAAAAAGGTGTACACGTGGATAAGTTAGAGTATAAAAGTTGCGGAAGACTTAGTCAAATCCACGTGTATTTTTTTTTTTATTTATTTATAATAATTGTATTTGCTCATCAATAACACCCAAATAATGAACATGAAATGTTATGCTCACACGTCATGCCCAAAATAATATATGATCCCAAAATAATGCCAACATCCCTGGCACATAGGTTCGATTCAAACTATTCAAGGTTCAATAAGTAATAATTGTAATAACAATAATAATAATAATGTCTATACATCAAAATAACATAGTCTCTATGTAATGCACGTGCATCTATCCTCATCCATGACTATGTTAGTATACAACCTTCACATTCCAACCTCAGATCATGCCACTAGGCATCCGCCATCGGCGAACCTTCATTCATCACCTGATCATCTTAAATAATAATAGGATGAGCTGCAAAGCCCAATAGGAAATATGTGTGGATTCTATACAATTAATATATGTGCAGATACATGGTATATGAATTAAAATCATTTAATAACTCAAAATCAAATATCAGTCACAAATCAATACTTTGTGTGGGTTTTGAGTTAATTTCCCAAAATTCTCATAGTATCTCCAATTCCCAAGACTATGGGATCAGACCATGCATCAACCGTTGCTGATCACAGGTTACGTCGTCACGTCAACCCCCGGCTCAGCCAAGCACGAAAATAACCAACACCTGATCGGCGTTCTTCCTCGAGGGCTTCAGGGTCTTTCACCCAAGGGCACTTTACCCTGCTTGCTATTTGCGGAGTATTCTCAACGCAGGACACCATTCCATTGTGATGCCCCCACCCGTTTGATGCATACCAAGACCCAAGGTCCATATATCCAAAACATTTTCCATCATTCAAATCAATATCCGAGTGTCCAAAAGTATCCATAAACATGTTTGATAAATTTCTAGAATTTCAGTAACATTTTTAAAGCATTTCCAAGTAAACAACATTTATAAAGCATTTTTCCAAAATCCAAGTATCATGAAAATTCCACACATTTAACAGATATTTCACAATAATATTTAAACGAGTATATAACCATGTATCTTTAAGGAACAATATAAAACAGTCGTATCAAATGATATATTGAAGGATTCCCTAAATTTTGAACAAGTAATAAAAATATTTGGTCATAAATCAGTGGGAAAATCCAAAAATATCATTAAGGCATTTAAAATCACAATTATAGAACAACACCATATTAAATGTAAAGAAGCCACATTTTCTACCTCAATTGCGAGCAATACCAACCCAAAACCACGTGATAGACACTGATAATGTGAATGCAGCGTTAATGCTCCCTAGGGTCCTCCCGAGGACCGATAAAATCTGATAATTATGCATACCTAATCTTTAGGTAAATTTCAAAATAAATATAACGCACTCAAAAATTACTATTGGCCTTCTAACAGTGAACTGTGGTCCCAAAATCATCAAAATAATTTTTAAAATACTCTCTATAATTTCTGGGAATTTTCTGTAATTTTTTTGGAATTTTTTGATATTTTCTGGAATTTTTAATAAATATTAATTTGGCCAAAAAGTCAAACTACAGTCAAACTTGATCAAAATGATCAACTAAGGGTCCCACATGGTAGGGCCCTCCAAGACGAGTCCAACGGTCAAATTTGGGGTTCATATGATTATCGTATGGCTTTTAAATGCGTGAGAACACGGTAAGGTATACAGATGCACTCACACAGGATCATAGACCTATGGGGTCATCTTCAACCTCCCGCAGGTTGAATTGTGTAACCGGGTTACACCGTGTGTTCAACGGGCCAACTTCGACGATTAATATCTCCCTTGTTTCTTAACCGTTTTCAGTGATTCAAGTGTCGAATCGAAGCTCATGCGGAGTACTACATGCGACTATAAATTGTTCATTCAGAATCCTATAAAATCATATTCGTTTTTAAGCCTAAAGTTTCGGGTTTTCATGATCCAAAATTCTAAAATTTCTAAAACTTCAACCTACAGTCAATTTCTCTAAAATTTGACACTACCATGGTGTTCCTTGGTCCCAAAAACATAAAATACGATAATCCTTTCTAAGAATAACATAAGAAAATAAAATTGCATATACATATGTACATATACACAGTACGTGATATTTATATATATGTACATATGAAATCAACAATAGAGGAGGTCATGATTTTACCTCACTAAGAGAGCTCCACGAACTCAGCCAAAAATCTCCACCAGACCACTCTCTTTTTTTCTCCTCTGTTCTTCCTCAATTTCTCTCTCTCTGTTGCTCTTTCTCTAACTCTCTGTCTCGATCCCTCTATACATATATATATATATATATATATATATATATATATATATATATATATATATATATATATATATACACATATCCAAAGCAGATGCAAGTGGTGGGTGCGGCTAAAGAATAAATTATTAGAATCCTACCAGTATAGGATTTTTAATTGCTCAAAAACAATGGGCTGGGTTATTTATGGTTTACAGGTGTCAGGAAGAAATATTCTGTTCACATTCATCTCCATGGTTTGTGCTATGGTGTGGTTGGGTGCATGATTTTATGCTACACTTGCCTAGGTTATGGTGAAGTTGCACACATAAGATCAAATAAATATCATAAATATATTTATAAAATTCAGGTCATCACATTACCCATTAGATTTTATGGTCATATCATCTCAATTAGATGCCAATTTATATCAATCTAAAGTAAGAAATCATTAACAAGGATATCTTTCCATGCAAAATCCCTTAAGTGAGAGGAGATGCTGGTAATGAATAATTTGCTTGTTTTTTGCAGCTGCTTTCAAGCCAAAGAGTACCTTTGTTTGTCTTATTACATTGACCCAAACCAAACTAATATACTCTTATCACACCTAAGGAAAATATGCTCAACAGTTTCCTCTTCTTCTAGATAGAACGGACATGCATAATGGACAAACATCAATTTTATTAGAACCATAAATTTTTTAAGAATTTATTGTTGAAGCTAGTTTTTTTTTTATTTTTTTATTTTGTAGGCTCTGCATGATGGGAAGGATGTCTTCTTTATGTTGCAAGTTGATGGGGGGTATGTTTACTCAAAAGGGTGAGTGAACATTATACTGTTGAAGTTAAATATTGTTGGTGTTATATTTATTTTTTATTTTGTAGGCCCTGTTTGAACATTATGCTTGTGGATGGTGCTTAAATTTTGATGCAGTCATGTTTACAGTGTCACTGACTGATTTTTCTTTCAGTTTGAGTTTCTTGGGCCTTGCCCTATTTCTGCTGTAGTTTTTGGGGGTTTATCTAGATTTTGGCTGTCAATGGGTGTGTTTTTTGGGTGTGATTTTTGGGGTTTATTGGGATTATGTCTTTAGCTGCCATTGGGTGTGGTTTTATGGGAAGGTTTTAATAGCATGTTCATATATTGGATCATAGAAACCATAAGGGTTTATAAAACCCAAAACTGTGTAACATTTTTTCATAACAGCCATAGAAACTGCCATCTTCTTTTGAGTGCTGTGATCAGAGTTCTCATCAAAAAATTTTGGGCCTTATATGCTTAGAAAGCTCTTCGAATCAGCTTTCAAACGCAACAAATGGCGCCTTAATCGGATTTTTGTAGCTCAAGATATATGTGTTTTACTACAGGCTGTTCAGGTAGATTTTACTATGCGGGATTAATGCAATCAGCATGTTATGGCTTGTTGGATGAGATCCAAGCCACATATGGGGCTCCACTCTTCACTATAAGGATTGTCCTTGATGGTGTAAGATTATACAAGGTCATTTGTGGCCATAGAACTCAAGGGCTGTTTGCCAAAAACCCTAAAATGTGGACTACCATAGCAGATTTTCGTGCACAGCATGAATGTCATGGTAGCTGCTTGTATTATTTTCTCATTCAAAGTCATGGCCATCTTCTTTTGACAGCCCCTAATTATTCAAAGTGTATAAATACATTACATGAATAAAATAAGGGGAAGTTGAATGAGAAGTAATATAAGAATAGATTAATGATGGAAGTGGGTGAGTTGGCGGATGTAATATTTTTGGAGATAGTTGGTTATTACTGTCCTTTGGTGTTCTAATCCCTATTACATATATAGTTGGTTAATACCATTGTCTCTAAAACCATATCTTTTGATGCTTGGTTTATTTTTTACCTTTGATAGGGGAAGTAGAGATTTTATCAAACCCAACAAGATTAATAAAAAGGTAGTGCCTCTCTTTTTATCTTTTACATTTTATTTTTGTAATGTAATCTGGTGATATATTGCTTATTTCTTCTAATATGTTAATTAAAGGAACTCAACAAGATTAATTACCCCTGACATAGTTTGGCATTAGAGACAACCATTCAAGTTACCATTGCATGCAAGGTTGTTTTCTATGTTGTACCCTACTACCACATGTACAAGAAGGTGAGCAATGCCACTACCACGCATGCGTGGTAGTGATGTTGCACTGCCACCTCTCACTTGTGTTTTTAATGCACATTTTACACTCATCTAACTATTAACTTGTATAATTGATTCCCTCCATTTTCTTCCTTTTGCAGAAAGTCATATAAAGCTCTTTTGGCCTTGCTTCTAAAGTACCTAAAGATCCTTCTATGATGACTTATATGTCCACCACTTCAAGATGAGAAGCAATATTTCTTCACTGAAAGGTATATTGACTTTCGCCTAGCTAATTAAAACCATGGTGATTTTAGAATGATACGTATCTACCGTCCAAAAATTAGAAAATGCCAAGGTATATACGCTACCGAGCTATGTGTTTACTAGACTGAAAAAGGGTACATTCAAGTAGACAAGTCCATAATAATCTTATCTATAAAACTATCACTCCATCTTAGTTCACTTATATATATACATACTTTTTCCAAGAATTTTGAGAAATTGTGGAAGTAAGCATTACCACTGTAGAAGCTGCTACTATGATATTTTGTTGAGGAATTAAGTCCAATTATTCTTAAAGACTTAAGATAAGAAATCTTTAGTTGCTTTAACAATGTGTGGATGCTTGTCACATCTTTTAAAAATTTTAGATAGAAGAAATTCCAAAAGATTAGGTCAAAGTCCCTCTTCTTAACATAGTGATTCCTCTTACAAGCTCATTTTGAAATGTTTGGGCCTTTTTTTTTTTTTTTTTTTTTTTTTTTTTGCATGTTTCGCAGAACTGATGCAAAGGTAAATTTGCGTTAATTATGAGTTTATTCTTGATATTGATAAATTAAAATTGAATATTAATTATTGGTTTTTTGTTTCAGGACCGTAGTAAAGCTATCTCACTAGGTCTTATAATCGATGAGAATGAGCTGTATTGTTAAGAGGTGCATGGAAGACTGATGCCAGAAGCATGTTTTAATGTTACATTCTTTTTTTTTTTCTTTCTTTATTGTAACATGTATAGTATTTTGTTAGTTCACTTGACAAACAACTTAAACTGTATGAATGTATGAATATTTATGGGATCATATTCAAATAATATATAGATGGATAGTCGTCTTGACTTTTGATTCATTAATGATTATGGACTTGTTGCATTTGTTAGCTTGTGAAATATTTATAAATATGTTCTATTACTATTTGAAAAGCAAGAATCAAAGTGAAACTTAAATGTGTATATTTAAATTAGTTTTTATTGCGTTTATTATAAGCTATTAAAAGGTTGATGTAAATGAGTTATAGACGGCATGCAATACATGTCGTTAATAAGTTATTTACGACGCACATTGTAGGTCGTAAATAATATAGGCATCCCAATGATATGGTTTTACACGACTTGCATTGTAAGTCATGAATATGTTTTACACGACTCGCATTGCAAGTCGTGAATACGTTATTTACGACGCGCATTGCAAGTCGTGAATAACTTATTCACGACGTACAATGCACGTTGTTAATTAGTCCTGACTTTCCACGGCATCGCGATGCACGACATGCGCCTGTGCGTCGTTAAAAGCCTTTCACGACGTGCTTCGCACGTCGTAAAAAGCCTATTTTGTTGTAGTGAGTAGGAAAACGTTTCTCAAAATAACCCAAGGTTTTAAAAATCATAGTTTATATACTTTTCAAGAACTCTGCAAAACCATTGATTAGTTTGCAATATAATTTTCAGTAAATAAAACTAATACATTTATAGTGAAATAAACTGCAGAAGTTTAAATCCTTTGATACTACACCCCTTTTTATTTTTAAAAAGGTAAGAAGTAACTCAAGTTATTTATAATTCATTATCATTCTTTCCAAATTCCATATCACGGCCTTATAAGCCAATAATCATCATTTGCCATATCTTGCAATCCATAACATCAGTCTTTCAAACTGATAAATCCTACTCAGGTCATGTGGGGCCCTCACGCATGGAAAATAAGGGGAAACACTAAAGATCCTACTTGGTCCAGAAAGTAACCCCGTCATGAGGAAATACTATGATCTTACTTGGAGTAGGAAGTAACCTCATATTTGGGCACGTAACCCAGGACTAAAGGATAGGAAGACACGGCAAGACATCCCGTTCCTTTGGAACCACAGTAATCCTGTCTCCAGTAGCCCTCATCACCATATCCATATCATCACCATTTTTCTTTTCATTTATTAATTTCATAATTCCCACATAAACTGGAAAATTATACATAAATTTTTCAAAAACCACATAATAGGTTTGTTCTTAGAAAACTATATGAAATAACTCCATAATTTCCATATAAACCAGAAAATTTTATATATATAAATTTTCCAAGAAAACCATATAACATGTGGGTTCATAAAAGAAAAATCACAATAAATAATCCCCCATAAATCATTTCCAAATGAATGATTTCAAAAACAACATTTTTATAGCAAAATGATGTGAATTAAACCCTAGGTTTCCCACAATTTGTAAAACTTAGCAAATATATACCCTATGCATGATATTTATGCAAAATCGACCAAATACATGTAAAACTACATGATTTATACCCAAAACCCCATGCAACAAAAGTTTAAAATGAGAAAATATCCCTTACCTCATGAATGAGTGATGTAAATGCCAAACCATCCCTACACGCACGTAGATCGGGCCTAACTATGATGAATTCGAGCTTGCTGGCGTTGGATCGGGGCTGCCATGCTCCGGCGAGCCACCCACGACCTCCCCCGTCACTCTCCTTCTCTCATTCTCTCTCTTTCTCGGCTAGAAAAGTAGAGAAGGGTCTAGAATTTTCGTGGGTTAAAGGGTTTATATAGAAAAGGGGGGCAAAAGGGTCATTTTAACCATTTATTAAAACTGTCTGCCGACACTTTCAAATGGCTGAAAAATATTTTCAGCCAGCTGAAAGTGCCCAACACAAAATAATCCTCTCTGGAATTTTCAGTTGGCTGACATGAACTTTCAGCCGGTTGAAAATTGTCTTTCAAACGGCTGAAACATGTTTTAATCGTCTGAAATACACAGACAGCAGAAAATAGACAGTTAGTCAGGCAACTCTTCATCAGCACAGACATCAACCTTATTTTCATTAAAAACATTTAAGTAATCTTAATGAAAATAAGCAATTAACCCCCCATTTGAATCTAAATAAAATATCAGAAAAATCAAATTCCCAATATATCAAAATCTCATTTCCAAGTTTTAGTACAAAAGTCGTCTCTCGACAGATTTTCTTAAAACAAACATGTGTGGAACCCAATCCAAATATGCTAATAAATTCCCATAAAATCACCAATGTCTTATAATATTATAAACTTCTATTACCGCTAAAAATTATCTTTAAAAACGAAGATTTACAAAAATTCATTTTTCCCCAACACTTAACCAAATTTTAGCAGCTTAAGCCCGAAGCTGCAAATAAGACCCAACACACACTTAAGACACTTGATGCATAAAAACAAGCATCAAATCACAAATAATATCATATTATCATACACATGGATTAGCCATACATGAAGTCATTCAACAAATCAAGGGATTAACTACGCTAATCATACAATAAGCCATAATAATCCCTATTAGGAAAACAGGTTCTCACATGAACCTTAGTATTTATATAAACCCAACCTATGTAAGAGGGGGGCAGAGTTAGTTTTCAGATTAAATTCATCTTTCCCTTCTCATACCCCTCTCCAATATCATATTTTTAAGCTTTCCAGTTTGAAGACAATATATCTTTGTAAGTTTCAATATCAATATATATATATATTTCATTTCCAGTATTTAATACTTTGATTATCATTATAATATTTTGCTTTTCACTTTATATTATATCTTCCTTCTTGGGTGTGAATGGTATTTTCCAATTATATATATATAGATATATATTTGGTGGGTTTCCAAAACATGCAATTTGGTTTTTCAGAGAGTGATGTAAGCCGATTCTCACATTCCATTACATTCTGACTCTGTAATTCTCACCAACGTCCCTTATGCCACAAATCCTTCAATTTCTTTTAAGGGCTACTTTCCTATTCCCACTTCCAGAGTGTTGTTTTTTCTTGTTTTTGTTTTGTTTTGATCGGCAAAATAAAACTTCATTAATATATAAAAGAAGGATACAACAGTACAAACAAACCCTACACATAGATCACCAAACAATTCCCAAAAATCAGCACCTAACAAACACCCCACCAAATGCATAATCTAGAAACAGAGAAATGACCCCAGCAAAATACTGAGGAAAAGGCCCTCAAAACTATACATGCACCACCAACACACAAAAACGCCAATCAAATAGGAGATGTAGATACAAAACACCACCCCAATAAACTCCCCACACCACCCAAGACACCTACCACTCGTGAGTGTCGTTTCATGCATCCTTTGCATGTCACTTTTGGTTAGTATGGATCAAACATATACGGAAGGCACAAGCATTAATTTTAACGATAGAACAAGATTTTTGAGCACATAACTGATAGAACAATATATTAAGTCCATACTAGAAAACTAGAACACATGGAAATAATAATAATAAATAATATGCACGTACCTGTGGAAACCATTTAATCTAATTGACAAACCTCTGCAAAAAGAGACACACGGTTAGGAAGCTGGTCTTCCTCTACTTGCTCCTCTTTTCTTTATGCAGCCACCAATGGGACAGGCTACTAGGGTTTTCAACTTATGGAGTGTAGAGGGGACCTGACCTATTTATAAAGAAACTTTATAGAGTCTTTCCCATTATGGACTCCTTGACTTACAAGGAATAGGCCCACACTTTATAATCCCACATCACGGACCAAGGTGCACTAGAGCCCAAATACTTAATTGATCACACACTATAATGGGCTATACCGTATATCATTGCAGGCTAAACATTCAACCCGTTTTTCGTAATCCAGAAAACCAATCAATGTAAAGCCCACATATATGAAATTCTAACATTCTCCCACTTGGGCTACATTGATTGTTATTTGACTGATAACAATAAAATAATACATACATATATAATATTTTGAAAAACGACTCTCGGGTTGATTTACTGAAGTGGCCACACGTACATATAGCCTGAATGAAAACACCTTAGTAACATAATCCGGTCCAATAAGAATACCAACATTGAATCATGGAAGCCATTACATCATTTAGTGACATAAGACCACTCCACAGTCACAAATGCTAATATCCCTATCGACATGGATTTTAAATGATGAGTAAGTGTGACATGAAAATAGCATACTAAATGTGATCAAAATTGTGCTAAATTCAATATTGGTCCTCTTTATGGTTTCTCATGAAACCTCTTTATGCCTCACAAAGAAGCCTTTATGCTTCTAACTGAAGCCCACATGTCTCCAATGAGACTCTTATGTCTTTACTTTATATTTCGAGATCTTTATTGATGTCATTCACAACAATAAGACATAAGTACGTAGCATATATCATATGCTCAAAATGACATCAATCATACTTTATGTGCACAATAATACAGTATAAGAAAATTAATTGGTACCCACTATACTTCAAGATAGGCGTCTACTTTCTTGAATAATTTTCTTTATGATGAGCTCATCCTGCCATAAACAAAAAACTACATATGCACAAAATATGGCAATATAACAAATAAATATTATTTCATGAAATAACTTCACAAACCTTAATGGCAAAAAACCCCGTACTTTATGGGTTATCTCATCCCGAATGGGATTATGTATCACATCAAAAAATTCAATCATCACATAATCTTGAACTCCCACTGATCAAGCATATTCAAAATAGCCTAAGACAACTATAAAACTTTATAGGCTAGGCATATTAGTGGAGCCCAATCATAATTATTTCTAACCATAATTATTGTCTGCTTACTATGATACTTTCTCTAACTACTAAGAACATTATGTCCTTATACCAGCCATACAAAAGTTATTGTCTCTTATGCCATATTAAAAATAAATAAATAAATAAATTATGAACTTTTAAAGTTTTGTAGATAAACCAAAACTTAAAGTCCTTCATAAAATGTTAGCATCAAAACAACTTTATACATGTTATCATATTTAGTCTTCTAATCATGGTGAAAAAATTCATACGAGTCCATCAACTCTATCTTTTGCATAGCCCTTTAACCATATAAGTCCCAACGTATATCCAAATATAAGTATAATAACTAATCACATTTTATATATTAAATTCCATTATGGACAAGTAAAATTCATAAGGCTTTAGTTCATGATAAGTATCTTAATCATCGTATTGTTTTTGCTCATTCAAAGAAAACACTACTGATCAGTATGTAAATCTAATGCATACGCAAAACCTAAATGAGCATAATCTCAAATACTTAATATACTCCAAAATTAGCAAAAACATAAGATACATTCTTTATAAATCATTTCTAACTTAATTTTCCATTAACTTTATATTCAACTTGTCCTTTTATGATAATAGAATTAATATATGATATTTTTTTTTACACGCAATAATATGTTCTTTATGTGGAAACTATAAGGGTCTTTCAAATACAACAAAACAAAACGAATATAAAATATTTCCTCAAGCCTTTTATTTTAAAAACTTGAATGACAATATGCTTCAAGTATAATAAAATCATAGATGAACTTACTCAGCTCCCACTAACCTTAATATTCACACATTGGTAAGAATTATTCTTAATATATTATCACTATATATTAATGTCTACTAAAAATATATAAATTTATTCAATTCACATTATACCCCTTTGTTCACCTTAGAACAATTTAGTTCAACTATATATGTGAAAATTTGTACAATAATGCGCAGATCAATATGTAATAAGATAGACGTACTACTATTATATGAGAACTTAAAATCAATCCTTAGCAACCAATGCACACTATGTTGCTCTTGGAATACAATTACTCATCTACTTTATTAGCACTAGTTTGAACTTTCAAAAAATTTTAACATTCTCATTTAAATTACCAATATATTTGTTACTCGTATAAAATCAAAATTTTCATCTACTTTCATGAAATCAATTTGAAAATTTTTCAATCTTAAATTTTCAAATAGTTGTCGAGATCAATAATTTGACCATTGAAAACATATTTTAGCAAAGAGTTAAGATTTAGTGGACCAAAGGAAAATTTACTAGACCACTAAAATAGTAGTTTTCAAGAAGAAATGTGCCAAAATTAGTTTATAATTGAAAACAATGCAAAAATAACTTTAAACTAAAATCACATTAATTGGATATTCACAATCATTGAAAACATTCTACATCAATCATGTACTTACAATTGCCTTCAGCCTAATTATAACTTCAGCATTACCAATAATTATCAATCTATATAAAATTAATCTTATATTGCATTAATGAATATAAACCTTTTTACAATTGGTGATAATTCTCAATAGGCTTACAATCAGGCCACTAAATATAAATTCTCTCTACTTCTAAATACAATAATACAATAATATATTGTATCTTATCACTATGATAGTACCTAACATGCTATAAAATAAGCTTTTGATAGAGAATTATTTGTCTTAGAAATGAACTAGAAGGATAATCAATATTAATCATCAATTGATTTTTTTTAAGTCTCTAAGTACATTATCAATATTGGAAACATGAGAAAGTCGTTGACACTTTCCCTTTCATCATTATGGGAATTAATAATGTTTGGCATCATCTCGCTAAGCAAAAATTAACTATATATCTTAATTCTTTATGATATATTTGTAACAATCAGAGTTTAATCGTAGATACATAACTATTGATAGCAAATATATTCCAAATCATGGATACAAAAATAACATAATCATTCTGATACTCAATATTATCCATGTCAATAAGTCTATCAAACCCAAGTACAATATGTACATGTTGTCTCCGTTTCCCATAGTTATTGCTAACAAAAATTTCAATTACAGACATTTGGCTAGTAAAAGTAGAAGAATTAAAAACTGCGGAAGCAATTCAAAAATAATATTACATATCATCCAAACATAATGCATGCAATTATAATAATGGATGATCATTTCCTTTATCTAACCAACATGGGCAATTGATTAGATATACCCATAAATAAGCTCAAAAACCTTATGAGTCTTATTACGGCAAGAGCCCTGGGTGCATCATCATAAACTCCCCTTTGGGCAGAGAATACAACATGTTAATAGGTGCTCTCCAAAAAACTTTATCATGAGGCTGATCAATAAGAACTGTACAGATTTTCGAGAAACTCATCACCTTTAGGCAGAAGGTATTCTCTAGATCCATGCCTTCTCGCCAATCACCCCATGCCATTCTTGAATTGTCACACACAATAACCCCCTTTGGGCAGGTGATTGTATACTACAACCCAAAAACGCAATCCTATCCCACAATACTTTGAATGAGAAATTATGTCAACCTTTGTGAATGGGCCACTTTGGCAGCTACCACCCACTTTGGCTAACTACATTCCCCAAACTGGAATAGCCTTTATGCCCATTCTAAAAATCCCAATCACAATTCTTTATTTGCATGCTAAAATTACTTTATATGTGATTGAAATAATTCCAAAATTCATTTATTCATTTATTGAGTTCGTGCATGTATACATAACCTGGGGAATTATTGTATGCTATCACGTTACTAACGCATTGGCAAATTACGTAATAAAATTTTTACCAAAAATTTTGCACGTTAAATACAGAAGAATGATAAAATAGCTCAACAACACAATTCACTTTCTACACTAACCATTGATTGTTCCAACTTATAGTGTTTATGTGAATGCATGAAAAATAGATTCACCATGTTCATTATTCATTACAAGTCTTAGAAGGTGTGATACATGAGCACTTGTATATACATATACTTAAGGTTTGAGTAAGCCTGTTTAATACATGAAATATATATACATGTACATGCAATCCAACACACTACACATGCACCTACGCAGTGTTGGGAGTCGAAAACCATGACCTTCGTAAAACCCCACTCTCTTATTGGGACAAGACATGCCATTTAGATCAAGGACTATTAGTCATTATAATGTATCTAAGGAGAGTCACATACTTCTACAATTATTCTTGGACGCACACATATCGTAAATTTGTGACTAATATACAACGGTCTATCAAAAATCACATGTGAATTCGTTATCAATCACGTGCTTATAATCCCACTTGAATTCGCATGTGATTTTATGAGTGAAATGCCAGTAGTTTCCATCAAAACCAAGTCACTTCTAGTGATCTCCAACCAGTGTGAAAGCTAGCATTCCTTCTCGCTGCATAATTAGTACGTGTTTGTCATAATAGAAATAATCAGAATGATTCATCCATAAGCATATTCCAATTTTTCAAGATTGAATACGCTACCAATTACTATTGGGAAAAATACTTTCTACAAGTGCAGATCAAGGAAATAATTTGAAAACCTAGCAACTATAAATTTCAGAAAAATATATCAAGGAAATAAAATAGGGGCACACAGATTTACGTGGTTCCCTTAAAATACGGTTCGTCCATGGGCGAAGCCGAAGTCGATTTTTCCACTATAAACTAAGTTCGAATACAAGAGACACAAGGTCTTTAAGCAATTAAATAAACACCTAAAGATGTATTTCAACAAATACAAGAATGGAAAGATCTCACCAAAAATTAGTAGAACAAAGGCCTCCAAGCTTGCAATAGAGAATACCCAAAACACCCAAAAGGATGAAACTTTAGCCTCACAAATGCAAACTGGACAGCAGCAAAAATGGCCCCAAAAGCCGAGAGAAAAGTTACCCAACACAAGAGTGCAGAACTTTCACCCAAGAAAGCCAAGATACTCCCAGGCCAAAGTGACTGAGTCAGCTGTGTGGAAGAAGGCTCTCTAAGCCAAACGTGAGAACAAGAAGAGTAAAGTGATAGAAGTTACCTCTCCACTAATCTGATTTTTACTTATTATTTAAACTTAACCCAAGGCCTAAATGGTTTACACCTAATACCCAAAGTGAGTCAGTCCCCAAAAAAAAAAGAAACCCAACAATTACTTCACGTGGACATGTAATTTCTGCCACACTGAAAAGTAGCTGGTGGCATGGAATGGTCCAAAACTACCATTTGAGAAAATCCAATGGTCCAAAAACATCTGTATTTTCACTCCTGCTCCATTTTGATTTTTTTTTTTTTTTTGTTTTTGATAGAACAGTATCGTAAATTGGCCGGAGAAATAAACAACGGTCTCTAATATACACACTGAAAAGGAAAACCCCTTTAATTTTTACTTTTTTTTTTTTTTTTTTTTTTTTGCTATATGACAAAACATGAAGACCATACGATAACCATATATTTATTATTTGTTCATGATTTAATATAATCAAAATCTAATGGATTTTGTGCGTGTATGTTGCATCAAAATTGTCATGAACTAATAGGCTTCCAAAATAAATTTATATATTATCATGACATTGAGAGCAACGGAACCAAAACCCTTCACATGCCTTCGGTAGCTAGAAAAGTAAGTGGCAACGGGATGTTTTGGGTAAAACCTCAAAACCTTTACAACAATATACATGTATAAAAATAAAATAAAAAATTATTATCATCATTATGATTGTTATTAGGCATGAAAGCCATACCAAAACGAAAATATCTCAACCATGATTCTAGCCCTAGCATGGTGGCTCTGATACCACTTGATAGAACAATATATTAAGTCCATACTAGAAAACTAGAACACATGGAAATAATAATAATAAATAATATGCACGTACCTGTGGAAACCATTTAATCTAATTGACAAACCTCTGCAAAAAGAGACACACGGTTAGGAGGCTGGTCTTCCTCTACTTGCTCCTCTTTTCTTTATGTAGCCACCAATGGGACAGGCTACTAGGGTTTTCAACTTATGGAGTGTAGAGGGGACCTGACCTATTTATAAAGAAACTTTATAGAGTCTTTCCCATTATGGACTCCTTGACTTACAAGGAATAGGCCCACACTTTATAATCCCACATCACGGACCAAGGTGCACTAGAGCCCAAATACTTAATTGATCACACACTATAATGGGCTATACCGTATATCATTGCAGGCTAAACATTCAACCCGTTTTTCGTAATCCAGAAAACCAATCAATGTAAAGCCCACATATATGAAATTCTAACAATGACCAGTTGGAAAACGGCATCTCACGTAGGAGACATCACCACACAGCAATTATGGATTTTTATTTTTATTTTTTGCTTAAATTTTTTTGATCTTTTAAATTTTCTCTTTAGATTAATTTCAACGACATTTACTCCAATCTTAAATCTTAACATGAAATATATACTCGATGTTTTCAAAAACCAATTAATACCCATCCATCTTTACACAGGGCACGTATGCCAAACCGGAACTCCCATCACCACCCCACCAGAATTTTCCTCACCCAACGGAGTTCTCGGCCATGGCTGCGACATAGAACTGCCAACTGGTCCTCTCATCACCCGACCATAATTCTTCGCACCCACCGGATTTTCCTGCCATGGCCTCGACACGGAACCAACAAACTCCGGCACCTTCACTCTCACCGAAAGATTAATAATACCGTTGCGCTCGCCGTTGGCTTCCCTCAGCCTATAACTCAAGAAATGCAAGTAGCCATCCGGCGTATACCCTCCGACGAAATCCGAGACTGGAACTCTCGCCGTCCCGACCAGTTTGTTACCCAAAGAAGTCTTGCACTGCACTTCCATAGTAATGAAGCCTGCATGCATTGGAACGTCCACAACGAATTTCTCGTTCCACGATGGGTGGCTTCCTCCTTCTGTGTCCATCCTTGTCGTACAAGGATTATACGGGTCGGCTCGAACGATGACGAATGCGTTCTTCTTGACTGGCCGGTTACGTTTGAGACGGAGGCCTTCGCATGATATGACTGTGATCTCTAACGTGCGTGGCGTGTTAGCCATATTATTAGTTTGATGCGTGTATTTGAGTTTTTTGTGAGCGTTTTGGTGCTACGTGGTGTATATATATATATATATAAGGGCTTAATGAGGAACTCGGAGAGAAAGGAGATAGAAACAGATACGCAATTTCTCTAGTGTTTCATTGAACCTGCGCCGGGAGGATCGAGAGGATGCATCATCATTGTGTCGGCCTTTTATTATTACAGCAGGTGAACCCTGCGTGCACAGTGCTTTTATTGGATTGTCGCGCGTGTCTGTTCTAATAACGGAAGTGATTTTTGAGTCAAAGTCAATTTTGGTGTGCAGTTTCGTTGAAGTTGTAGACTTACATACATGACTGCTACCTGCAGCTGCAGAGCGTATGCATCACGCTCTGACTTTGAATGTAAAATTGCTTGATTATGTGAATTCCTTTACCAATGACCAATGGGTCATGGGCAATGTTAAAGCTATTAGATTCCTCCCAACATACTTCATAGAAAAGTTGAGCCATTTTTTATGAAAGGAAAGAATTGCGAAACCAGTTAGCTATCAATTTATATATAGATAAATTCGATATACCTAACAACACTTCTAAGACAGATGCTAGAATTGTCTTTGTTATACATGATGACGTTTCAATGTATACAAGCGTCGTTCATGAGTCCATGACTAATCAAATACACCAATTATTCAGATATGCATTAGATAAAATTCTCATTTAGGGTCAAGTCGTATATTAGAGAGGTTGTTTCTTGCAAATAACTAGCATTGGAGGTTGGTACGAATAGAAATAGAATTAGGCACAATACTGTTAAATAATGATCGATGACCTTCCGTGTATCTAACATTTGAAGCAACCATGCATGCTGGCATATCGTACGCAACTTCAGTTCACCTTGTCTTTCTTTCTTTTTTCTTTTGTTTTTTATTATTCTAATTAATTATTTTTGGGAGCTTTTAGTGGCTTGTGTTAATTGGTGTGGCTAGTTTTTGTGTTTATCTATTGTTTATGATGCGTTTATATAAGAATGGTGACACAAGCTGAACTATACTAAGGCTTGGATTAAAATTAAATTGGTAAAAAGCTTGTTCAAACTCGCTTGTAAAATAGACGAGTCAACCTTAAACCTTATTATTAAGCTTGTTAATTTATTAATTCAACTTTGAGTAATCTACAACATAGTGCTCTTGATTAGTCCTAATATTATGTGTTATATACATTAGGATGACAACTAAGTGAGCACATACTAATTGATATGACTTATATTAATCTTGCATTAGGAGTTGTACTTAAATTAAAGGTACATTAGACCAATATATGAGTACGTTAACTACTAATGCATGATGCTAATATAAATTATATAAACGCGTACTCAACTGACAAAAAAGATATATATGTCACTCAAGTCATAGATGCATGTATGTATTCAAAATGAAAATAGTACACCTTTTAATTTTTTTTTCTCAACGAATTATATGGCTTCTCACAATTTCACCTTACCGTACAATCCTCTCTTAATTAAAATATGTCTTGATGACATGATATTGATGTAACTTTCTCATATCATTGACCAGGTCAACATGTCAATTTGTTAATGGGATTGTAAAAGGTTAATTGCGTTACGAACAGTACAAAGGAAATACTATAAAATATGAAAAAAAAATAAATTAATTAATTAATTAAAAGGGGGAGTTGTTTGGGTGGGTGCTTTCCAAATTAACTAATACCAAATAAAAAAATATAAAAAATTAAGCATAGCTGCCAAAGAAAAATTTGGAAAAGGCAACTTTGAATGCGTCGTGGCGCGCGCAACAGGTGTTGAAAAATCTTTGTCGGCGTAGAAACAGTTAAATATTTTATGTACATTACCGGTAAGCACAAAAGATTGGACCTGGATGTCAGTAGGAAAATTCCAGAAGGTAATTGTTTTGGTAGGGCTAGGCAGTATGGACATGTTTTGGTGGAGGATAAAATATTTAGACCCCCCTAACTTTAGTCCGGAATTAATTTTCCCGCATATTTAAGAAGCAATGGCACCACTTATACAAAAACATGTATCCAGATGCATGTCAATTAACCTAGACGGAGGCGGGAAAAAAAAAAAATATAACTTTATTTTAGTTTTTAGGTGAGAAAAATTTTGGCTAGATATACCAAAGGTCGAATGGATATATATGGCTCCTTGGAAGTGCAGATGACTGCGTCAGCCGTCAGGTGGTGGCGGTGTCAGGCAGGGGCAGAGTCAGGATTTATCTTTAAGAGGGGCACTGTGTTATGATTCTATGAAGTGGGAATTGAGAACTAAAAGCCTTAGAAAGCAATTTTTTTTAAAAAAATTGCTTTCTAGTTATCGTTTTTCAATTTAATACCAAAAAAATAATTTCTGTATCAACGTATTACAAATTGACTGTAAATATATTTTAAAATGACTACTATCTTCCTCTTTTTGACATTATATTGAGAAATATTCATCAAATGGTAATTTCTCTCCCAAAAAAAAAATTTAGTTGAGGTAGTGGGGGCACGTGCCCCCAAGGCCCACCCGGGCTCCGCCCATGGTGTCAGCAGGCTTGTGCAAGCAAGCCAACGTTATTGCCGGCACACCACTCCATATATGGTGTGTGCAAGGAAATTTAAGCTACACCCCTACCTCATCAAGGTCAAGTACTCTAACTCTCAATGCAAGGAAACTTTGGATACAACGTGGACAAAATCTATTGTAGCTAAGGTTCGGTCTAATACATCTATTTGCACTTCTTTTATAAGATTTTTAGGTTATGTTTGGTATAGGGTTGATCATGTGTCCCATTTGATCACAATCGTTCATGAGTGTTACGTATGCATTCACGCGCGCGGGCGTTTCGTTCTCGAACAACCATGATCGAGTGGGATATCCTTCACATGATCAAAGCTTATGTTTGGTATGTCAGATAGGTTGCATAGAAGATAAAAATATAATTTTTCATGTATTAAGTGCTTTTTCAAAGAAGGGATATGATCAATATCCATAGGATGGATGTATCATATCTTCCATGTATATGTGGGAGATAATAAACCCATGAGGGAGGTAATATATTTTTATCATACGATACTATACCATTTTAAAAAACATAAGGAGATAAAAAAATGTCCAAGAGACCGTTTTCTTCATTTTAAACAAAAAAAAAAAACCAATAGGAGCAGAAGCCCTTGGGGGTACATGCCCCCACAAACTTAGAGTTTTTTCAGGGGAAATTATCTTTTGGTAACCACTTTCACATACAATATCAAAAAAAGGAACTTAGTAGTTATTTTGAAGCATATATACAATCAATTTGTAATAAGTTGATAGGCAATATCCTCTTTTTGGTATTATATTGGGAAGTTGTTCAAAAAGTAATTTTTCCAAAGAAGAGAATGGAGGCTTCCGAGAGCTTTCAGTTCTTACTTTATAGAATCACAACATGGTGTCTCCATTTGAGATAACCCCTTGACAACCACAGACTTTTTCTTCATCCAATAATTTCATCCTATCCAACCTTTTAGTCTAGTATACTAAATATATCTTTAAATCATATATCGTTCTGTTAATAATATGTTGAAGTTTAATTAATTAAACATTAATTCAATTGCATAAAAAAAATTAAAAATTAAAAAAAATGGAAAAAAAAAAAAAGAAAAACAACAACAACAACGACGACGACATGATTAGGTGTATTTTAGGTTTTACTCCCACCGAAGTTTCAACCCAAATGATTTTCTTAGTGATTCATGTGAAACGCTTTATTCTCATAGAGGTTAAGATCTTTGCTAGAAGTTGAAATGATAACCTTTGAGGAACACCTCTATTTTCTTCTTAGCAATATGATTAATCTTTATTTTCATTTTTGTACCTAGTAAACCATTAATATTATAAGCCAATGACATGTTAGTCTAATTCTATTATCCTCATTTGTTGAGTGAGCGATCTTGGGTTTGAGTTTATGGAAAAGTATTGATACCCATTTATTAATACTAGATATAGCACATGTGCATTGCACGTGAATATTTCAAAATAATATTAGTTATATAAAATAATAAATACATAAAGATTTTATATTTTTTTTTATAAAAGATAAAGTTTAAAATTCAAAAGTATAACGAAAGATTAAAAACTCTTTAGATATATATTCATAATTTTTTTTTCTTCATAAAACGGAATATTTAAAGAATTTATATGCATATATATATTATCATGCAACTTGATAGTTGCCCTAAAAAAAGAATTTGAGTAAAAATCTAACTTTAATTTGCAGAGCAAAACTTACCAGAGAAGGGAGAAGTCGCCATTAACCAGAGAAGGGAGAAGTCGCCGTTAATGGAAAAGGTGGAGAGAAGATTGAAACTACTCTTGATGAAAAAAGTGGAATTTACAATCCCACTGTTTATTTATTATATAGGAATTATAATTTCTGTTTCCTTTGAATTCCTATTTGTGTTTTGTATATTAAGGTATGTGTTTTATAATATATTAAGGTATATGTTCTGACTGTTGTTTTAGAATTATAGTTTCCATATTCCTATATATTTCTATTTATTATATAGGAATTATAGTTTCCGTTTCCTTTGAATTCTTATTTGTGTTTTATATATTAAGGTATGTGTTTCAGAATATATTAAGGTATGTGTTTTAGAATTATAGTTTTCATATTGTTATATTTCCTATATATGCAGAAGGGTAGGTAGTTGTGTATTTAAAAATTAAAATAAGGGTATATTAGTCAATGAAAAGTTTTTTTTACATTTATCTTTTTATAAGTAATATAGATTAAGGGTTAAGGGTATGAGAAAATTCTATCAATTGTCTAAAAAAAAAAAAACATTAATATAATAATCTTAATTAGCTTGCTTTTGACCCCCATAATTCCAATTTATTTTACTCTTATTAATATGTGACACATGTGATTGCGTCACAATAATGTGGAAGACTCATTCTTTAAGGTAGCCGCCTCGATTGCAGATCCAACGGATCACAACATATTTTCAAACTAAGAAAATGCTGTAGCTAACTTTTTGTTTTTTATTTCCAAGTCAACTACCGCAACTTGGCTATGTACTTTAATGTAACCAAGAATCTTGCCTATTTTCTTTTATATATATATATATATATATATATAATTTTTTTTTTTTAGTAAACCCTATTTTCTTATATATATCAAGGGATTTTTTGCCATAACCCTATATTATAAGAGTTTTTTTAACAATAGCTCCTTAAAAAAATTTATTAACCTGATAACCCTTATTGATACCAAACTAATGAAATTATCCTTATCTCACAAAAATACCCTCTATCTTATTGTTGTCCCCATCGAACAGTTTTTCATCTATGCCAACCAATAGATTTATCTTTTTGAGTTTTATCCACAATCACTCGACTCAATGAGTTGACCCAATTCTCATCACCTCCAACCTTCATTCCAACTCCTAAGCATATGATAAGAACCATGGTTCATTTTTACAACTTTTTCACACCCCCCCTCCACCTCCCAAAAAAAAAAAACTCATTTTTATGTAGAGAAGAGTAACATGTTATTGTAACCTTTCCGAATCCAAGAAAAAAAAAATCTCATTTTTATATAAAGAACAATAACAAGTTATTTCCTCCGTCTCACAAAGGTGGGCCATTTTTGCTACTTTTTGTGTCCCAAAATGTTTGTCCATTTTGAAAAGTCAAATCATAATTTTTTAAACTTTCCTACATTACCCTTTAAAATTTCAATAACTACTTTCAACACAAAACCCAATACCAAGTTAGTAAGGGTATTTTTGGAAAGATGGAGTCCAATAAATGACAAGTCAAGGTAATGACTACAATTCTTAAACCGTGTATTTTGTCAAACTTGATATATCTTTGTGAGACGGAGGGAGTACTATTTAACAATAACAAAATAATAACATATTATTATTTAATAGCATAATTTGCATGTTTCTGCTTTGAGAGCAAAAAGTAACATAAATATATATATATATTTTTTATAAAAAAAAAAAAATTAGAATTAGCTAATCACAATGGATATTATTTTGAAGATTAAGACGAATAGATTCCAAAAATACAAGTTTTGAAGATCATGGCAAGTAGCATCATTGTATTTAGTATGCTATTAATGATAGTCACTCTTCCTAGCTAATTTTTCAAGAAAGATGTACGTTCATATATCTAAAATGCTTTGGAAACCAATAGAGTTGGGCTAACACAAGGGTAAGGAATTAAGGAGAGACGAAGAGGGGAGGTGTGGAAATCTCGCTATTTCGAAACGAGGGTAGGCTCCCTAATTGAAGGCTACTTTGAATGCGTCATGGTGCGTGTAACAGGTAGAATGCTCCTCTGCTTCTACAGCTTTGGACTTTTCTAGCTATATCTTTGGTGGCGTGCATAATCGATCTGGGCCGACAAAGATCGGACCATTTCCAAATTTTCTAAGTGTAAAAGTATACTCTGATCAGTAAGGAGATGTTTTTTTGGATGGATGTGGTTTCCGTCATGTGGTGTTGTCAGCACACTTGTCTAAGCAAGCCAGCGTTAGGTGCAGGGACACGACTCCATGGCTTGTGTGTTCGCAAAAAACAAAGACTCCATGGTACTTGCAAGGAAATTTAAGCTACTCCCTACATGAACATATGGTCAAGTGCAAGGAAATTTTGATTAATCGGGACAGACCTCTGGTGGGTTGAGGTCATTATTATTTTTTTTTTAATTTTTTTTAAAAAATATATAAAAAGGCGATAATATTATTGAAAGAAAACAAAGTTCCCACTTTTTTGGACTTGGTCCCGGCGTTACACACAATGAAACTTCCTCCATCCAAACAAGAAGGATTGCTATTGAAGTTGGAATTCAATTTTTATAGAGTCAAATATATTTCTCAAAAAAAGAGAAATAACATTTAGTTTCTTGAACTAGCATCATAATGGACCATTAGTAGTTATTGTAACATACTGTACGGGGAAAAATCCAGACAGTTGGTGGAGCGCTTCAAAGAAGGTGATCTGACGATCCGAAGCATCGCGTGACAGTGGTCGGAGAAAGTTGCAGAGTCTGAGATAGCACTTGGGCTTTCAAATGAACAATAGCACTAGGTAGCCCGATGAACAGTAATGCTAGGTGCTGTGGTGAACAGTGACCTGAAAACAAAGAGGATCGTCAAGGGAGACCGGGGGTTTCCCGGTCTAAAACCCTCCGACGCTCAAGTCAGTCTCAGTGTAGAGAGAAAGAGAGCAAAAAGAAGAGGAGAATCTTTAGGGTTTTTTGTCAAGGGAACTTGCCTTCTTTTGCGCGAATAATGTTCCTTTTATAGGCCAAGAATAGATTCCAGGTTGGGCTAATGTTCTATCTTGACCATGGTCAATTTAGGGTTTCGAACTAACTGTGGTTAGATGGGGGTTTTCAAACCAGATTGTAGATATTTCGGGGCCACAGGTCTGATCGTCGACAGCTGTTGCCCCTGACTCAGTTTTCGGGGGCGTGCTCTGACCCCGGCCGGATTTCCCTTGTCGGATCTGGGAAGTAGGACAAGTTCGGTGCACGTGAGAGACACATGCTCATGTGGCCCGAAGGAGTTCATTCAACTGAGGGCATGCTTTCCCGAGGGTGCTTCGACCAACCGAGGATGCAATGGCCCGAAGACGCTGGTGGCCCGAGGGCATGCTTACCCGAGGGTGTTTCTCGAGAAACTGAGGACAACCGAATTACCTGAACATATTACTAAGGAGCCACACATGTTGTAGCCAGGGGCGGAGGGAGGGGGGTGCCAGGAGGGGCAGGTGACCCCCCTCACCTATTGAAAATTTTTTTTTTACTATACATATATGCCAACATTTTTAAATTTGACCCCCCTGAATTTTTTTTTTGACCCCTCTAATTTTATAATTGGACCCCCCCTAACTCCTTTCTCTTTTCTTTTTTTCGCCACTTTCACCCATGTGTCATGACTTGATTTATTGGAGTGTTCAAAAATCAAAACCCACCCGACCACTTTATTGACTTCTTGTAAAGTGAATCAGTGATGCCTCCAAGACTCCAAAAGTCTCCAAAGCCCAAACTCTCCAACTCTCTTGCAAAGTGACGCCTCCAAGAATCCAAGGCTCGTGAGTGCAGAGTGCGGCTCCATGGCTCCACCGAAGGCTCCAAAATCAAAGGTAACTCTTCTTTAATAGTTTAATCCTCTCTCAATTTTTCTTTTACATTCTCTATTTATCTCTTATCTTTTCATAATTCTAGGGTTAGGGTTTGATTTTTTTTTTTCCCCCAAATTTCTGTATGTCATTTTTTTCCCCCAAATCACTATTGATCAGTCATGGTTTACCAATCATACAGTTTCATCACAGTAGCCAGTGCTCGGTGGGTTTGGACTTTGGATTTTGGTGTTTGCAGCCTTGACTCAAGTGGACCAAGTCGACACTAAAGATTCAAGAATCAAGACTTTAAGGTAGAGAAGCTTTTCAGCTTTTTCCTTTTGGCATGGTCCACCACTCCACCGTTTTTAACTCTATATGTTATTTAATTGGCATGTAGCTTTTGGCATATTGGCTTATTTAATTAGGATGCAACTTTTTGAGTGGTCCTGAACCAATAATGGCTTATTTAATTCCAATTGCCCAATTGGGATGCAATTTTTGGCATATTGCTAGTTTGGCATTATATGTATTAATGTATCTCATTAGTCATTACTCATATCCTTTTTAATTTTATATTAGTATTATTTAAATACACACATGTTTGCTGAGTTTACTTTTTTTTTTTTTTTTTCCTTTAAATTTTGTTTTGCAGATCATACTTCATATATTTGTCATCTTGACTCAAGTCCTCAATCAGTCAGTTTTGCAATTCGTGTACTACTTGTCTGCTTGCAATGAGTAAAAAATGTAAGTTTCATTTGGCTTTTTTTCTTTAGTTTTGCTTTAAAAAATAATTTATTATTTTAGCTGCATCAAGTGTCTTATGTTGTTATGCATAATTGCATATACTATTTTGAAATGTTGAGTTTTTGGAAAATGAAGCATTGAAGCACTTATATGTGAATCCAGTAATTAAAATTTAGAAACTTATAAATTTAGAATCAAACCATAGTTGAGTTTAGAAGATAATTAGAATATTGAGTTAGTGTGTTAAGTAGGTTCACAGTTCTCATGTAAATTTAAATATAAACTTTGTCTTGAATCAGTTATGGACAATTTTTTAAAGAGAAAGTCAACATCGGAGTTGTCGCCCCCTCCAAAGAGAAATGATGATTCTCTAAAAAGAAGTCATGGAGATATCAACTTGGATGATCTTCCTGCAGATCCGGGGCTACGACCTCGGATTTCAGATTACAATGCCAATGATAGAGACCAAATTCGAAGGGCATATTTGCTAAAGGGTCCTTGTCAGCCTCGAAACCATACTTTTCCAAAAAAGAAGTATGGAGATGCATCACGAGGATTCAACCCTCTTTGGTTTAATGAGTATGGTAATTGGTTAGAGTACAGCATAGCAAAAAATGTTGCATTTTGCCTATGTTGCTACCTTTTTAAACCAAATATTGGACAGCAAGCTGGTGGTGACTCATTTGTTACTAAGGGATTTTCGAATTGGAAGAAGAAGGAAAAGTTAAGAGATCATGTTGGAAAATCCGGTAGTGCACACAACGATGCTTAGAATGAGTGTCAATCTTTAATGAACCAAAAGCAACATATTCAGACAATTTTCTCTAAGCATTCGAACCAAGCTAGTAGAGAATACCGAACTCGCTTGACTGCATCACTAGATTGCATTCGATTTCTTCTACGATAGGGGCTTCCATTCCGTGGTCATGATGAATCTGAAGAATCAAGCAACCAAGGAAACTTTCTTCAGCTTTTGCATTTTCTTGTAGATCATAATGAGGAAATCAAAGCAGTTGCATTGAAAAATGCTCCTGAAAATCACAAATTGACAGCACCTTATATTCAAAAGGACATTGTAAGTGCTGCTGCAGTTGAAACCATTAATGCTATTATTAGAGATATTGGTGATTCATTTTTTTCAGTCTTGGTTGATGAATCTCGTGACATATCAACTAAGGAGCAAATGGCTGTTGTATTGCGGTATGTGGACGAGAAGGGACATATAATTGAGCGATTTTTGGGTATTGAACATGTTACTAATACCACTGCCCTTTCTCTCAAAACGACTATCGAAGAATTATTTTCCCGACATGGATTGAGCATATCTAGGTTGCGTGGGCAAGGTTATGATGGGGCTAGTAATATGCAAGGTGAGTTGAATGGTCTTAAAACGCTTATTATAAAGGAGAATGAATGTGCCTTTTATATTCATTGTTTTTCTCACCAACTTCAATTGACTCTTGTGGCTGTGGCAAAGAATCATGAAAGAATTGCCTTGTTCTTCCACTTGGTTGGTAGTGTAGTGAATACTGTTGGAGCCTCGTGTAAATGTCGTGATATACTTCGAGAGAAACAAGCTACCATGGTTATGCAAGCACTTGAGAAAGGCGAGCTTTCAAGTGGACGGGGACTAAATCAGGAAACTAGCCTTATTCGTTCTAGTGATACACGTTGGGGCTCACATTATGGTACTTTGGTCAACTTGCATATGATGTTTTCATCTGTAATTGATGTTCTTCAAGTAATCGCGGAAGATGGCTCGGATAGAGATCAGAAAGGTGATGCAAGTTCTCTATTGGATTCATTGCAATCATTTGAATTTGTATTTCATCTACATTTAATGAAAGAGATATTGGGAATTACAAATGAATTGTCACAAGCATTACAAAGGAAAGACCAAGATATTGTAAACGCTATGGCTTTGGTTGAAATAGCTAAGCAATGATTGCAAACAATGAGGGAGAATGGGTGGGAATCTTTGCTCGATCAAGTTTCTTCTTTTTGTAGCAAACATAGTATAGTTGTTCCCACTATGGATGATATATTTGTAACTCCAGGGCGACCACGACGTAATGCTCAAGCAATCACAAACCTACATCACTATCGTGTGGAGTTTTTTTATGCTATTATAGATTTGCAACTTCAAGAACTAAATAGTCGTTTCACTGAGGCGAACACTGAGTTGCTTATTTGTGTGGCATGTCTAAGTCCAAAGGATTCATTCTCTACTTTTGATAAGCAAAAATTAATTCGCCTTGCCCAACTTTATCCAAAAGAATTTTCTGCAGCGCAATTAGTGGCACTTGAGAATCAACTTGGGACTTATATTATTGATATGCATTCTAGCAGTGAATTTTCAGGATTGAAAGGGATTGGTGATCTAGCTCAAAAAATGGTTCAAACTAAGAAAGACATAGTATATCCTTTAGTGTACTTGCTTGTGACATTGGCATTGATTCTACCCGTTGGAACTGCTACAGTGGAGAGGGTGTTTTCTGCTATGAAGATTGTGAATAGTCGATTGCGTAACCGAATGGGAGATGAATGGATGAATAATAGTTTGGTTGTATATATTGAAAAAGATCTTTTTTATAGCATTGATAATGAAATTATCATTCAACGCTTTCAAAACATGAAGACTCGTCGGGGACAATTATAAAGTAGGAACGTAAGAACTTTTGAAGGGGTAGAAACTTTGATTTTGACCTCAAGTTGTCTTTTGTAAAGACTCTTTTTTGGTGATTTTGTTGTCACGTACACTAGTACTAGTAAGTGTTCTTTTATTTCTTTTGTACGTGGAGTTCCTAAAGCTTTAGCTAAGGCTCCTGGTCAGTGCTTATATATGTCTCATATCCTTGGGTTATGCCCATTTTTGGTTTAATACATACTTTACTTTATAAAAAAAGAAAAAGAAATTATCAATGAATATTTAAGTTTTTGTATTAATTATTAAGTTCAAAAAATTTTCTTTGTTCTTATTAATTTTATTGTATATAGAAGGCTACTTCAAATGATTATTTAATTTGTAGAGTTAGAAAGAGGAAAAAAAAAAAAAAACACAGTTACATCCAAGAAAGTCGCCCCCCCTAGCATAAATTCCTGGATCCGCCACTGGTTATAGCCTCATTCGTTGGTCATGAATATCCCACACACATACAAAGAAAGAACCATAAAGGGATGTGCTACATTCAATTCATTGAATATTCATGTCAATGATCCTGGACCTAATGGCATGTTCCGCACACCCCAATAACAACCTAGGGTATGCAAAGGTCTTGGCCTAAAACTTAAAAAAAAAAAATAAGTGCACTTGCACCGACTTTTTTGCTTTGAATTCAAAGGAGAAGAGTTTATTAATTTTGAACTTGTCATTGCCACAACTAATCAGTGAAAAATTGTGGGAAAAAAATATTCAGTATGTTTAGCATTCTTTCAAGTGAAAGGTGACAAAACCCTCTAAATTAGCTTTGAAATTGGTGTGAAAAAAATAAATAAATAAAAATTCCTCCTAGCTTCCATTCATCTATCGAGAAAATACTTGATAAAAAGACAGTGAAAAGTAAACCCTAAGGGATAGGTTAATTGGCAAGGGATCCCGTCTTTGGAAGCAGAGATTATGATTTCAACTCTTGCTATCCTCTTTAGGTCACACAAACAAGGTTTTTATGGTTCTCAGTGGATTTTGATTTTTCTTTATTCATATGAGTTGTGGGGTCTTATATGCGCCCGGGGTTTGCCCAAAGGGTTTTCTCGTCATAAAAAAGAAAAAAAAAAAAGAAAACAAATATATAAAATCAGCGAAAAAACTTGTGTCGGCACCCCTCATGGAATCCTTCATATGTATTAGGTATCGGATGCATGAGGAATCCCAAAAATGATTTAGGCAATGCCACATACTTTATCCCTACTTCAACACCATGAACAGCTTCATAAAATGAAGAAGATGAAAAATGATATCCCCTCCGTTTCTAAGTGACTGTCACTTTTGAAAAATCACTTTTTTTTTTTTGGAAAGCCTATTAAATGTTTTCACATCAAACATATGTGTTTTAATATTCAAAAATTTTCAAATAAAATTTTCATGAAGAAAGGTATTTTAGGAAATCAAATCAAAAGAATCATTTACTTTTTGAATGAAATCATAATTTGGAACATTCTAAAAAGAAAAGATAGCCAATAAAATAAGAATGGAAGGAGTACTTTCTTTCATGATTCTTATACTTAAACTTGGCTATCGTCAAGAGTTATTGTTTGAACTTATTCTCTGGTGCACCTCGAATTTACTTCTACGAACTTCTTTTTCTTCTTCCTCGACCACCCCGGGAATAGTCTGCAAGAAATATCTGTGATTCCAATGCAATTTACTTTGAACGTCAGCTTCACTTCACGGCCGGAGCCAAGTGTGACTTAGTGGGGTCACCTGGCCCTTTTGAATTTTCCTTTTGAAAAATATTTTCCACCTAAAATTTTTGGACAAATTTGTCCCTTCTGACTTTTTTTTTTCCTTTATTGGGCCCTTATATTATTAGTCACATTTCTTTTGCGCTGTATATTTCTACCGACATAAATTCTTCAGGATACAAATTTGGCCCTACTCATAGGATTTTTTTTTTTTTTTTTTTTTTGAGCAATAGGATTTTATACTCTTTCTCTGACTTCTCATTTGATTAATTATTGTAGTCACTTGATTTTTTTTTTTTTTTTGGTACTTTGTTTTTTCTTTTGTTGTAAAACTTTTTTGATACGTTGAATTAGGATAAAATTCTAGGTATTAATCAAAGTTTGGCATCTCTAGAGCCGCCACTGTTTCATTTCACCTCCTAACTTGTTTTTTTTTGTTTCGAAGAACACCTCCTAACTTTTTGGTCTTTGGTTTATTTTGAGGTTTTCTTTTTCCTCTCAGGCTATGCTTGTTATGAGGGAATGAAGGAGAGAATGGAATAATGATTCCATTCCCCAAAAAAAAAGGGTGAGTGTTTGATTGCACAATAAAATGATATGACTATTCCCTTATAGGGGTTTATTCCCTCTAATGAAAAAATAACCATTCCTTTCAAAACTAAGAGGAATAGTTATTCACTCATTTCAAAGAGTAAAAATTATTTAAAATGGATCCCACCTTTACTTTTTCATTCCATTAATTACCACCCCTTATCAAATATTGAGATAGAATGTCTACTCTCATTCCATTCCCACTCTCATTTCATTCTATTCTTTCAAACCAAACGCAGCTTGAAATTAAAATGAGAGAGAGAGAGGGGGGGACTGAGGAACTGTAATTATAAAGAATTGAGGGAATGTAATCTGTAATGAATCAAAAAATTTATTAATTTTAAATTTTCTCTTGTGGTCTCAAAAAAATCTCAATGCTTGCATTGGGTACAAATGCCCATAGACGATTAATTAATTGACGGTCCAAGCGTATACCCATCCATATTTACACAGAGTAACTATACCAGACCTGGAACTCCTGTCACTACCCCATCGTAATGCTTCTCGACCGCCGGAGTCACCGGAGTTCCCAGCCACGGCCTCGACACCGAACCAACAAATTCCGGCACCTTCACTCTCACCGACAGATTAATAATTCCATTGCGCTCGCCATTCGCATCCCTCAACCTATAACTCAAGAAATGCAAGTAGCTCTCCGGCGTATACCCTCCAACAATATCGGAAGCCAGAATTCTCGCCGTTCCGACCACTTTGTTACCCAAAGAAGTCTTGCATTGCACTGCCACCGTTATGAACCCTGCCTGCGTTGGCATGTCCACCACGAACTTCTCGTTCCACGAAGGGCGGCTTCCTCCTTCCGTGTCCATCTTCGTCGTGCGATAATTATGTAAATCGGATCGGACGATGGCAAATGCATTTTTCTTGACTGGCTGCCTACGGTTGAGACGCAGGCCTTCGCCGGAGATGACTGTGACTTCTAAAGTGAGTGGCGTGTGCTTCATATCGATATATGGTGCTGATTTTACTTTGCGGCTGTGTTAATTTGGGAGAAAGATGGTTGCTATGAGCTTTGTTATATATGGGGTTGAGAGGAAGCCGCAGAGAACGAAGAAAGAAAGAAGAGAGAAAGGAGAGAGAAACAGAGAAGCTGCTTCTGTCGTAGTTTCGAAGCAGCTACGCGCGCCGTGGAGCAGAAGGAGTTGCTATTTGTGACACCAATGACAGTGGTTGTGCCTGGGGTTGACTATGTACGTGGAGAGCTTTTATTGAACCGTTTTGTTATCAAGTGAGTAACTTTAGAGTCAAACTTTATTTTTTGGGATATTCAACTTTGACGCGTGAGGTCGTTAGAGAGAGATTCTAGTTTTTATCTGTTAAATCATGAGTATGTATGACCTGACCCCTTCCAACGTCGATAAGCGTCTAGACCACGCTCTATGTAAGGGTAAAAATAGCACCCAATAAAAAATAAATAAATAAATAAATGCAATGCTATTATTAGAGTAGTTATAATGAGCCAAGACATAGAATGCCCGCCGCCTGACATGTCGACTGTCGATTTGCTATTACAAAAAACGGTCTTCGATGAATCTTGCCTATCCATACTTAAAAACCAAAAAATCATTTTTCTATTTGCTTCAAATTCTCAATCGAAAATCACGCTAAAGGTCAAACAAACGAGAATCCCCCCACGGCATCAAAAAGAGGCACCGGTTTTTGAGTTTGAAAATTCAAATTACTTACTTTAAACCAATAAATGGAAAAATCGAAAGAAGAAATCAAGGTAACATCATAAAGTTGAACATATGTACAGAACAACAACACAAAAATCAAGATTTGAAAGAAAAAATAAATTGAAAAAGTCAAGATAAAAAATAAAGTTATGTTATGAAATGCTATAATTTTATCTTGAATTATTAGATAATTATCTGAAAAACACACAAATCTACAAACAGGGGAAAAAAAAGATAGAAAAAACCGTGCCTCTATCAAACCAGTGAGCACCTCTTGACATGAGAATTGCATCTTCAAGACCTTCGCTCATCATGAGCAAGCCAACAACCACAACCTATATATCATATCCAATTTACATATCTTGATGGACCACTATCACAGAACTTCACTCTTGTAGAGAGAGAAAGTGATTTGTGTGATAGCACCTCTTCACTTCCTCGTTGTGTGACGACAAAAATTATGAAGAAAGGTTGAGCGAGAGTTGCAGTCATCGGAGCTCTGATAGTAGATTGTTGGGTATTTGATAGTGATTTCATGTTTTGAGGTGGATAAGAAGAGAGAGAGAGAGAGAGAGAGACTTGCTTTGTGGTGGGTAGAAGAGAGATTTTTAGAAAAAGGGTAGGTCTATATCTTATGAAAGAGAGATATCCATAGGAGATAAAGTAAATAGATAGATTTTTTTGCGAAGTGGGTAGGGTTCTCAGTGATTTATGGTGAGGGTAGTTTTATATTTTTGTAGTTTCGGTCTTTGCATTGGTCTCATAGGCTCGTCCCAATTATCATTTCCCTTATTATTATTATTATTATTTGGGTAAAAACTAAGATAACTCTTTTCAAATAATAGTAAGTTCTGGTGGGTTGGTTGAGCAGTTAAGTTCTAAATACGTTTTTTAGAAGATATCTTTTCGACTTTTCGTAAAAATTATTGTTTGTATGTGTTTAGAGTGTCTTACACAAGTCGTTAAAACAGAAACTAGATAATCAATGCTAGCATTTAACGCTATATATGTCCTTAAGACAGATTTCACCCTCTACTTGGTGCTTTGAATCACTCAAACATTTGCCTATTATGATATAGTGATCTGCACCACACAAAAGAAGCACTACAATATGTGCGTTTGACGAACCCCACTATTTATTTACTCTCTCTCTAAACACGTATGACTCAAATGATGCAAAAATTAACTCTTAATTATGTACTGAATGTGTGAAATACAGACTTACATAGACTTTGAAGTGACTCTCTAGAACACCCAACAAACATGATGAACAGTAGTGTTTCATGAAACATGACTGTTCAGGAATAATAGACAACTAGATTAATTAACAATAATAAATTTAAATTAACAAAAATAAATTTTTCTTACAAAATAACGCGCATGGGTCGGTTTTATTTTACCCCACACCACCCTAATTTAGTGCAAGCTTGCGCCTATGTGCATGTTTGGTCCAAGCCCAATGTTAGCTAGGTCCAACCCCCTTCACAAAGGGAACAACCCCCACATGTATTAGGTTTTTAAGGTTTTATACAAAATATAAAAGGTTTTTATGAAAAGCGGCCTCGTTGTCTACTAAAAAATATCATTTTGAACAACTTTGCAGAAGAAAGTTTTTTCAAATTCCTCCTAGCTTCCATTCATCTATCGCGAAACTCCTTGATTAAATTCAGTGGAAAATAAACTCCAAGGGGTAGCTCAATTGGCAAGAGATGCCACCTTTAGAAGTGGAGATCTTGAATTCAACTCTATCCTCTTTGGCTCATCTAAACAAGATTTCCATAGTTCTCATGGATCGATCTTAATCTTACTTGATTCATATGGGTTGTAGGGTTTTACATGTGTTCGGGGTTTGCCCAAAGAATTTCCTCATCATAAAAAGAGAAATAAAAATAAAAATAAAACAAAATCAGAGGAAAAACTTGCATCGGCGCCCCTCATAAAATCCTTCATACATATTAATTAGGTATCGGACGAGTAATCCCAAAACCGATTTAGGCAATGCCACATACTTTAACCCTTCTTCAACACCATGAACAGCTTCATATAACGAAGAAGATCAAAAATGATACTTCGTACTTCCTTTCATGTTTCTGATACTTAACCACGGCCTTCGTCAAGAGTTATTGTTTGAACCTATTCTCTAGTGCAGCTTGAATTTATTTCTACCAACTTCTTCTATTTTTTGTTCCTCGATCATCCCAGGAATAGTCTACAATAAATGGGTCTGTGATTCGAATGCAAATTACTTTGAACGTTGGCTTCATTTCAGGCAGGAGCCAAGTGTGACTTAGTGGGGTTACCTGGCCCTTCTGAATTTTTTTTAAAAAAAAATATTTTCGACCTAAACTTTTTGGACAAATTTGGCTCTTCCCATAGAATTTTACACTCTTCCTCTGTTTTCTCATTTGATTAATTATTGTAGTCACTTGATTTTTTTTTTTTTTTTTTGGGTGTAAAACTTGTTTGAAATGTTGAATTAAGACAAAATTGTTAGTATTAATCAAAGTTTGGCGTCTCTAGAACCGCCACTGTTTCATTTCACCTTCTAACTTGTTGGTCTTTGGTTCATTGTGAGGTTTTCCTTTTCCTCCGAGATTAAAATATGAGAGAGAGAGAGAGAGAGAGAGAGAGAGAGGGACTGTAATTATAAAGAATTGAGGGAATGTAATCTGTAATGAATCAAAAAATTTATTAATTTTAAATTTTCTCTTGTGGTCTAAAAAAAATCTTGATGTTTGCATTGTGTACAAATGTCCATAGACAAGTAATTGACGGTCCAAGCGTATACCCATCCATATTTACACAGAGCAACTATACCAGACCGGAACTCCTGTCACCACCCCACCGTAAGGCTTCTCAACCACTGGAGTCACCGGAGTTCCCAGCCACGGCCTCGACACCGAACCAACAAATTCCGGCACCTTCACTCTCACCGACAGATTAATGATTCCATTGCGCTCGCCATTCGCTTCCCTCAACCTATAACTCAAGAAATGCAAGTAGCTCTCCGGCGTATACCCTCCAACAATATCGGAAGCCGGAATTCTCGCCTTTCCGATCACTTTGTTACCCAAAGAAGTCTTGCATTGCACTTCCACCGTTATGAACCCTGCCTGCATTGGCAAGTCCACCACGAACTTCTCGTTCCACGAAGGGCTGCTTCCTCCTTCCGTGTCCATCTTCGTCGTGCGGTAATTATGCGAATCGGATCGGACGATGACAAATGCATTTTTCTTGACTGGCTGCCTATGGTTGAGACGCAGGCCTTCGCCGGAGATGACTGTGACTTCCAAAGTGAGTGGCGTGTGCTTCATATCGATGTATGGCGCTGATTTTACTTTGCGGCTGTGTTAATTTGGGAGAAAGATGATTGCTATGAGCCTTGTTATATATTTGGGTTGAGAGGAAGCCGGAGAGAACGAAGAAAGAAAGAAGAGGGAAAAGAGGGAGAAACAGAGAAGCTGCTTCTGTTGTGGCTTCGAAGATGCTACGCGCGCCGTACAAGAGGAGTGGTTGCTATTGTGACCTGGATTCGTTCATATGAAGCAATGGCGGACCAATTATAGCGGTGGGGCGTGGCATTGAGTATGTGTGTGGCTAGGAAGCACGCACATTTACCAAAGGTAGCGTGTCTGTACACACAGACGCGCATGAGATAGAACATTTGCTTGATACTTTTCTGATACGATATTTTTTTTTATTTTTTATTTTTTATTTTTTTATCATAATTTTCAACTTACAATTCAATAAGATTTATAAAAACAATAAAAAGTATTTATTTTGAATGATTTATGTGATATTATATGACATTTTATAATTATATGTATAAAAATAAATATTATATTAATATCGTATTCTTATAATATTGTTGTGTTTTACATTTTAAGAATTTACTGTATTTGCATGTTTATATGGTATTATACCCTTATCATGTATCTGTATTCGTACTCCTTAAGTGTGAATAGTTGTGTTCGTACTCCTTAAGTGTGAATAGTTTTTAGTGGACCGTTTGGGATGAAGTGAGTAACTTTAGAGTCAAACTTTATTGGGATATTCAACTTTGACGCGTGAGCTCCTTAAGGGAGAGATTCTAGATTTCATCCGTTGCTGGTTATGAATTATGACCTGAAGCCTTCCAAGTGCTGAGCGTCTAGAGCACGCTCCATGTAAGGGTAAAAATGCAATATTATTCATTAGCACCAAATAATAATAATATTATTCATTATTATTATTATTATTATTATTTTTATAAGAATTAAGAAAACCACTTGAAGTATGAGAGCTCAACAGATAATCTTTTTTATGTTTTAATTTTGTCAATTTGTTTATCTTATATTTTAATTTTTGTCAATGTCTTCCACTGTTAGTCGCCGTTAATGAAATTTAACGAAAATTAGTCACGTGGCAAGGAACGTGATACTGTTAATGAACTGAAGCTACCTAAAATCACTGGAAACCTTCGCCGGCGTCATAACCAATTGGGTAGTTATTAATGATTGGTTTTATCTTCCAATTGAACTAAAGGGACACATTGACAAAATTAAAACATAAGGGGGTTATCCGTTGACCCCTCCATATTTCAGGAGGGTTTTCTATAATTTACCCTTCTAAATAATAGTAATCTCCTTGTGGGTTGGTTGAATAGTTAAGCTTTGATCGAATGTGTTTTTAAGAAATTATCATTTCAAATTTTTAACAAAAAGTATTGTTTGTATAAAAGGTGTCTCACATAAGTCGATAAGAGAATTATTTAGATTAGAAATAAATAAAAATCATAATGATATTAATACGTTTCAAAGAAAATTTAACAACCCTCTAACATGAAAAGGGATTCATGGGAATCTACTTGAATGTGAAACACTCAACTTGATTTTGTGCCATACAAATATTTTTAATTGTAAAACGATGGTCTTGGGGTGCCAATAGTAATAGTAACCTTTCAAAGTTCAAACTCGAAAACGGTGGTCGGCGGGGTCAAGCAACTAAATTTTGTTGAATGGGTCTAAGCGCTTGTTACATGTGTTGAAAAGCATTGTTACATGTGTTGAAAAGCAAGTTCTAAGCCCTCGCTCGTTTCTAAATCTTTTGGCCACGTGTATGTATTTGTAGTTGGACCATGGGGACTCTAATTTTTTTTTTTTTTTTTTTTTTTTAAAGGGAAATATTCAATCTTGTCAGCTCATTTGTAGTTGAATTATGGGGACCCGTAAATTTTTTTAAGGGAAATATTCAAAATATATATATATTCCTAAAGTATTGACTTATTACAAAAATGGGGAGTGGCCATATGATTGGCGTATCACAACAAAAAGAGTTACATGATCACAAGGGTCGTTCATTGAGAATAACAAAATTATTAGCTACCAAAGGTCCTATCTTCGCCAAAAAATCAGCAATTTTATTTGCTTCCTGGCATGGAAAACGTGTTGGATTTATACTTACCAATCATGTTGTAATATCATACTAATTCACACTTTATAAATGTGGTTTTGATTTTGAACTTCATGTAACTTTGAAGTCATGAGTTTGCATGAATTACGATGCGTGTTATAACTTATAAGGTATTTTTTATTCTTTGTATTTATATACAAAATATTTGTTGCTGGTTACAATCTATGTAGAGCGGTGATTAAAGTTAACTATGCAGAGGAATGATTAAAATTAATCCATGAGTATAACTCACCTTTTGAAAATTAACTTTCAAGGTAATTGATGAAGGACATTAGAATGGGCTTGATCGTGTGTATATTAGTTTTTAGGCATCTTTTCTTTGCAAACTGGTTTATGGATTCGCATCATTTGGTATTGGAGCTTATCATCACGTCAAGTATGAGATAGGATGCTATATAGTTTATAGCTCTTTGTAATCTTTGTAATTGTCTCCGTGGGAGACCCATAAGCTATATTAAAATGACTTAGTATTGAGGGTCTAAAAACTGTTACTTTGGTGACTTGCGTGCAGTCGTGTAGGGTAAACCCTCATTATATATTAGATAAATTTTTATTGATATCCCCCCCCCCTTCTCTCTTCTCAAGATAGCATATCAAACACACACGTCTTTCAAAAGCCTAGCACGCAAAAAATAAAAATAATAATAATAAAAAAATAAAAAAACATGCTCGCACACACATCAATACTATTATATAAAAAAGAATGTGCCACATGAGACGTCTTTCAAGTTTTCTTTCTCATGTGCTAAGAGATTGTCACAAGATGTATGCATCTTTTAATTACGGCGCTTTTATTAAGCTGAATAAAAAAAAAGAAAAAAAATTATGCCTTTATTAAATAAGGCAAGAAAGTGAAAGGGAAAAATAAACAGATAAATAAAGTAAGAAAATAGAAAATAAAATAAGATAAGAAAATCAGTCAACAAATTAATAATTAATGCAGTTGATTAATCCAATTTTTAATTTCTTTGTGTAGAATGAACCACTTAGTTCATGGAGTGGGATTAAATGGATCTACTTCACACATCGTGCGGGTTACTACTCGTATATACAATATGGCACAATCATAGCTGAATTCGAACATATATACCTCACCAATTAGTTTTAAACTATCTTATAATTTCAAGGATGTGGAACCTACACTTGTTTTAGGAAAAAGATTTCATCCCTTATGAGTACACGAAAACTCTGTATGCCAATTTCTCAGCAATTTAAAAAACGAAAAGCATTCTAATTTTCACATCAATTTCTAATTTGGGACTGCCAACCCACACCAACTAGCTAGTAAAACTTTGAGACTTATCAGTTAGTTTTGAACTTATTTTTTACTTGCCTAGTACTTCAAGTATTCACACGTAGGGATCGATCATGCCTCCCATATTTTCCTTACACGTAGAGATCAAGCTACTGCTCTTCATTCTTACTTCCGCTGCCTTTTTCATCTCATATATATATATTCTCAACTTCACCACCTTTTGTCTTTGATCGATCGTCTCCTTCCAAGAATTCTTGTGTCAAATCTGTCAACTGAAGCAAAGATGTTTGGCTGGAGAAAGAGCACACGTTGGAGCAAAGCCTCCAAGTGGTAAGAACTCGATCATCAACTTTTCTTTCTCCTTCTTCGATCTTTTCTATTGTTTACCTTTTATCTCTTCTAGTATTCAGATTTTTCAACCAAGGCTTTGGCTGACCAAATTGCATGTGTTTTGTACTTTTTCCAGCAAGAAGCCAATAGAGGAATTTTGGGGTCAACTGAAGATTCAGAGGACCAGGTTAGAGGAATCACGCGCGTGTATTGTTCAATAGTACTGTAAATACGCTATATCGACTGCATATAGCACTCAATAATGGGTCCAATGACGTACCTTTAGCGGAAGAGACCCAAGGAATTTTGTTGGTCGTTGTTACGAGCCCCACGTAGCCGCTGCACGAATGGTTGCTTCTCCACTGTGAGTCTGACCTTCGTGTATGCTCCTCAACGTCGTGATAGCCGTAGGGATCGCTACTAGAGTCCTCCTCCGTAATCCACACTACCAAGTCCACTAGGCAACAATAGTGATCCTAGAGAGAGAATACTAGAGAGAGAACAATGGAGGCTGCTATATTTCTCTGTTGTGGTATTTTTTCAATCACTAAAAGAGACATTCAATATATATGTACCCCTATTCCACAGTCCAAACCCTATTAGGACTTGGTTTCCAAGTACAATTAGGAAACCTAATGAAATAGGGCACTTAACCACTTGGGTCCGGCACCCACACGTAGGCGGACCATGGGTTCGAGTCACGACCCAATGACTCATATATTAACATCTCCCACTCGCCTACGTAGGGTGAGTTATCTCCATAATTTCTCTATCTCTTCACATTCATCTCCTCATACAGGAAATGGAGCATGCGACCTCACGAGAAGAACATACAACTATAGGAGCATAAATGTTAAGTATCACCAAACTAACAAGAACGCATCACTTGAAAATATCTCGCATATGCCCTAGACAATTTATAAAACACCGAATAAGTACTCTCTAATCCCTCATATAAACATAAAAGCAGTGCTGTATCCCACATATGTAATGTACCCATGTCTCATATCGTAACAAAATACGACATAGACACTGCGCAGCTAATGAGTCACAAAACATGGTGTAGTATCAAATTGTCTTCCCTAAGCCCTCCTGCCAATTCAATTCAATTCAACCGCTTTCCTAGACATGCCCCCATAAGACCGAATTGTTTTCTGGCCTTTGGAAAACACGCTAAAGTAGCGTCATCAAGTATCCTCTTCATGACATAGTCTCAGGTCAAAAAGGGTATAAAGTTGAATCATAGCGATCCATGTGGCTCATACAGTGATGAAGTAGGGATCCATTCATCACTACTACTATCGGTCGACATAAAGCATATACAATATAAAATGTATGCTATGGCATTTAACTCATAAACATGAGCATGTCACTATAAGTAAAAGCAAAAGAACACCATACGAATCTTAGTCCAGTCGCTACTCAAGCGCCTGACCTGAGTTTTCCACCCCAGTCGCTCTTTTAGCACCTGTCTGAAATCTTACATTCGGCTATTAAGTGGGCTACATAGAGTTTGTGGAAAAAACTCAATGATCGATCTAATAGAGATCTCATCTTAGCTCAATCTAAGGCGACATATTATATAGCAACTGTATATCTTGCCCGCCAACTAGGCGCCAAAGATATAAATGTCTCATCTTGCTCGCTAACTCAACGCCAAGATGAATCACCCGTATGAGTGGGTCGATTCAAGCCCGGTGACATTACAAGGATGTGTGTACAAATGATATAAACAACCCATGAACTAAATCAAAAGCAATGAATATCATATCTCAATAATAATAATGTCAATTACAACTATAATGTCTGAGCACATCAAATCCTATATACGAAGTCCCATTCTCCTCACATGAGAAGGGAAAACATTTATAGCAATTAGCTTAGCCACTACGGTGGTAGTGGAGATATGACTCAAGACTTCTTCCCCTTTACGTAACCATATCTTAAATGTAGTTCAAAATAATTGGGATCCATTCGCATACTCTAGGACTAATACACAATCAGACTTACAATCTCCTCATGAGTTGTAAAGCCTAGACATTGCAAAGATCAACTCAACCAAGCAACTTTTCGAACAACCATTTAGCAATCTAATTCTTCGACTCCACTAAGGACAAGGTAATGCGAGTCTGCTTCATATCACAATAAAAGCATATTCACCTCCAAAGAAAAACGCATAACCTGAGGTGGACTCAAGCACATCTCTAAAACAGCCTAATCTCTATCGCTATAACCTCTTAGTCCTGAGTCTCCATAATGGTGACCTAGGACAAGGTCAATGGTCCCACACAGGTATCGAAGAAATCTAATCGCTACTATCCATAATGCGGGTTCCAAAAAACTCTAATAACAACCATTAACAATATAGATCGGATGTCTGGACGCGTACATAACATCGCGTACTATAGATCTCCTATAGCAACTACATATGGCATTGTGGATAGGTGATTCTTTTCCTCATAAGCTTTAAGAAACTAGTATAAAATTAAGGTGCAACTCTTTTGAATTGGAGTGTCAATGGGTTTGGAGTTATACATGCGAAAATATTTAAGAATCTTCCTAATGTAAGTCTCCAGAGACAAACCGGGGAGGTTCTCTAAACGATTTCTAACAATCTTAACTCTTAGCACATAATTTGCTTCACCCATGTCCTTCATCTCAAAGTAGAGAACAACCACTCTTTAGTGGCGACTAAAATCTCCATATCATTCATAGCTGTAAGACTGTCAGCAACATACAATGGAAAAATAAGGATATTTCCTTTGGACCATTAAAGATACACGCAATGTGTTCAATTATCGTAAAACCCACAGTGGTAATAGAATCATGAAATCTCAAATATCATTGCCTAGATGTTTGTTTAAGGCCATGGATGGAACAATGAGCAAACACATTTTGCGCTCTGGTCCCTTGACCTTAAAACCCACATTGGTTAATCTATAAAGATTAAAAAACCCACTGGTTGATCCATAAAGATTTTTCCATCTGGTTCTCCACTGAGAAATGTCATCTTAACATCCATCTACAAAAATCCAAAACCCATTTATGCGACAATAGCTAGGATCCGGCGAATAGAGACAAAACTCACCACTTAGGGAGAATGTCTCTACATAGTTAATACCCACACATTAGGTATAACTTTTTGCCACACGATGCGCCTATTATTTGTCAATTGAATCATCTACCATTATAGAAAATCAACTAACTTTCAAACCAATTCCTATCTATCAAGCTCATCTCATCTTGCATAGCAGTTATTCACTCATCTCTAGCATGAGAAGAAAGCGCTTTCTCATAGAAAATCGGCTCATCATCTTCTCTAGAAGCACATAGGAAAGAACCCCCTTCAATCTCAAAGTGATGATGAGGAAGGTTTCCACATCTGCTCCTATACATTTAAGAACTTTAGTGGTTCTGCAGGACACTTTCCTATGGAACACCTTGTGGGACACACTCGGACAGTCCCACTGGGTTGAAGACCACTCCCACTATCTTCAGCGACTAGTTCTCCACTGAGAAATGTCATCTTAACATCCATCTACAAAAATCCAAAATCCATTTATGCGACAATAGCTAGGATACGGCGAATAGAGACAAAACTTACCACTTAAGGAGAATGTCTCTACATAGTTAATACCCACACATTAGGTATAACTCTTTGCCACGTGATGCGCCTATTACTTGTCAATTGAATCATCTACCATTATAGAAAATCAACTAACTCTCAAACCAATTCCTATCTATCAAGCTCATCTCATCTTGCATAGCAGTTATTCACTCATCTCTAGCATGAAAAGAAAGTGCTTTCTTATAGAAAGTCGGCTCATCATCTTCTCTAGAAGCACATAGGAAGGAACCCCCTTCAATCTCAAAGTGATGATGAGGAAGGTTTCCACATCTGCTCCTATACATTTAAGAACTTTAGTGGTTCTGCAGGACACTTTCCTATGGAACACCTTGTGGGACACACTCGGACACTCCCACTGGGTTGAAGACCACTCCCACTATCTTCAGCAACTATAAGACGAGGAACTAATTCCCCACCTCGCTCGAAGATGGTAAGACTTCTTCGCACTCCTCTATCTCATAAAGGTTAAGATTCTTATTAATGTAGCCTATGCTAATGAAATCATTCTTTTAATGAAATCAACATTACATGACGCTATGTCAATCATTTCTCCATCAAGATGTTTATCGTACATCAAATAACCTTTTGAGCCTTCAAAGAAAAGTTTTTAAAAAAGTTTTTAAAAATGTGCTTTATAGCTCTAGGGTTAAGCTCCTCACACTCTTAGAAAGCGATGTGAACAAATCTGCTGACCTTCTAAGGGCGCAAATGCCCCACAGATTGAGCTTTTCGCTATGCCATAACTCATAAAAGGTTGAAGAAAATAATTGATCAAGAAGGCACTTTCATAAGTATGTAGGCAGCAGTCATAAAAAGTATCCCCTATAAGAATAGAGGGGGTTAACTTGCGCTATCATCTATCCAGACATATCTAGAAGTGTTTTATTCCTATTCTCCGCTACACCATTATGCTGCGAAATGCCAAGAATATTGCGTTATCTACGTATCCTCTTTTTCTCAGACAGTCCACTGAACTGATCAGATAAGTATTTACGTCCTTGACATCGCGCATAATTATCGATCAAAAATGAGAAAATAAGAGTCACCAGAATGTGCCTCAACGTATATAAGTTCGCAAATGTCTAAGTGAACTAACTCTAGCAATCAAGAAGCTATAAGGCGGAAAAGAATCATATAATCATTTCTAAAGTGAAATAGTTCTTAAACAATACCATCATAAAGATCCAACCTTTTACTTCTAAATAAAAGAACATTCAAAATCTAAAAAATGCTTATACTGGTAGTAGATTGAATTAATTATTAAGCATATAAAATATGTGGTGTAGAAGTAATATGCGCCCTATGCGCAGTTGGAGTTTAGTCAAACCAACTCCAAGAAGTTCTACACTTGTGCTATTACCCATATACCTTATGGGTGACAACTCAAAAAATGTGGCAATAATCTACAAGCCGTACTCCATTTCATAATACATATTCAGTTGCTCCCATATTTCAATCCACACAAGAATAAAATAGGCAACTAAACTATGATCACATGCCCAAAAGCAGAGAGAGTTAGGTGAAAAGGATGCCTACTTTGACTCAGTGCAATCACGAGCAAAGTATCTCAACTTTTCACAGTTATAGCACATTATTTTGGATAACCTTTATTATCCTTGGTAATGGGGTAGCACACATACTTCCCAATTAAAATCAATAAATACGCTACTTAATACAGTAAAGTGCGTATTGCAATCTATCTCAAAACAAGGATTGAAGGCCTTAAACACAAAATTAAGGCGGTGTAGGGTCATATACCCATTCACAGGTTAGATCATAATACTAGTCAACATATTCAAGAGCACTTGCTCAATGAAAAATATTATTTTAACCATTTCAACTTTAAAGAAATATCCAAAAATAAACCATGTCCAACAATAATATTTCCTAAAATGAAATCCAAACTGCTGATAAAAGTATCCAAAATCTCATAATGCTTTAACAGAAAGTAGACAATGCTAGATCCCAGACACATAAATCACATCATATAGAAGTAGAATGCGCCACATGCGCAACCGAAGCTTCTTTACTAGTGTCGTTTCACATGTAAAATGTATATGTGCCAAGCAGAATGCGACGATGATCTACTAACCGAAAGCAATCCTCAGATGTTGCCACATTTCCTTGGCATTTGGGTAGTTATCATACTCCCCAACAAGATCATCATGCATGCGTGTCATCATAATATAACGTGCACGACGATATTTCACCATCCAATTTTGATACACCAGGTTACTTTGATACTCGGCAGTATTGGTGAACCCATCCTCAATTTTTGGGGCTACCATGAAATTGGACAAAGTCTCAACTAAGCCCAGATCATTCAAGAAGTACTCTATATCTCTTTGCCATATGTCATAGTTGATCCCATTTAGCTTGTCAATGTTATCAAATATCGCATCTATGTAGTTGTTTTCCATCACTACATTCAAGAATTGCGTAAGGTTTGACATTATTATACACACATCCATTATTTATTCAGAAAACCTGATTGGAAAAACATTATCCCTCCCTACAAATAGAAATCGAAAAATATTGCTATTACTCATAATCATCTCCCAATTATGTAGGTTAGGAGTATATTTTCCAATCGTTTTTCGAACAAATACGCATATTACCCACAGTATTATAACAATAATAATGATAACATGCTCCACATAAACACACGGATTCCCATATGGAATCATTTGGTAAATATTAGAGCCTATGATAAGAAAATTCCATAGCATAATGCGTGTCGCGAAAACACATCCCCTTACATAATTCCTTCAAAAATAATACATGAATGAATACATTACATTCCCAAAAAAATCCTAATACAATGGATCTACTGCAATGGATAAATAAATGGGGATGCCGCGCCACACATTATGCCTCAAGGAATATCTTATACACAGAAGGCAAACAAACATAAGCTCTATCATATTTTATCAAAAATCCATCCATTTAATCCTATAACTAACATGCTAACACATATTAAGCAAATTGGTCTATTAAATGGATGGTAGGGCCATGCTCAAACACATAAGGAGCGTGCCAATGGGTCTTATACGGTGGGTAAAACGTTGGCAGCAATCTAATTGCGCAACGTAATGAAAATAATTAATTACACAAATTAATTAATTAATTACCACATGTAATTAATAGATGCACAGTTAATCTACGTCGCGTGACTCTCCCCGTGACACAAAAATACTCCCACATGGTCTCAAAAACAAAATTATAGCCTCTGGAAATTTTAATTTTAATTAAAATATTATTATTTTATTTTTCGATAAAGAAAAATGCTTAATAATAGGTAAAATAAAAAACATCCATAAGCTATGGTGGGAGTTGCAGCACACCACAGTGTAGAATAAGCCCTAAAAATAATTCCCAAATTTTCCAACAAGCCAAACACCCCCACACGCTCCCCAATGCACGCGATTGGGGTGGTTTTATAGTGATTTGCCCAATATTTAATTAAATAAATATTTTCTGTAATTAAAAAATAATTTACAAATCACCATAAAATCAGAAATAAAGTTTTATGAATTTAGGAAAAAACGGCATGCAAATTGGAGTTATACAGCCTCTACACTCTCTCGCACTCTCCATTAGGCGAGAGTGGGCTTTGCTGAAAAAATACTGTTCATCTTCTTCCTCAAGCCAAAATCACAGCAGTTTTGAATGTTCACGGGGCCAACTTCGCAGGCTCATAACTTTCACATACGATATCGGATTTGCGCAAATTTTATGTCTACAGAAAGCCCTCGCGATGTAGTTTAACAATATACCAGTTTCCTGCATTAACAACAGGTCTAAGTGCATCACAAATTAGCCTAAAGTTTTGGAAAAACCACAATTTCCAAAACTAAAGTTTGCGTTTTCTCTCAAAATACACGTCCGTTTCTCACGAAAGTTTGCAGGCATGTTCCTCACACATAGGAGAACCGTCCACATAAAAATTTTGGGTTAAAAACCACTTTTGAAAAACGTTTTTAAACGACCCAAAAATTATATTTTAGAGAGAGAATGTAAACCACGCAACAATAGGGCGAATCAACAACCACAGGCTCTGATACCAATATAAATACGCTATATCTACTGCATATAGCATTCAATAATGGGTCCAAGGACGAACCTTTAGCGAAAGAGACCCAAGGAACTTTGTTGGTCGTTGTTACGAGCCCCATGTAACTGCTGCACGAATGGTTGCTCCTCCATTGCGAGTCTAACCTTCATGTATGCTCCTTAACGTCGTGATAGCCGTAGGGATCGCTACTAGAGTCCTCCCACGTAATCCACACTACTAAGTCCACTAGGCAACAATGGTGATCCTAGAGAGAGAATACTAGAGAGAGAACAATGGAGGCTGCTGTATTTCTGTGTTGTAGTGTTTTTTCAATCACTAAGAGAGACATTCAATATATATGTGCCCCTATTCCACAGTCCAAACCCTAGCAGGACTTGGTTTCCAAGTACAATTAGGAAACCTCATGAAATAGGGCACTTAACCACTTGGGTCCAGCACCCACACGTGGGCGGACCATGGGTTCGAGTTACAACCCAATGACCCATATATTAACAAGTACAATATGCCAAAAGCCCCAAGATTGTTGGAACAATTTAAATTAAGCCATTAATTAATCTATAAAATCTGGATAACATAATTTAAAGGAAACCCAACAAATTTTTATTTATTTATTTATTTTTTTTGGAGGATCTCTCCTTTGGTAGCTAGCTAGCTTTCGTGTGCAGAAGGTTCTTTCATTGGATCTATTTTAGCAGCTTAGGCTGAATTTGTTTGGTCACTGCATGGTTTGTTATTAAATGCTTGTACTATATAAAAGTTTGGGTAAATTACAAGAAACCCCCCTAATGTTAATTACCGCCACTGTTAATTGCCATCATGGAATTAATGGTGATCACGTGATCGAATTTTTTCCATATGATTTCATGAATAATGATTAACGGTTTTATAAGCTATCTGGGGGATATTGAAACCATTTTTTATTAAATGGAATTATGTGAAAAAGGACTAAACATTAGGGGGGTTTCTTATAGTTTATCCTAAAAGTTTTGGCGCATTATTCTTATTCTTAGTTTTTTGGCAAGCGATGCTTTGTACGTTTTCACATTATATGATAAATTCGATCTCCTATGGTATGGCAGCCATTTTAGTTTAAAAATAAGAAACTGGTGTTTACGATCCCTGATTTTAAAAAATTTAATACAAAAACATATAAATATTATAGATTTGATTTAATTGGTCCGCATCTTTGACATTTATAACCAAATTTTCCAATATGCTAGGTGATATATATGGTACTGGGGCATCGATTAAGTTCATTTTGACATCAGATCAAACACAATACATTTACTATTTTCTTGTTTTTAGTAATACGATTCTTTTGGTGCACCCCATTATGCCTCCTAGGCTTATATCTCTTTAAATGAGTACTCATGGAAGGCTTAAAATTTGTCTTGATTTTCAGGTTGACTAGCTTTACAAGGATTCATGCCTAGCCTCTGCATATGATCAAGTAGGCCATTTCAGCGTGTGTGTCTAGACTTATCTTTCTTCTATTCGCAAAGACAGGTATTAATCTTCTAAACTTTTCCTCTCTTATCATTCCCCCCTCTTCTCTTTTATTAATTCAATAGGTTGCATTGTTTATATGGGCCTCCAATCATTTAACATAGTCCCTTTTTTCCTTCCTTTTTTTTTTTTTTTTTTGAATAATAAAAATTTGAAATTATCTTTGAGAATTTAACATAGTTATGTTAGGCCTTACCATATTTTCCAAATGTGTATTACAGGGAACTATCTGCTGAAGTGAAGGAAGCCGTGTCAAACATAATATTTGCTGCCTCTAGATGCGATGAACTACCAGAGCTGTATTTGCTGCAAAATCTGTTCAAAGAGCGTTATGGCTACAAGTTTGTTAAGGCCAATGTTAAGTTACTGCATGGAAATCATGTGAACGATGAGGTTATTAATTAGTCTTCAACAGGCATTTTTCATTTAAGCCAATTTTTTTTATGTTTTTTATTCTCGTCGTTTATGTGATTTCTGTGTGGGAAAATTATGACCCACCAATGATCAGAAGACACGTGGCAAAGTGCTCAACCAAGATTCTCCTTATTTTAATGGAGAAATATCAAACCAGAAAGCTCAAAGAAGATTGCTTGGGTAAATTACTTCGGTTACCTAAGCGCGATAAGCACTCAATCCTGCAATTCTCGGCCACTACCAAACCTTATCCTTGGTTCAAATCTGTTCGGTCAAAGTTTGTCTAGTCAACGACTATTCGGGTTAGGCTTGTTCGGCCCAAGCACTTGTTTATAAAAGCATCCAATCACCAAACCATCTCCTCGGTCCGCACATGTTCGAGCCAAAGAACCATCTCCTCAGTCCACATATGCTCAGGCCAAAGAACCATCTCCTCGATGCAATGATCCGAGGACCAAGGAGGGATCCGAGCAAGGTGGACTCTTGTCCTTGGTCGATCCATTCTCGGTGGATAAACCTTTCGGTCCTAAACTATCCTCGGCACCAATGATGTCATCAGATTGTAATCTTGTTCGGCCTTCGGTCTACCCTTTGTTCGATCCTCGGTTTTGGTCACTTGTTCAACACGTGCTTCAAAGTTTTCCACTATCCAAATCCGACAAAAGAGGTTCAATCGTGATCAGAGCATGCTCTTGACAACGGAGTCAGGGCTGAACAATTGTCGGTGACCAGGCCTAAAACCCTAAGTTGACCGTGGTCGGGCCGAAACCTTAATTTAACTATGGTCAAGTTAAAACGTTAACCTTGCCCAAGAGCTAGCTCTTCTCTATAAAAGGAACACTATTCATTCTAGACAGGAGAGGTACGCCACTCTCTCTCTCTTAATTTCTTCTTTCTCTAGACGCTGAGAACTAGCTTGACCGTCGGAGGGTCTTCGGCCGGGCAAACTCGGCCTTCCCTGACACGTCTTTGTGCTTTTCAAGTTACTGTTCGTCAGAGCACCTAGCACTGCTATTCATCGGAGCACCTAGCGCCACTTTTCATCGAAGCACCTAATGCCATTGTTCATTGAGCTACCTAGTGCCATTGTTCATCTGAGAGTCATCTCAGCCCCTGCAACTCCCTCCGACCATTGTCGTATGGCACGCCGGATCGTCGGACCACCATAAGCAAAGCGCTTCGCCGACTGTCTGGATTTTTCCCCGTACAATTTCTAATAGACTGATAGAGACCCCATAAGTTTTTTTAAACAGATGATCAGTGCAATAGCTGGAGATGGCCTTGTACACCCAGTGCCTGAGGGTGATGGATTAAGGTTCAATCTGCAACACAAAGAGGTGAATTTTATACACTAAATCTTCATACTTTCATCGTTTCTTTGAAATATATATGCTTTGATAAATTGATATGACTACATTGAAATGTTTTATGGCCAACAAAATTTTTCTTTACTATGTGTCTCCAGGCTTCCTATCCCTGCAGTGACAAATGTGAGGTTGAGCCAAAAAAGAAAGCTTTTGATTTGAAGACTCAATTCAATAGCTATAAGGATGCTAGAAGACAAGTAGAAGTAGTAGAATTCAAGGAGATTCCAAAACAGATTAACTATTGCTCTTCTTCGGATTCTGAGAGTTGGGTGACCGATTTATGCGAGTCTGGTACCACTTCAAATGGTTCAAGTGGTTCTACTAGCTCTATTAGAATATGCAGTACAACTGCAGCTGGGTTGGAGAATGAGGAAAAATCTTCTTCTGGGTCAACATCAGAATGTTCGTACAATATTTGGAAGATAATCTTCTTGGATGACATAGAAAAGAAGCTGTCGATTCAGGAAAATTGCAGCAGCAAGGATGAACTTAGTAGTCTAAAATTGTGGAATGAAACCTGAAAGGAAGAAGAATTCAACTGGGAGAAGGTTGAAGAGGAGATCCAACCACCAAAGAAGTCAATCTCATGGTAATATTCCTGCATGGTCTTTCTTGAAGCACATCACTTTTCAGCCGTCGATCACTACAACACAGAAAGAATTAATGCGCGAAAGAGATTGATTGGCATATGGGAAAATGGGAGAGAATCGCAACATCATCTCCTGAGCAAAAGAGATACCTTGTTGGAGACATGTTTGGCTCCTAGATTGGGTCTATATTCTTTTATTCTTTTGTAATTTTCTTGGTGTTATGAATCTTTATATGTTCTGAACTGGGACAGTGGCATTTATAAGCCACCATCTTTTGTATTGCCCTTTGTTATGTATGAATCATATTCAAGGTTGTGAGCGTATAATTGGGAGCTTTTTAGGGTGCCAACCTGGTTGGGATGTTAGAATGCTCTATGATGGCTTTAGCTCTTTTATTTGCGAAAAATTCTTTTGAGTTGTATGATGTAATACTTCTAAATTACTTATGCAATAAATTTAATATTCATTTCATTTTAACTTTGATGAAGTATAACAATGTTACTTCAAAACAAAGATCGAAGCATTAGTACTGATGGTTTCCTTACAATATGCTTTGCTGCTTGTACAAATTTCCCACATTGCATGTTGCTTTAACTTTCAAATCTGGTATTCATTTCATTTTGATTCTGAAAGTTTAAGCACTTAATTTTGTTTGGCATTGATAAAATCAAAAGATGAATACTGGATAGTTGATATTTAAGCCAGACATAAGGGCAGGACACCATTTGAAGCCTGAAAGAGAGGAATTACATGTTCTGGTTGCCATAAACAATACAATGCCGCAACAAAGCAATGTTTAATAGAGTGTTCTGCAGAATTTTAATCCCTGAATTAGTACTTACTCATCTTGAATTGAAGTGTGATATGCCACAGCAAAGCAAGGTTTAATAGAAAAATTGCATGTTTCTGTTTTGTTTTTTTTATTTTTGGTGGGAGGGGGAGGAGGACTGTCTTGCTTCTATTTGATGGTTCTTTTGGACTCCTGTATTCGCCTGCAGGCTTGAGTAATGAAGTTTTTTTCTTTATTTAAAAAAACCAAAAAGCCAAGGATGTTGGAATTTTTAATCTAAATATTTTCAAGAATGGTTGGGCTGTTCACTATATGGGCATTGGGCCATTCTTACTTTGGGTTGATATATGCCTTAAGAGGCATGAATTTAAAAAACTTATTAGAGATAAAACGTGTAATTTCTTACCTCAATAATTAATTTTAAAATGGTTTTGAAGTGTTTCAGAGAAAAACATGTGAACACCCAGCTTGACTTGGAAATAGTAAAATAGGCATAACAATGGTTTTGAAGTGTTTCATAGATAAACATGTGAACACCATGCTCCACTTGCTCAGCATCTAAAACTATCATCTAATGCTGCCAGGTAAGATTGATTAATTTACAAGCAAATTTAGGCCCGCTGTTCAGTTCACAGTTTGGTGTTTGTATACATTAACAACCCTAGCCTGTAAATGTAACTTTTCAGCGTGGCATTTTTTCAAACAGTGGATGCTCAATGATTGTATCTCTCCACATGCATACTAGAAGAGAACTAAAACATCCAATTTCACATAATACACAAATTCAATTTGTATTCACTAAACAATTTCACTTTGATTTATTATAAATAAATTTAAAAAAAAAAAAAAAAAAAGTTCATTGAAATACAGTCCTACGATCTTCCACCAAATTACTCAATGCGCATCTAATTAAGTGTACTAAATTGGCTACTCCTTCATTTCATAATGCTAAACTGTCAACGAGGCAATTTATAAAGCTCATCAACTCGATGTAGATTAAATCCACCAATAATTTTGCGTAACCGATCTTTAACCCATTTATGATAGACCGTCACTTTTTACCAGCACCTTCATCAAATTCATAAGAGCCCACAACTCGAAAATCTAGTTGCTTCTGATGCTTCACGCGACGACATTCATCAAATCTTCCCATCCATTGCATAAGGCTTGCAGAAAAGGTAGTTGAAGAAGCTGAGATCACTGTCCAGCCACTGCCGCCGTTGAAGTTATTACACCACCGTTCAATCGCTGCAGCCGTCGACATCATCACGCTATCGCCGTCGTTGTCCAATGAAATTAAGGTTTGTAGCTTTGTGCAACGAATATGAAAAATGGGGGATCGAATGGGAGCTTTCAGGGGAAAATACTTGCCTCCACCCTTGGGTGGAGGAACTCCTTCCCCCCTCTCTCATATTTTGACACTTGTCCGAATAAATAAGGAAAATTGATTATGTGCATGCATTTTCATATTTACATAATTATGAACATATTTTTATAAATCCATATTTAAGTGTCAAATGTTTTTATGTTAATATGAATATGTGTCCACGTATCCATATTAATTTATTTGTTTGTTTGTGTTATAGAATTCATATTTTCTAAAATATTTATAACACGTGATAGAAAATGAATAGAGGTAAAGAGGAACTCCTCCAACCTGAGGTAGAGACAAGTAGTGTCCACTTTTAGGGGTTTCAAATATGATTTTGTTATGATATTTACTTTATTTTATCTTATTTTACTGATTATGCCACATCATTGCCACCTCATTTCTAGAGTCCATGTCAGGAATGATACCTACCAATATTGGATCTCTCCTAATCTAATCTAATGGCCTACATTTTGTGTAAATAAGTGTGTGGGTATATATAGGGAGGGATCAGGGGGGAACCCATGATAGGAAACAGGAAAAAACCTACTTAAGCTAAACCAGTTTTGGTAGTTTATAATAACTAATCTCTTCATGGTAATAATTATTGGGTCTTTTATTACAATCTCTCTCATTCCTTTTCAGCAATAGATTATCACTTTTCTTGATAAGGAATGTTTTTTTTTTTTTCTCTCTCTCTCCCCTAGAACGTCCAACCATTTATTAACAGCTCCAAATGCCAATTATCACATTAAATCTATAGCTTTTGGGCCCCTTCTCAAGTTCTAATTAGTTATTTAAATTTTGTATCATGATGTAAGTAGGATCTAGATTTGGTGCTACAAGCCACTGTTATAATACCATATCGTAATCGTTTGATGAACACCACGTGACCATAAAAAAGAAGGGACGACGTGGATTAGTTGCAAGCATTTGACGGCCTAACCCTTAACGTTCTTTGCTTCTTAAAAAAAAAAAAAAAAAAAAAAAAAAAAAAAAAAAAGGTCTAGACGTAGCATTTTGTGAATTTCGAAAACCACCCCCAAAAAACCAAATCGCGATTTTGAAACCTCTCTTTCGCTTGCCCATTCTTTCTCCTCGTCTCCTCCAGTCGGTGCATTCCCCTTTTTCCTATGACGACAATACGATGGGTCGCCCTTTTAACTCCCATCGGTGACCCTTTCAACTCCCGTCGACAGTACTGATGATTTCCTTTCTCCCCTGTGTCAACGTCACCGTGGGTCTCCTCGATCTCTCTCTCTTTTCTCCTATCTTCTCTCTCTCGGCGCGTCCACCTCTCGACAGTGTCCTTTTTACCTCCCGTCAGTGAGAGTTTTGTCGTAGATTTGAAACCCCCAAATATCATATTGCGAATTGGGGTAGGCATTTCCCGTTCGCGCTTCCACCACCCGTTGACGGCACACACTGACAGTACTGTGGGTCTCTTCGCAATGCCACCTCCGACGACAATGGTGGCCTCCAATCCTTTAAATAGAGGTAAATGTTTGCTATTTTACAAAAATTTTGAGCAAATGTAGGTTTTTTATTTCATCTATGAACATGGTTTTCATAAAATGTCTGGCTTATTTTAAATATGGGTCACTTCTGATATTTTGTCATACCATAACCCACTCGACACCCCAAACGCAGAAGGTATGTGTTAGGGTTCTTTTTTTTACTACTTTTATCCCACTTGCTGGCATCATTATAGTCAAATGTCTCATATCCCACTTGCTGGCATCATTATAGTCAAATGTCTCATTTTTCTTTGATTCATTTCAAGAAGCCATTTCATTTTAAATTTTGTGATGCGTGGCAAAAACTAAAAACTATGTTTAACTTCACTCTCAGATGGAGCCAGGAAAATAAAGCTGAATTTGGTTTATATATAAAACCCCATTTTGCTTATTTGTTTCTGAACACGGTGCCATCTCTGGGCTGAATTATGTATGGATTATGTATTCTCCATTACAAGATTTTTGCAAGGTTTCTCTTTTTTTTTTTTTCTTTTTTTTTTTTGTTTATAAATATTTTAGAAAAGCGATAAATTTTATAGAAGCAAACAATGATCTAAATCTGTATGAATTTGGTCTTTTTTTTAAAAAGAAAAAGTTAAAATCATGTTTTCTAGTCTTATTAAACCAAGTGCACTTAAAGAAGACGACACTAATTGCCAAATCTAGAACCACATTTCCAATTTATCTTCAGAATAGTATAGTCTAACTTCTCAATTGTTTACAATTAAATTCTATGATAAAAATAAATAAATAAAAACACCATAAGCTCAAAGTACAGTTTTGATTGAATGAATGAAAAAAACATATGATCTTCATACATTTGTGGAAGATAAATAGTTGTAAGAATCTTTCCTAATTCATACTATGTTGGGGCTAGTATATTAAAGACAATTCACAAATTGATCGCTGTACAAAGTCAAAACTAATAGTAGCCTGAATTGATTTGGTTGATAGCGTAGGTGGTTCTACACATGCTTCTTTTGTTAGCGATAATCCCAGGTTTCTAACTCTAAAATCGATCTTTTTGATTGTCGAAAGTCAGCTTCCTTCCTCTTCTGGTTTTTTTTTTTTTTTTTTTTTTTTTTTTTTTTTTTTTTTTGTGAAAACCAAACACTCCACCCACATGTAACTCCAATCAAATGAAATATATTATCACTTACCACTTTACCAGAAAGTCAACCAGTTCTTTGAAAATAGAAACATTGCAAATACTTAAGGAATTTCACTCAAGTCAATATTAAAATATATTTATTTGAAAATTGAGCATAAAATGCACACAAATACCCTTCTAGTCTTGTTTTCAAGTAGCACAATTGTAAGCTTTTCCATTCAGTATTTTCACTCATCTATCACAAAATCCACATCTCCATTAGATATGCTACAAACAAATCATTTCTTTTTTAATAAATACTCTAATTCATAAAGCAGAGCTGGTTCTAATGTTTGGTATTAAGAAAGAAAAATCGCAAATATATCTACCCTGTTTTTGCATTTTTGTTATAATATGTCTATCCTTTTTTTTTTCTTCTTCTTCAATTTTTCTTCTAATTTGCCCTAAACTAACCTAGCACTAGTAGCAAGCAAACAAAAAAAAAAAAAAAAAATGAAGAAGAAGAAGATGTTTTTGATTATGTATTGCATATTTTTTATAAAAAAAATTGGGGTTTCAAATCTAAAGATAGCTGGCAGTAGAATAATAGCAACAACAAAAAATCGTCATCTATTGCATTTCAACCAAAAGAAAATAAAAAATAAAAAAATAAACCCTAAACTCACCATTGGATATTCGGAGTTATGGAAAAAGATCAGGGTAGTAGAAGTGTCAATGGTGTAAGGGACAGAGACGGGTGAGATTGCGAGTGGAAAATGCCAATGGGAAGTGGAATGGTTGTTGGAGATGGTGGATCGAGGAGACCCACAGTGCCGTCAATGCAGAGGAAGGAGGAAACCACCCTACTATCAATAGGAGTTGAAAGGGCATCGACTGAGAGTTTAAAGGGTGACTCACCATACTGTCATTCCAGGGGAAGGAGGAATGCACCGACGGGAAGAGAAGAGGAGAGAGAGGAACAAAGGAAAAGAGGAGAGAGAGTGGGCGAGCAAGAGAAATGGGTTTATGTTGGCTCTAAGGGTTCAATCCCATATTATTTTGATGTTAACAAAGCATAGATGTTTTGTTTAAGCATCTAATGATAAGTGAAGTTCTGTTAAAACGGGTATTAAAACTTTTACTTCACAAAAATAGCTTAAAGGAACCTCAAGGCAACTATGCATCTTGTGGAAGCAGATCCAACTCTTAGAACTCAGCAACTAGAGCACTTAAACTAAGATTTATGAGAGTTTTAGGATCTTATGTAAGATTGTTCCAATCTATGATCACTTAGGTTTTAAAGGTTATAATCAATTGCATACATTTGGTAATATCTAATTAGACTTAATTTAATTATAAAAAAGACTCAAAAGACATTTAATCAACAATCCCAAGTCATTGGATAAAATTTGCAAAAACTTCTTTTTCTGAAAACTGGAACTTTCAGGCGACCAAAATGTACTTTCAGACGACCAAAATGACATTTTAGACGACTAAAAGTACTGGACCTCTTTCACCTATTTTACGTCCCTCTAGAAAATTCAGACGTCCACAACATAGTTTTCAAACATTCAAAAGAGGCTTTCCAGATGTCCTAGAGATGTTTCAGACATCCAAAAGTTATAAAGACTTTTGCCATGAAATGCCCTCTGGAATTTTCAGACGTCCAAATCTATTGGGTCAGATCATAACGACTAGTTTTTTAAACGGCCATTTGAGCATTTGATGCAATTGGTCCTTTTAGAAAAATAATTCAATTCTCTACAATGTTGGATTTTATGAGTTTTGTCTGATTTCAACGTTTGCATACCCAAAAACGTGATGGAAGTTTCTATTGTTGCAAAGTGACGAAATTCACTTTTCTTTTATCTTATTTTCTCTTTTGTTTTCTCTTTCCCTTCAAAGTTCAGAAAAGTTTAATCCCTTTGCTGTGATAATACTTTGATAAAAAAGAGGATTCGTGTTGGCGATTTAATCTACAAACCTGAGGGGCGCGGTAAGTTACAAAGTTTCGTTTACTTCACAATCAACGTAAGTAAATCCTTTGTCCATTTAGATTTTATTATGCATAATAGTACATAGAATCGAATCATATTAAATTTTTATTTATTATTTTATATTTAGTTATATTATTTTGATTGATTTAGTTTTAAGCATGTAGCATTAGATTGTTATTAGTATTTTATTTTGCACTCATAAAAACATGATAGAATTAATTAGTTTATTTTTTATTTTTATAATTCTGTACATACTAAATTAGGTTTAGAGTTGATAATATTTTGTTATTAGGATTCTGATATGTAATGTGCCAAAAGGGTGCGTACCCAACCATGCTAGTAGCATACACAACCCACTTTGATAGACAAATTACTTTATTTATTTATTTATAATTTATTTGTTGTTTTCTAATAGCTATTTGACTCTTTAAACATTATGATATCTGATTTTCTGGCATTCTGTATGTTCTGTTTTTTGACATATTGTAAATTCTCTTTTTATTTTATTTATTTTTTAATTATTGTTGCGTGACATTATTTATTTGCATGATTTGAGGGTTGAATTTAATTGAATACCTAATTAATTAAAGCCAATAATTATATGTGGGGCACTGGTTTCGATCAGACATTATTGGATTCCTTACACCTTCCCAATGATGTACCCTAACTCTGAACCGTGATATTTTCTGGTTATGTCATCTTAATTCCCGAAGCACCAATTGTAACGCTCGTAATTTTTAAATAAGGTATTAAGGGTTTAATTTATGGTTAACATGGTTAATCCCATGATTTGTTAGATAATCTCATGTATGGGTAATGCATATGTATGATATTATAATGTTGGATGTGTTATGATATTTGTTTTTATGCATCGTGTATTTTAATGGTGCGTTTAGCCTTATTTGCAACTTAAGAGTTTAAGTTGTTGAAAATTTGGACTAAGTGTTGGGGGAAAAATGAATTTTCATAAAACTTCGCTTTTAAAGATAATTTTTGGCAATAATGGAAGTTTATATTATTATAAGACATATATGATTTTATGAGATTTTATTAGCATATTTGGATTGGATTCCTCACATGTTTGTTTTTGAAAAATTTGTCGGGAGATGGGTTTTGTACTAAAACTTGAAAATGAGATTTTGATATATTTGGAATTTGATTTTTCTGATATTTTATTTGGATTCAAATGAGGGGTTGTTTGCTTATTTTCATTAAATAACTTAAAGTAAATTGATATTTACTTAAATGTTTTGATTGGAAATAAAGTAGTGGTCTGTGTTGTGGGGGTTTATACACATTTGCATGAGTTATTGGGCCTTTCTGGCATAGGCCGATCGATCGGGCCTTGAGGCCCGATCAGAGGTACAAAGGGATAAGCAATTTCGATACTGTCATGGTTTGATCGATCGGCCCTCAGACCCTGATCGATCGGGGTTGGCAAAATGCTAAATTTTTTTTTATAAGTGCATCAAATGACGCATGTACCTTGGGTTGTCTTATAACCCTCATATCTCGACCCCTTAAGACCAGATCTAGTCTTTTTGGACTTAGAGAGCTAGAGAGAGAAGGAGAGAGAGAGAGAGAGGAGAGATATAGGGCTTGTTTAGAGAGAGAAAAGTATATTTTTCTCTTGCATGGGTGGGTTTTTCACTCTCTCACCTCACTTTGATGCTTGGGAATGCATTATTATGGCTAGATTCATCTTGTCCAACCTCTTAATTGAGCTTGGAGCTTGTTCATAGTGGCTTGAGTTTGGATTTCATGGGTTTTAGGCATAATTGTTCATCCTCACCAACTCTTTTGCATTTTTTTGCAGTCTTGGTTGCATTCTTGGAGTTGGAATCTCCAACACCATCATCATTCATAGCATTTAGGAGTTAAGCTTGGATTAGGAGCTTATATGTACATTCCTAGAGCTTGGATTTCATACCTACAACATCAAAGGTTGCATTTTTCTATACAATTGGTAGAGATGGGTGCAATTTTCATAGGTTTAAACTATTAACATGATAATATGGTATATATTATCGTAGTATTTGTTATTCTTAGATTTAGAATATGTATATAGATGATTCTTGGAATCAATCTTGAATGGGATTATAGGTATTTGATAATCTAATTTGGAAATTATGTTTATTTCGAATTTTGGTTTATTTTATACATTCTATGGATTATAGATGTATGGATTTTGTCGTTAATTTCCATAAGTAATTGATATTTTCAGTTAATGATTTTAAGGTTGAAATCATAAATGGATATTATGTTGTTTAATTGTCATAATTTGGTATAATTATGAGATATTTTGACTATAGGTTTATGTGGTATGTTTTGGAGACGATTTTGGGTTAAAAAAAATCATTTTATGGTTTATTAAATTTCATGTTAGGCATGTTCATGCATAAAATGGAATTAATAAAGATTGAGTAAAAGTATTTAAAAAGGGGTCATTAGAATTGGACTACTTGCAGTTAAGGGACTTTATAGTGTTTTCATTTCCTTTGGTCCTTGGGTACTTTTCGATTTCAGGTAGGAACGCTTGTGTTTCCGAATTGAGGCTACTACGGTCCCAGGTAGGGATGACGTGCTGTGTTGTCCTCATGAGATGCTACTTTCCATCCTTACGAAAGTGTAGTGTTGTCCTTTTGGAGGTTGGTTAAATCCTCCCTTTCTGCACGAAGACTCCTACGGGGTGGGTCGGTAATTGATAGAAATAATAGAAATTGGACATAAGTCACATGCATTGGGTATTATGTATTATTTATTTTAAGTTATAGATTATAACTTGATTTGGATTCTTTTAATATACTCGGTTATTATATTTTGATTTAAATGATATAATTGGATTTTACTTATATCATTGCTTTAGTTTACCATGTTAAATTGTATTTACTGAGTTGTCGAACTCATACCTATTATTTTAAATGTTTTTCAGATAATCCAAGGATTGGTTTATGCCTATCATAGGCGAAAGCATGCTTAATAGAAATTTCATTATATTGATTATTGATGTATTTTCAAGGAAAAATACAATGTATTAATTTGGTTTTCTTTTGGACCAATGTAATTGTAATTAAGGGTTGTAATTTTAATTATTTATGGATGCGAGTGTATGTGGAATATGATGCATAGGATGATACCACTCTTTTAGATGACAAGAAATTGTATGTGATGAATTTTATAACATGTTTCATGATGATATGTCTCATTTACGGATGGGTCATGCTCGGAAAAATTTAAAATGTTTAAGATTTTGACACGTGTCATCCATGTTTTATCAAAAGATTTATTAAAAAAAAATTATTTTATTATTATTGATCATGGCTTAATTAATTTGGGCCGTGACACCAATAATGAGTTTAGTGAGATTATTCATCAATATACCTTAACGAATTAATGCGAATAAGAGCATGGGATTATCGGTTGAAAATGAGAGAAAATTATTTCATTAAATTAGTTGTTTTTCTTGTGCCACTAGCATGTGTACGTATGTGATAGGCGTGTGTACGCACATATGATCTATGCGTATGCGCCTTAGCAGTTACTCTCCTAATTATTAAAAAATGTAATTTCCCTTTCCTTTTAAGATTAGAAGACTTTTCTAATTATTGGAAATATCTTTTAATTATTCTCCAAGTAAATCTATTCTAGAAAAGAAAGGTGAAACCCTAATTTTTCTATATAAATACTCTTTTAATGCCTTGGAGGGAGGAGAAGAAAATAGGATTTTAGACTGTTACTTTTAATTACTTTTAATAAGGTACTAAGGGTCTAATCCATTACTAGTATGGGTACTAGCGAATTCTGTCTGTTTATTCATGCCTTGGGCCTTGGCATGGCATGCAATGAATGAGGATTCATTTGAGTATACATGAGTGATATATGATGTTAATTTTGCATGGTATAAGTGTTCATATGCATGGACATATCATGATATACATTTATTTTTGAATTTAGGCATTTTTCTGGTAGGCCAATCGATCGGGCCTTGAGGCTGATCAATTAAAGGATAGCAGAAGCTATCTTGTTTTCTTTGTTTAGGCCAATTGATTGAGCATTGAGAGGCTGATTGATTAGGGTTCAACAATCCACTTTTTAAAAATATGTTGAATGACGATTTTACCCTCATTTAACCCTTATACTCCCTTGGACCAACCTTCTAAACACCAGATCTGGTGTTTAGACTTAGAGAGAGAGTTTGAAAGAAGAAGAGAAAGAAAGAGAGTGTGTGTGAGGACGGTAGAGAGGGATAGAAGGTTTTCCACCCATTTTGGCCCTTGCATGCACCTTAGATGAGTAGATCTAATCCTTACTCACTCATGGCTTTATTCATTTTGGATGGATGGTTTGTAATTTGGGCACCTTCAACTTCATCTTTGGGGTTTTATTTGGCATTTTTGGCTTAAACCCACATCATTTGGGGTTCATTCAAGGCATTTTGGAGTGTTTAACAACATCCATGGGAATTGTCTTCATCTACACCAATTTTTTTGCTTTTGGAGATTAGGGTATTCGATTAAGAGCTTGCATGTTCATCTTAGGACCTGGATTTTAGACCCACGACTCCAGGATTGCATTTTCCACACAAATGGTAGAGGTATGTACAATTTTCATAGATTGAAACTATGGTTATGATAATAGGATTAATATTATCATATTATATATAAATGTTGAGTTATAATTTTACGTGATTCATGAAATAAATATTGTATTAGAAATATTTGATATGATTTGCTTGGATTGGAATGTATTCATTGTGAGTTTTGAACAAATGTATACATTTTTAGGAATTATAAACGTATGGAACTAAGGATACATGATAATTAATGTATCTATGCTATTTTAGTTTTACCATAATTTGGGATAATTAATGATGTTTATTTTGAATATGAATTATTGTAAAATTTTATGTGAATAATTTTGGTAAAATCACTACATTGTACATTTCATTTCATGGTGGGCATAACTATGCATAAATGGATTTAATAATCAATTTAGTAATGTTGGGGGCTATTGGAGATAGGATTACTGCTATCCCGGAATGAGATGTCATGTTATGTTTTTCTATTCATATTGTCTCGAATCAAGGCTACTGCGGTCTCAGGTAAGGAAGTCGTGTTGTGTTGTTGAGGGGATGAGGCTACTTGCGATCCCAAATAGGAATGTCTTGCCATGTTGTTCTTTTGGAAGTTGGGTTTCGCGTGCGATGGCCCCTTTGGAGGAAATTGGGTAATTGATGGGAATAAATAAATTGGACATGAGTCTCGGGTAGCATGCATTATTCCTTTTAAGATATAGGTTATACCTTATCTTTGTATTATTGAGTTAATAATATACATAGTTAGTACATTTAATTTAAATGATATAATTGGTTTTTATTTATATCATTGCATTATTCTGTTTATATAAAATCATCCTTACTGAGTTGTTGAATTCACGTCAATGATTTTAAAATGTTTCCAAATATTTAGCAAGAAAATTTTTTAAGGAGATGCTGGCAATAGGAGACACATTTTATTTGGATTATTAATTATAGTGAATTTTATAAGATGTATAATTCACAGAGAATAAATGTATTTCTTTTTATTTTTATTTTGGGCAAATAGCTTATATGTATGTAATTTAATTCGAGAACGTAAATTATTTATGTACGGTTTCTTTATGTGGAGTATAATGCAAGGATGATACCACAATTTATGGATGACAGAAAATCTTTATGAATGAATGTTTTATGAGTTTTATAATGACATGTCCCATATAAGAATGGGTCATACCCAAAATTTTAATAATGAATGAGATTTTGATATATGTCATCCTATTTTAATCAAAAAATTTATTAAAGAAGAGCCCATTTTATTATTATTGATCACGGTTTAATAATTTTGGGTCGTGGCAAGTGCAAATATAGAACCGAATTGAAATCAACCTCTTTGGTTGGTTTCATCCAATTCCTAAATTATGCCGATCCAATTTTGAATTAAAAAATATAAAGCTAACTTCTATTTGTTTCAATGTTAGGTAGAGGCGTTGGGTGAACTGACCCAACATGAGAGTCGACCTTTTTTTTAAACAATCGATAGAATCTATCCTAACCCTCTTCAAATATCAATAAATTGTATCAATAAACCTCTATGAGTTTGAGCCTCACTTATCAAGTTAGCCATTATGCTATTGGCTTTATATGATATAACATTAACTATACGTATGTATATGTAATGTTATAATTGTTCAAATTTCGATAATCATTTTGCTTCCATATATTAAAACTGTATTTACTGTCCATAAAAAAAATTATAAATTTATGTCTCTTGTTGATTTTATTATCTACATTCTTTTTTTATTGTAGTAAATTTTTATGTTTTATTATAATAAAAAATTATTAAGAAAATATTCCCTACAAACCGAATCAATCCGAATTTTACATAAATTACATCAGTTCTATTATACTAATGGTTTAGTTTTGGGTCAATAAAATAAAAATGGACCATTGGTCGATTAGATTTTGAGTTAAGGTCATCAATCCAAACCAAAATGGGTGTTGTTTTGTCATGGCTACTGTAATGAAACAACGATGTCGTTTCAAGCCATGGCAACCTATACAGAATTCAACGACGCCGTTTAAATGAATTTTATCTCCTGCTTCTTTATGCTGACTCTCGCAGGCTCAGGTCTCAAAATGGCGTCTTCTCCTTCCAATCTCTCCCTCCTCTCTGCTCCTCCCTCCATCCCGCGAACCCGGTTCGCTCCCTCTACACTCACACGAATTTCCACATCCCCCCGGTTCAAATGCTCGGCCGGCCAGACTGGGTTCTTGCACTCGACTCGGCCGCCTCATCAAGGAAAAAGCCAAGAGCGACGTCGAGAAGGTCTTCTCCGGCTTCTCCAAAACTCGAGATAACCTCGCCGTCATCGACGAGCTCCTCCTCTACTGGAACCTTGCTGACACGGACCGCGTCCTCGACGACCTCGAAGAGGTCCCTCATCCCCACAACCCCTTTTCCTGGAAAAATAAAAATGCATTTTTCCCTCGAAACAAACAGAGGCTCAAGTTTTAAACCCTTCTAATTCTCGTAACTGTCTTCAAAATTTGATGGTTAGAGTTCAATAGTTTTTGAGGTAGGTTTGAGTGCAGGCTCTGTTGGAAACATGCAGAGCCGACACATGAGGTTCCGGTTCTCTCAGTAACTTTCTCGGAAAAAAGTTGGTTTTACTGGAAAATAAATGTTTTTCCTTGAAACAAACGGGGCCTGAAGTTTTGAGTTGTTGTAATTATCCTGTGCAGGCTCTGCTGGTGTCTGATTTTGGGCCAAAGATTACCATTAAGATTGTGGAGAGCTTGAGGGAGGATATATTATCGGGGAAGCTTAAATCAGGGAGCGAAATCAAGGTATTGGTAGTCAGATTTTGTGTTTGATGATTGTTGGTCTATGTTTGGTTACTGAGAAAAATTGAGGAAACGAAAAGAAAATTATAGATTTTGAATCCTATTTTTTGTGTTATTTAGAGTGATAGAAAATGAAAACTCTGAGATTCAGAGTGTTGGTTTCTTTTCTTTTCTGAGGTTTTATTGGCAACCAAATGGGGTGCTAGTTAAGTAATGTGACGTGGAATTGGAGTGTGGATATGTGATGGTTGTAGGAGGCATTGAAGAGGAGTGTGTTGGATTTGTTGACTAGCAAAGGGAATAAAACTGAGCTTCAACTTGGATTCAGGTTTGGGATTTTCGAGGTTTTGGTGTTTGTCATTGTTTTGTTTTGCTTAGCTTCGGATTGGATTGAATTTATAATTGTTATATTATCAGGAAACCAGCTGTGATCATGATTGTCGGCGTTAATGGAGGTGGGAAGACAACATCTCTTGGTATGACATTGAAGCAAGGCTGTAATAAATCATCTATTGAGTTTTGATGGGATTAGAGAAACAACCCAGCTCCGGTTGTTTTAGTACAAAATATTTTCTCGGATAAATTTCTCAGTTTCTTTTGATGGAAAATATGTTGAAAAAATAAAATTTATTGGGAAAAGATTTAAGGTTTAAAGAGGTATTTTTCCCCCAAACCTAACTGGGTAGGCACACCAAGTTTTCCCTAAGTTTCATGGTAATATATGGATTGAGATAAATGGAGCCTTATAGAAGAACTATTTTCCCTTAAGTTTATCTATTAATTTTTCGTTTTTATAGATTAATTTTGCATGGAAACATTTTTATTGAGACAAATGTATACACATTAAGCTCAAATATTGAAGAAACCAGAAAATGTTATTATCTGATCCATGGCTTATTCGCAGGAAAGCTGGCTTATAGATTGAAGAAAGAAGGGGTTAAGGTGAGATGTTATTACCCTGCCATTGCTTTTGCTGTGATACAAATAGATTGGGCTAGATGCATTACAGTAAATGAAAAGCAACACTGGGTTTTGATGTTCTTAGGAGCACCTAAATTGAACTTAGTATGAGGTGGACTTTGAAACTCATGCCTATCATTTCCAGAGAAAAATAGCGTATTGACATAGGCATAAAAGGGTTGAAGAATATATTACTGAACGTTTAATGCTAATGTGTAGGAGCATTATATCATTTCATGGATGATGTCAATTGGAAGATATTAGGTGATACCCAAGGTTGTTTTTTGTCTATTCTTCCTTCCATGTCCTCTGTGAGTTCAAATTTGCTTCAAAATATCCATAGAGAAAAGGAAAAAGAGAAAGGATTGTAGTTAAATTATAATTATAAGACTCTTGAGTACTCTAGGCTGCCTTTGGCTTGCAACTTGGTTGATTCAAACTGAAACTCAACTAATTAACCTGCATAACTGTTTGCCAGTTTGGTTGGATATCAATGAAAGGTATGCTCCCAATGCCACAATTCCCTCTCTACCAATAAAATATGAAATTTTTTTTTTTTTTTTATCAACGACAGAAATATATTATTGAAATGTTGCAACGTCCTTAATACCATCCAAGGCATGCATCAATGAGAAGCAAACTAGGTCAGTTCAGTTCTGGTTCCTTGTATAAGTTGTCCCAACCAAAACACTGGTTCCTTGTTGGTAAATTTGTGCAGCTATAAGTGCTGATTAATTATGGTGAGAAATAAAATTTCCTTTTTCTGCATTGTTCTTAGGATTCCAGTGTTCTAATTTAAACACTACACATGACCAACCAATTTCAATCAAAAAGTTGTGTGAGCTAGATTTAGAATTGGAAAAATTAGGTGTTTGGTCGATGGGGACAACACCGGGAAATGACCCCAAGCATAAATTCTGATTACAAAGTGGTTTAGGGCTCTATAGGGGGCACATGTAAATCCCCACCAAACACCCTTTATTACAGGGGTCTTTTAAGTGTTTCTTCTATATATGCAAAGTCATTACTTTATCAAATAAATAAATAAAATTAGTGGTTTATTGATTTTTTAAGTTGGGTTATTTGGTTTTTACTAGTGTTTGTACAAATTCTTAGGATGATTGAACAACCCTTTTGTTTAGTTTTAGTCTGATGCCTACTAAAACCAACTCCACATTAATTATGTTGCACCCTGAGGCTGCTTACATTCATGATCCATTGCGATTGATGCCAGCGAAAGTTGAAGGAGGGATTGTTTGGGAAATTACATGTATTAATACAATGAAGTGCACATATGTTCTTATGCGAATGAAACAGTCAAAACCTTCCATGAACTTTTGAAAGTATAATAGGCCTTCCCTAAGGTTTTAATTTTACATCACCGACCTCCATCCATCAAGTTTGTCATCTTAAGCAGTTGAAAAATTTGTTTGACCCCTGATTTAAATATATATCCTATTAAGAAAGGTTAATATCAAGTCGGTTATGAGATAGTCTTTTCAACAGCTAGAGGTGATAATATTTAAATGGAAAGGAGGCAGATGATGCTGATGTCAGAACTAATAGAGGTTCCATGATTTTTGAAGTATCTCAAGGGGAGGCTAGCAGTATTTTCAGATACCTAAAGGTTGAGTTTTTAATCTGCTGAAACTTCCCCAATTATGTTCAGGACTGACAAAAATGTTTACAATTTAATGCACAATACTATTTATCCCCTAGTGGAAGGAGTTATTGAGTTCGTACTTTAATGTCTATTTGTTCAAACTAATTATTGATTCTTACGTCATAATGGCCAGGAGAAGCATGGCTTACATAGCAGTAGGCTTTCCATCTCATTTACCTTATCGTTTGAAATTGTGCCAGATATTAATGGCAGCAGGCGATACTTTTCGAGCTGCTGCTAGCGATCAACTTGAGATATGGGCTGAGAGGACAGAGTGTGAGATTGTTGTGGCTGAAAGAGAGAAGGCAAAAGCATCATCAGGTAGACAACTAAAGATGAAGAATCCAATGGATCTAATTTGGTATCTCACGTCTATAATTATTTTGTCCCTAGACATCAAAATGACACGGCGATTATCACTAATTTTATGATCTCAAAGTGCTTTCTGAATAGTTCTTTCACAGGCTGTGAAAAGGGGTAAAGAACAAGGTTTCGATGTCGTTTTGTGTGATACATCTGGACGTAAGTTTAGAAAACTTTCATGGGTAGTTGTTAGTTGGTTCTTAGCCAGGAAGATTTCATCAAGACTGTTCTTTTCACTTCAGGGCTCCACACTAACTACAGCCTGATGGAAGAGTTGATTGCTTGTAAGAAGGCTGTGGGCAAAGTAGTTCCTGGCGCACCCAATGTAAGATTAGTTATTTGGCACCTTTTACATCTACAATGTTGAAGTACTATATTCCATGGCTATGTGAAGGATTTGCATCTATTTTTCTGTAGTACAATAGGTTCTTAGTGCACTGTATAATCATTTATCTACCTTTCATGCGCCACTACTGTCATATCCGCGAGTATATCTTTGTGGTTACAAATTTACCAGTTTCTTCATGTGATAATCACATAATATATCAGTTGATATCTTATCCTTTTATGGTTCCTAGTGTTCTGATAAGTATGGTGGTTATTTCATTGCATTATAAAATTTGAGGCAGGAGGCTGACAGTTCTTACACTCTCGTTTCTCCTTGGGCTTTTAGCTACCATAAACTGACCTTTTTTATGGATAGAAACGTATGCCCAAGGTAAAGTTCAGTTTCCTAAAATTGGTATATTAATGTAACCTTTCCAGTTGCAAATTAATCTTTGTATAGGGGGTGGAGAAAAATAATAAATTTTTATGTCTATGGTTCTGACTTCTGATCATACATTGTATTTGAATGGGTAAATAGGTAGAATTTTATAACTTCCATTTTTAGCAAAATTGCATTTTTTTATCATCATCAGTGAAAGATGTTCTGTTGCATTGTGAAAGATAGCCTGTATTGGCAATTTTGATTCTGCGTAAACACCTTGGAACAGATAATGAAGTATTCCTGAAGTAATCTTCTCTTAGGTATTCTTGTTGCGTTGATAATCAAATTTCAGGGATTTTTATTTTTTTATGGTGCATTTGAATTTGGTTTTTCAGAATCCATTGTGCTTATTTTACTCATTTGTCCCATTCAATTCAATGAATTGTGTATATCATGTTGTTTATCTTTCCAGTTTCCACTATGGTCTGTTTCCTATGACTCTTGGTGTAGCAATTAATGGCTTGCATACTTATATTATAACAATAAGGAAAAGGGCTTGCATCTCTTTTGGCATTCAAATCTGGATCATATTAATGGAGTTTCCGTTTTGTTTTTTGCCAAATTCCAAGCATACAAATCTAGCATATGAATGGAGATTCCTGTCTGCCAAATTTCAAGTCTTTGTTCTGTGATGTGATATTTTCAGATCCATCTAAGATCATAATATAATCTTAACAGGAGATCCTGCTAGTTCTGGATGGAACAACTGGTCTGAATATGCTTCCACAAGCAAGAGAGTTCAACGAAGTAATATGCCTCTTCTTTGCCTACTTAATATGTTTGGATATTTATTTTATACTTTTTTTGTTTGCTGTGGGGATGTTTTACCTTTGTTAATCTGATTATATATATATATATAGATAGATATAGCTTTAAATTAATTATTACACATTTACACACAACTAGCCTAGTTACAATGTCAAATGCATGCACACTCTAGCAAGGTTGAAGAGCTCATTGAATCAGCATAGATCTCTGCTTGAATAACTAAAATTTATTTGTACAAATGGGCATCAAGATTTTTTTCTTTTTTTTTTTTTTTTTGAGAAGGGGGGGGGGGGGGGGTGTAGTGCGAATGTTGTGGCTCCAAATTCCATTAAATTATTTTATTATTCCTTATATATGCATTATTATTACTTGATCTATTTTGGTGCTTTGTACAAAACAATAACTTCAATCTTCCTTTTTATTTTATTTTTAACTTGCCTGTATTCCTTCACATGTCAGTTTTATGCTTCCTGTCTTTGTATAAGCACATTAACTTCCAAATTTTAGTTTTAATTATCTAGATTGCCTCACTAGTCAGTAATTAAAAATAAAGATGTCTAATATGACATTCATGCATAGCTTTCACTTCAAACGGCTATTGCATTCATTGTTTGGCTGGAACTTTTATGGCAGATTGTTGGGATAACAGGTTTGATTTTGACAAAACTTGATGGTTCTGCTCGAGGTGGCTGTGTGGTATGCTGGAATTTTTCTGATGAGTGTTCTTTTGGTTCATTTATTTGATAACGATCGAATCATACCTCTTGGTTCCAAACTTTTGTATACTAAGTTTTTTTTATGACTTTGGTGGACTTCAATTTCTGCTTGCAGGTTAGTGTGGTTGATGAGCTTGGCATCCCTGTGAAGTTCGTCGGCGTTGGTGAAGGTGTAGAAGACCTCCAACCCTTTGATGCTGAGGCCTTTGTTAATGCCATATTTTCATGAGGCCTGAAAGATGGTTAGTATAACAGTTTGCGGTAACTTTTCTGAGTAGTAATTTTTAGAGACCTAATACAGATCCTTACTTTCTGGTCTGAAATTTTCTCATTTTAATTCTTTTTGTACTTTATAAGCCTGAAATTTAAGAAATGACTTCAATTCAATGTGTAGGTTCTAGATAAGGGGTGGCTTTTCCTTTATCCCTTTATAGTTTTATTTTTTATGTTAATATTCCGATCTGGACCAAACTGGGTTTATGCAGATTTTTGTCTAAAAATCCAAGTTCACAGGTTATTCCACTGGGTTCTACCAGTTCAGACAAAGCAACCTGCTTTGGTCAAACTATATGTATTGCCATACAGTGGACTTCAAGGAAGTCGTCTTTTTCGAAGTATATTTTTAGAAGCAAAAGTTTGTTTTGAAATTAAAATTATTTCTTTTGGCAAATTTTTTATTTTTCATATCACTACCATCACTATCACAAATACACGTCTGCCATTGATAGCATTGTTGCCACCAACATAACAGCCATCTCCTCCTTTATATTATCAACATACATATTACTACATAACCACTAATACAAAACCAGAAATGATATTTTCTCTAACGTCATCGATGCCACAGCTAACAGTTCTACCACCACAACTCCACCTGCCACCTTCTCCACTGCCATCACCATCCCACGTCATTCTTGTCACTTAACTGCCATCACTTGCCTCTACAACCACCACCGCTATGGTCATTGTCATCAATATCATACCCACAAGTGCTTGAATGTGTGAAAGTTATATTGTGATGGAAATATCATCACTTCGACTACATGCTTCATGTAAACTGCAGATGGTGGTTTTATTGAGACATTGGTGGTACTTGTTTCTATCAGGAATTATAGCAGTGAAGAATTAATTGTTTGAAGTTGTGGAAACATGAATATGATTCAGAAATCCATACAGTGGTTTAACACAAATTTTAACATGAGATACGAATATAAGTTATTTTTCCTTGACATGTCTTCTGACCACATAAATTTTCCTTTTTCTCTGCCTTTTCTCCAGGGACATTATCTCTACAGGCCACTACAATTTTCTAGCAGAGCGGGGAGACCCAACAGTGAAGGCAAGTAGAGCCTTCTGATATTGTAGAGAAGCGAAAGGAAATCATCACTGAGGCCAGCCCCAGTGGTTGGTGGTAGGGGTCTGTAATCACGTTATAAGTTATGAATTAGCCCCAGGCTGCAAAATATTGGCTGCCGTTAAGAGCTATACATTATTTTATTTTATTTTTTTTCCATTTTTTTGTTTTAGCTAGTGGATATAACAATACGATGGGCTTAAGGATAATATCATCTCCTGTTGATCAATGAGTTCACATGGCCTTCTCTGACACTTAGAATACATTTTAATGCAAGCTTTATCAACATGATTACTTCTGAAATGTTTTGCTCTTGCATTATTTTCAAGAAACCAAAAGTGTCAAATGAAGGGAATTTGTTTTCAAATGTTTCCTGGGTTGGTTTGATAACTGGGGTAGTGTAATTGCAACCAGCCTGGATTACGAGCGTGCATGTGGGATAGAATAGATACAGGAGATTCGTACCTTCTTGCTTAGTGGCAGCACCACTCTCATTGATATAGGCAAATGGCATTTTAGCCATGGTCCCAAAATTGGTTAATGATTTCAGTCTGCTGGTGGTTCTCCCACCTTGTGGTAAATGATTGATGCATTCATGCCATTTGGGAAAACAATTTCTGCAATTGAGCATAGAACATGAAAAATAAATAATTAAGAAAAAAGTAGAGTCATGTCGTTTCCCTTTCTCCTTTTTCCTTTTTGTTTTTTTCCTCGTCCCCTTGTATTTATTACGAGTAGTTTTGATCATTCCCATATCCACTCCCTCATTTCCCACGCGGACATTGTTCATCATAAGGGCTCATTGTTATATTAATTCCGTTCACAGGCTCGTTTATCAAACACCATGCCTCGACAGTGAATCTCAAAGGATTTCTGCAGTTCACTGAATGCTAGCACCATCCTATGCCACACGTCCTTGCTAGGTTCAGAAGAAAATTTTTGGTACAGATGGAAGCAGGTTGAGATACGTAAAGATGACAATGTCTTATTCTTGAAGTTTGGAGATTAAAAATCTGGTTAACCATCTTCATCGCATGAAAAACATTTACCCATTTATTCAAAGCTTCTGTCCCACAGACCAAACTTTATACATATCAACCCTCCATAAGAGATCAGAAACTGCTAAGTAAATACCTCCCTGTGAAGGCATATACTACGACATTCTAAGTAAATACAAGAAATGTTCTTGTGACCTCTAGCATCATATACTGAAAAGAGATCAGAAAATGACAGATAAATAATAAGATGGTTCATCTTCTACTTTATTTTTCATGTGTTCAAGCAGAGTGGCATCCTCACAAATTTCAGATTGTCATAAATGGTAGACGGCCCTAGTAGCACAAATAAATTTTCAGCTTTCTTAATCTGAATTCAAAGCAATTACAGTCACGTTTCTTCCATGTCTCAATACGAATTTCTCAACGAGTCCAGCTGCGCATATAAAAGTTAAATTTCAGCAAGAATATTTTAAGACTACTTAAAAATGCCAGAAATCAATGAATTTTGCACACCAATCAAGTAAGAAATTTATAAAAATAAAGCCACTGAAAAACCCAATTAAACTCTTCTTTAATCAGTTTGGCAACTTTTTAACCTCCCCGAGATGTTTTCAAACAATGAAAATCTTATTTATTTATTCTTCCATGTCTGCTCCCTTATGAAACTCGTTTCTATCAATAAACAATGCCTTGTCTCGACTATTTAGGCTAATCAGTAAGATTTTGTCAAAAACCATATTTCAGAATAATTCATATGATAATTTTCTAAAAACCAAATGAATGAGGATACCATAATTATTATACAGCATACCAACTAAGACAGCAGCTTATCAACAAAAAAAAAAAAAAAAAAAAACCAAGACAGCAATTGTTGGTAATCATAGTGCACTATATCTGTTAAATAATTTCAAAGAAAATGAGGGGTACGGCCATGAGTTAATTTTTATGGTAAAAAACCTGAAACCCCCATAAATTATAGGCCCGTTTCACACCACCCCCCCCCCCCCCCCCCCCCAAAAAAAAAAGACTAATTAGGTGCCATTAACAAAAAAGGTTTAATTTTCTCATTTACTCTTGGTCTTATTTTAATAAAATATTAAATTCCTTCATCAAAATATTAATAAAATATTAAAAATTCGCAATATTAAAAATTATTATCATATTTAAATATTAAAAAGCAACATGTATACACATGTTATACAGACATACATATTTAACAAAGAATGAAACTGGGTCCATCAAGTGAAAAGATTGGAGAGAAAAAATTGGGTTATTGGAATCCATCTCCATTGTCACAACCTCACAACGAAGGAAAAATAGGTTGAAGTTACACTTCACACACAGGTGGATGAATTTATAAATGAAGTGAACCAAGGATTTATGTCTAAATTGTTGGATTCCAGTTCAGGTGTAAATCGAACATTGGAGTTTTCAAACACTGTTGACTGTTGAGACTGCTGAAGCAGTGGGTAAGATATTGCAAGGAGTTAGGATTGAATATTTCTGTTACAATAGCGATACCTCTTTGGAAGAGAGTGCAAAGGCCTTATTTTTTTCTCTTGGAGGAGTGTGCAAAGATTTGGCTTCCAACAAATGTTATTCTAGTAGAAATATAAGAGAAACCATTTTCTGAGCATAAACCAAACCAAAAGAAAGAAAAAAAGAGAAAAAAAGATAAGAAAGGAAGAAGAAATTAAAGTACGGGGCATAAAATTCATTTCTGTGAAGAACTTTGGCTTGGGGATGTTTCTTTTTCTTCTTTATTTCTAAGATTGTATAATTCGTCTATGGCTCATAATGCAACTATATCTTCTTTGGTCACTTCTTATGAATACCCTCATAGTTGGGACTTCAAGTTTTTTTGCAACCTCAATGATAAAGAATGTTTTGAGCTTTCTTCTTTGGTTTCCTTGTTGGATGGCTTGCGTTTAAGGCGTTTGATTCCAGATTAAGGGGAAGTGGGGAGCCCTTTCTTCTCAATGTTTTCTTTGTAAATCTTCTTTTGAGAATCTGGTTGACGACCAAGATATTCCCATTTTTACTCCCTCTATAATGATTTGGAAAGCTAGAGAGCCCCTTAAGGTTCAGGTTTTTACTTGGTGTGTAGTTCGTGGCCTCATGGGAGATAAATACCAACGATATGTTCTGAGAGAAGGAGACCTTTTTGTTTTCTCCCACAGTGGTGTTATGTGTAGGAGGGACAAAAGAGAGTATTGATAATCCTTTTGTACATTGTTCAGTGGTAGGTTGGTTGTTGGAGAGGCATTTTCAAACTGTTGATGAGTATTGGGTGGCACTGGTGATGCAGTACAAGATTAAACTTTAACCTAGACTATAATAAAGGCCAGGAAAAGAGTTTTTTTAGGTTTTAAGGGGGCTGTGAACAGTACTCGTGAACAATAACTTTAGAAAAGAAATAAGAGAAATAAAGAAAGAAAGAAAGAAAGAAAGAAAGAAGATAAAACCCTAAAGCACTAAGGTTTGTTTGATATCCACACTCAAACTGAAAGAACAGTTCCATACTCGCATTAAAATAACTTTTATTCCATAAACTCCACCCTTATTAGAGCTATTTCAATCCTATTTATAGAGTTCTAATATGCTTGCTCCTCAAGTTAACTAAGTTTCTTATTCCATCAAGTTCTAATTCTACTAGGTTTCTAAGTTAACTAGGCTTCTAAGAGGAGCTAACTAAGTTCCATATTCCATCAAGTTCTAATTCTACTAGGTTTCTAATTTATTTAACTATGTTTCTAATTATGACTTCGATAAGTAATTAAGTCCAACCCATTACCCAAAAAAAAAAAAAAGCCCATAAGGTTGGCTCATTCGCTAATTATATACAATTACTAAAATACCCTTACAACCTAATAAATATAAAAATGAAAAATAAAAGAAATTAAGGGCTAGCAATCTTGCGAATTGAAAGCTTTGCTGAAAGCTATAGTTTCTATATTCAAATCTGAAATAATACAAGGTATATAAAATACTAGAAAACCTATACAAGGTAAATACCAACAATACCCCTAAGATATAAAATATATACACATATATCCTAACACCCCCCCCCCCCCCCTCAAACTCATGATGTGACCATGGGAAGCATCGAGAGTTTGCCAAGCAAAAACTGGAAGCGCAGGATGGTGTGCGACCTTGTATAGAAGTCGGCCAACTGCATGGTGGAAGTAACAAAAGGCAGAGAGAGAGTGCCCAGCTGAAGATGATGGTGCACAAAATGACAGTCAATCTCAATATGTTTAGTGTGTTCATGAAAGACAGAATTATGCGCAATCTGAATAGCACTCCTGTTGTCACAATACATCGGAGTAGGAGATGAAGATGGAACACCCAAATCAGTAAGCAACCAACGCAACCAAACAATTTCAACAACAGTAGTAGCCATGGACTAAAATATCCACGATATCTTCAATATATCCACGATATATCCATGTATCCATACCCTCGATACGATATCTAACTGACAAATCTTTTTCACAAAATATCTTTACGATATTGTTGATATTTTCGATATTATTGATAAAATCTCGATATATCTATAATATCTTCTTTCTTTCACATGGTATCGTCAATATATCGAATATATCTACTATGTCGAGAATATATATCGACAATATCAAGATATTCATTTTCTTGTTATTGTCTCAAAATTATCACATCTTACTCTTTTAGTATTGATTTACATAAATATTTCAATTATACTTTTTTTGATAAGGAAATATTTCAATTATACTAATGGCTTAAATTAGTGTTATGAAGTAACAACTTTCATTTACTTTGTTAAAATATTCATTCTTTTGGCTCAATGTGACACAATTTTCATACCCTACATAATACATACTTGTCTAATACACATTTAAATTGCAATATTTTGATTTTAAACTTTTTATTAGAGTCTAATCATTGTTCCCGGAGGTTTCAATTGAAGTATACGTATTTAACTAACAATATTCGTCATATCTCTTAATCGATATCGAAATTTTCAATATATCCATCGATACTATCCGATATATCCGTGTTTTTGGACTCTCGATATATCCATCGAATATCGATATTTAAGTCCTTGGTAGTAGCCATAGCCCGATACTCGGCTTCAGCAAAGGAACGAGCAACATTTTGTTTCTTACTCCGCCAAGAAACCAAAAAGTTACCCACAAATACACAAAAGCCAGTAGTAGAGCGACGATCCATAGCATCACCTAGCCCAATCAGCATCAGAAAAAGCTCGAAGCTCTAAGAAGGAAGTAGAGGAAAACAACAAATTTTGATGAAGAGAGCCTACGAAGATAACGTAAGATACGAAGAAGGGCAGCCCAATGAACTGAAGTCGGAGCAGAAACAAACTGACTAACAATATGCACAACATAGGCAATGTTAGGGCGAGTCACAGTGAGATAAACTAGACTACCAACGAGCACTCGATACAGATTAGGATCTATCGCGGGAACACTATCAGTAGATGTAAAATGAACATTAAGCTCAATAGGAGTATCAACAGTCCGAGAATCAGAAAGTAGAGCACACGCAATAACATCAGCAACATACTTGGACTAGGAGAGAAGATACCCTTAGGGAGATGAAGCGACCTCAATGCCAAGAAAGTAACGAAGGCGAACCGAGATCCTTCATCTCAAAATGATGTTGCAATTGAGTTTTGAGAAGAGAAATCCCAATTGTGTCATCACCAGAAATAACATATAATGAAAGAACTATTTGCCCAGCAAAAATAGAACGAATGAACAAAGAAGAATCATGAACACTAGAGGTAAAACCCAAATTACAAACCACTACAGAGAATTTAGCAAACCAAGCTCGAGGAAGCCTATTTCAAACCATACAAAGCTTTGCGAAGTTGGCAAACTTAACCCGGAGGATGAGCAAAACCAGGAGGGAGAACCTATATAGACTTCCTCAGACAAATCACCATTCAGAAAAGCATTTTTAACATCCATCTGAGAAAGAGACCAGTGACAAACAGCAGCCACAGCAATGAGAGGGTGAACAAGTGGTTATTTTAGCAACAAGAGCAAAAGTTTCTTCATAGTCAATAACATATTCCTAGGCATATCCTTTAGCAACCAAACGAGCTTTGTATCGTTCAATAGAACCATCCGCTTTTGTTTTGATTTTATAAAACCAGCGACAACGAACAGCACATTTACCTATAGGTAAATCAACAAGATCCCAAGTGTTGATCTTATGCAAAGCAAAAAGTTCTTCATTCATAGCTTGTTGCCAAAGAGGATCAAGAGCAGCCTCCTTATAAGAGAGAGGCTCAAAAAGGGAATGAATGGAAGATAAGAAAGAACACAAATTAGAAGAATAACAGGTATGAGAGAAATCAGGAGAATAACGATTAGGACACTTATGAATTCGCTGAGGATAGTAAGGAGTATAAAGATCCACATCACCAGGAGTTGAAGAAGACTCAGCCGAAGGATGGGAAGGAGCTAGATGTGCAAGGGAAAGAGCTTGAACCCTGCGAGAATACACATGAGTAATAGGAAGACGAGAACCAGACAAAGAAGATGAAAATGGAATATCAGAGGAAACAAATTCACTAATATAAGAATTAGAGGGAACAGTATCAGGAAAAGGATCAAGATAAATAAGATCAGAGTTAGAAACAACATGGGTAGCAGAAGGAATGGAAAAGAAAGGAATATGCTCAAGGAATACTACATGATGTGAGACATACAATTTCTTAGCAATAGGATCATAACAACGATAACCCTTTTGCCCATCACCATAACCAAGAAACACATGCATAGCTGAATGAGCAGCTAACTTAGTATGTGCAACCTTGGGTAAAAGAACAAAGCAAGTGCATCCAAAAACATGGAAGGTATGATAATCAAAGAGACTGACTATGCAAACTTGCAAATAGAGAGATGCCAGATGTGATAAGAAAGGGAATGCGATTTAAAAAATATACAGCAGTAAGAAGAGCCTCCCCCCAAAAGGAACTAGGCACAGATGCAGAAAGTAATAAAGAACGGGCAGTCTCCATGATATAGTCGATACTTACGCTCAACAACCCCATTTTATTCAGGAGTATAAGTATAGGACGATTGCTAAATGGTGCCGATTAGAGGTTAACAGATAGAGAAAATCAATGTCTCTATATTCCCCACCCAAGTCACATCGAAAACACTTAATAACAGCAGAGTATTGGGTGTGAATCATAGCACGAAAGGCAGTAAAGAAAGAGAGAAAATCAGATCGATGTTTCATAAGATAAACCCAACAGTACCTACTATAATCATCAATCAAAGAGACATAATATCGAGATCCACCTTTAGTGGTCACAAGGGGCAAGACCCCACACATCAGAGTAAACAAGATCAAATGATGCAGAAGAAATAGTAGTACCTTTATTAAAAGGCAATGCAGTAAATTTTGCAAGTTTACAACCACTACAGTCAGAAATATCATGACTTTGCAAATTGCCTAAACGTCCAGTAGAAATTAAATACTTTAAACGAGAACTAGAAACATGTCCAAGTCGAGAATGCCATAAATAGAAACTAGATGACTTAGGACTCAAACAGGAAAGACTGACAAATCAATAGTAGAAGCAACTATCGCGGGAACATGCAACTCCTCCAGCACATACAGTCTGCCAACCTTATGGCCGATCCCAATCAGCTATCTAGAATGAGGATCTTGCACAGTACAACCCATAGAAGAAAAACAAATAATATATCTAACATTAGAAAGTTGACTAACATAAATCAAATTCAAGGACAATTCGGGAATGCAATAAACGTAAGATAGAGAGAGATAAGAAGTGGAAACGGACCCAACACCTGCCAAAGGCATGGAGGTACCATTGGCAGTCATAACAGTAATCAAAGATGGTGGAGAAATAGTAGAAAGAAATAACGAGATATCATGAGTCATATGATGAGTGGCATCTGAATCAAAAACCCAAGTGGATCGAGATATACCTGGAGGAGAGGAGGACAAACCTATAGAGGAGTTGACAGACAAGGCATTAGGCTGAGATGAGCTAAGATACTTTTGCAACTGTTCTGCGAGTGCAACCAAAGAGGGATCAAGGGGTGCATCAGTGGATGGTGCAATTGCCGCTGTATGCATAGAGCCATTCTTCTTCCACAACTGATGAGAATTAGACGACTGCTGATGGGAAATAGGTGCTTGCTTGTTCAAACGTTTGGGACACAGTACCTTCCAATGACCCTTCTGATGGCAGAAAACTAAATTTATTAACAGCTACCTTCAATCGTTGACTATTTTGAGTGCTAATATGAGGTTTGGGAGGTACTACAAATACTGACGGAGTGGGCAAAGGAAGCAAGCCCTTTTTAGATTTGAAACGAGTTTCCTCTGCCAATAATTCATTAACCACTGGATCAACCGAAGGAAGAGGAGTACAATGAAGTATGGTGCCCCAAATAGCCTCATACTCATCCCGTAGAGCCATAAGAAATTGAACAAGGCGTTGTTCCTCCCTATAGTTACAATACCCAGTGTTCACACTCAGTTCCTTGGGATCTGTAAGAGTCAATTGATGCCAAAAACCAGTCATAATAGTGTAAAACTCCTGAATGCTACGGGCACCCTGAGGGGTTTCCCTAATGTCATGTTCCAACTGATACGTCTTTGCAAAATTAGACTGCATATATACCTTAGACAAATAATCCTAAATTTCTTTGGCAGTAGAGAACTTAGCCAACTGAATCCCAATAGATTGTTCAACAGAATTATTAATCCAAGTGATAATTTTAGCATTATTCATCTCCCAAAGTTCAAGAAATTCTGCATATTTTTCAGCTATTGCATCACTAGGCTTCAGAATAGTTCCTGTTACATAACCCCACATATTCTTTCCTAACAAAAAATTCTTCATAACATAGGCCCAATAAGTATAGTTATCACCCGTCAATTTCACACTTATAGCTTGAAGAAAATCTGAATTAGTGTGGGCCATGATTCAACCAGAGAAGAGAGGCTTCACAGAAGAGGGAGGTGCAACTGCCGGCTACTAAGAAGAAGATGCTGATGCGACAGAGAGAAATCAAGGGTCTGGGTAGTGCAAGGGATGTGCAACAGGCTGTAAACAAGGAAATCGACTGATTTGGAGGGTTGTAATTGCTGCTATGGGTCTTGCAACTGATGTGCGAAGGGTGCAAATGGTGCGACTGCCTTGGATTTGGTCCAATGGGTATGCGATGGTGCTGCTATATGAATAATAGGTGCTACGAGACAGATGTGGTTTCAAGTTGCAATGTGTGCGATAGATATTGCAACTGGGATCGTGGAGAGAGAGGCTATCGATTGAGTGTCTGGTGCTAATCCACGCGAAGGGAGAGAGACAATGCTGATTCGTGAAGAACGAGAGAAGATTGGCTTGCGATTGGCTCATAATTGGCTTGCGATTGCTGATTCGTGAGAAGGAAGATGTTTCGAAGCCTTACGGCTCTGATACCATGAAAGCTTTGCTGATAGCTACAATTTCTATATTCAAATTTGAAATAATACAAGGTATATAAAATACTAGAAAACCCTATACAAGGTAAATACCAACAATACCCCTAAGATATAAAATATATACACATATATCCTAACACGAATAATACTAAGTCCTTTCTCCCTTCCAGTTGCTCCCGCATCAGAATCCCCATCCAAATTGGGTTATGTAACTTCCACCGGTCATCTTAAACCTCTTATTTCTGCATCCTATCCCTTCACATTTAATTCCACACAAATCTCACCACCTTCCTTTGCAAGACATCCCTTGCCCTCAAAGTTACAAGGCTGTCTTGCATCACCCCCTAGCCATGTCAATTGGAAGCTAAACTCTATTGACTCTGTGAAGGTAGGAATCTAACAAATTTCTGTAGGATAGACCCTAAAGGACATAGGAAATCGTCTATGCAGTGCTTGACTGCTCCCCTGCAATGAATACCGAATGAGGTGAATGTATTGTTGTCAAATATGCTTCCCATTAGCTTGGCAAAATGGGATAAAATAAATTCTAGTGGGACGCTACTAAAATAGTTATCAACTTGCTTAAAGGCAGCATCAACAACCCCTTCTCAGGGCCAGAGACTATGGACCTTCATCAAGGAAATCTAACTCTTACTATGAAAATTTGAATATGCCAAAAGTAGCCATGTTTTAAAGGAGAAGTTAATACAGCCTCGGATGCAATAGCTAGTTAAGGTTAGAGGTTAGACAATGGCCATATTTTGTATGACAATTTCCCCCAAGATGTGATTACAATTGTTTTTTTGATAAAAGGTTACTGTATTGCAAAAGAATAGGCCAAAGCCATGTATACAGGGAGTATACCAAAAGAAGAAAAAAGAAAAAGAAAAAAGAAAAAAGAGCCTAAAGAATCAGACTATCCAAAAAATCTTTCAAGGAGTTCGGCGAAAAAAGCGGCCAGGATCACCCCACTCAAAAAGGAAGTCAAAAATGTAATATCTTAGTTTTTCAATACCCATTCCCCTCCTTCAAAAGTTCTCCTATTTCTCCTCTCCAAATAGCCCATAATGTAGCATGCGGCACCAATTTCCATATAACCAAGGCTTCCTTATTCTTGCTTTTGCACCACCAGGAGTATAATAGTTGCTTTACTGACCTGGGCATCACCCACTGAATTCCAAACGCCTTAAAGCACGTAGTCCACAATTTCTTAGCTATCTCACAGTGAAGTAACAGGTGGTCAACAAATTCTGCCTCTTGTTTACACATGATGCAACGATTGGGAAGTTGAAAGCCTCATTTAATAAGATTATCAATTGTCAAATATTTATCCCAGCAGGCTACCCATAAAAAGAAAGAGATTTTAGTCGGAGCATTAGGAACCCAGACTCTAGTCGAAGGAAAACCTCTTCCTTCTCTATATGCCAATGCAGGACAAAAAGAGCCCACTGAAAATCTACCATTTGTCTTACTTCTCCAAACTATCTTATCTTCCTCATTTCGACGAATTTCAGTTGAATAGATTTTTTCAAAAAAACGCATGACTTCTTCAAGTTCCCAATCCTGTAAATCCCTCCCAAAAATCACATCCCAATTCACAGCATTCTCATTCCAATTAATCATATCTCCCACCCAGGCTTCTTTATTCACCGCTAAACGAAATAAATTAGGGAACTCCTCCTTCAAAGTTATATCTCCACACCAAATATCGCTCCAAAATCTGACTGTGTGCCCATTTCCTATTTTAAAACTAATCTCTTTTTTAAACCAAAACAACCCGTTAGTGATTGCTTTCCATACACCCGTACCATAAGAACTTTCCACTCCACTACTCTTCTCCATAGAGCCTCTTTTTCTGTGGTAAACCTCCACATCCACTTCCCAAGCAATGCCTTATTGAATACTCTTAAAGGCCTAAAACCTAGCCCACCATTTTTCTTCGAAGAGCAAATGGTCTCCCAATTAACCAAATGCATTTTCTGTTCATCCCCCAAACCTGCCCACAGGAAATCCCTCTGTAATTTCCCCAATTTCTTTGCCACCGATGCCGGAATAAGGAACAATTGTTGAGGAAGTTATTATAGGAATTGTGCCTCCTATATGTATACTGCTTAATATTTATGGAAATGTAACACTAAATAGTCAAAACTTTCTTTTCATTCTGTTTGAAGTACGCATATAAATGCACATAGAAGATAATTATCATATCATAGCACCACTTCCGGCAGTATATCAGAATATGGACATATTCATCGGAATAGCTTGATAACAAGATAATTCCTTTCGTTTTGTTTTTTTTTTTTTTAAATCCCATTATTTGATCATAGTAAAAAATGAATTATCTTGTTACAACAGGCTGATGGGATTTTAACAAACTTATGACAGGAATATTATATGACATAGTTACATACCAATATACATATTCAAATATTTTGGACCAGTGAACCATCACAAATTTGCAACAGGCATGTTATAGAAGGTAGCACGAGCAGTGTAAACCAACTTCCCAGTTTCCTTGAGTCTGAACTCAACTGCAATTATTGTCAAATTTCTTCCACTCCTTATCACAGACCCATCAACTGTCAATTCCACCTGTGTATGTAAAGAACAGCCACGTTTCAAAAACAGGGAACATAAGTCCAAGAAAGGTAAAAGAAATAATGCTGTGAATACAATGAATTACAACACAAACTATCAATCATTTACAAATAAACAATAACAGAATCCATTCAATGATTGGGAATTGTGATATTGAGAATGGCCCCTCATGCAATCTTTTGGTGTATTTGGAGAGAAAGGAATCTTAGAACTTTTGATGGAATTGAAAATTCTACCATTGAGCTCAAATCCTTTTTGGTTAAGAATCCTTTTTTTTTTTTTTGTGGTTTTCCAGCTATTCTAATTGTAGTAACCTCTCATTTCTACATTTTGTAGATGCCCTTAAAAGAGGGGTCTTTTTCTTGTATATTTCTGATGTCTCATGTACTTGGGCTAAGCCTTTTTGTTATTAATACATATCTTACTTCATCAAAAAGAAAAAAAAAAGGATGAGAACCCAAACACCATAGAGTATGACACAGTTCTAGCCTGGACATTTTCTAATTTCATGTCCAAGTTCATTCCAGTGAGTAGCAAAAATTACACAATTCCATGCATGTAGAAAACCACAAAAACTTAATAATAAATTTAGTATTTCTCATGGTTCAATCAATAAATTGTTCTTTTACTAGTCTCCCCCCACCCCCCTCCCCGTCCATCTCTCTTCCTTCAAGAATGAATAAAAAAACTTCATATGAACTGGACAAGCCGACCAGGAATTCTATCTTATAGCATTAATATTCAAAACCAAAAATTTCAGATTCAAAAAACCTGCGACCTGGCCATTAATTAGTTTGCTCCAGATATGAGTTTGCAGAAGAAATGGCATCTCTAGCTTGCTGGTGGTTTTTCTTAAGCCCAACAAGCAACTCCATATGTCCAGCGTTGCAGTCCATCTGCCACTATTACATAGTGTTCCAAAGGCAAGAGAAGAGGACGCATCCCCAAAAAAATGGTACACAGATAAATAAGACCAGGTTTAGGACTAGCCCACACAATTGATAACTCAAAAAGACATCTTTTGAACCTAGAATAGAAATATATATATTGGTCTCGGCCCTTTTTTTGTGAATATATCTTTATCTTCATCAAAAAAGAAAGAATAGAAATATGTTTTTCAAATAGAAAGCAAGGAAAAAGATTCAAGAGCCTTGCAACCCGAAAGAATAGAAATATGTTTTTCAAATAGAAAGCAAGGAAAAAGATTCAAGATCCTTGCAACCCTGGTTATTCTAAAGTCAAGCACGATCCTAAATCATCGTCATGCAGTAAAACCTTATAGCAGTCTCTCAAGTATCCCACATTTGGAAATCCCCCTAACTGGGTCTTAACACCCAGCTCCCACAACCACCCCCACCACCCACCCACCCACACACACAAGGCAAAGAAAAAAGAGGCCCAAACAAAAGTACAAGGTCAAAATTAAAAGGTCAAAAAAACACCAGCACAACCAACGACATTATAACCTAAAGAAGACCTAACTAACTGCATAGCAATCTTTACGGCTATACATTGACCACACAAATAAACACGTGCCAATTAGACCTGCCTCAACAATACGGAAAAATGTGTAAAATGCCTCAACCATAACAGATACACAGTAATAAATAATTTCTTCATGTATGCACTAGTTGCATTCTTTAGCGCTACCAAAAAAACCCAATGACTATATTTGGAACAGTCACCATGTCTTTTGGCTGTCCTCTCAATCTAGAAAGCCATAAAATCCTCATTCCTTTAAATAATTGATTTGATTACAGCCATGGGACTCACTCTCAAATTTTTTAAAAGAAGAAGGAAAAAAAAAAGACAGTTCAAAACTGTAACATATTTTATGTGTCTAACCAACCAAAACAAGCACTATAATTCTACCAATGTGATTGGTGATCCCCTGTAGACCAACAAAGTCTTGCTTCCAAGTTTTCTTCTATCTCCTCCAGTTCATTTCAATCCATCACCCTAGGTCATTCCATCTGAGAATCATCAGATCCAAGAACACTGTTGAAATTAGATTTTGATGACCACATTTCCTTCCAAGTGCTTGTTCATTGGCTCATCAAAACCACATGGAAATTAAATTTCAAGCATACTAATAGAAAACATGCATAAATTTAGGGTGTGTTTGGATGTTAGACAAAAATTAAATTTCTCCATTGTCTATTAAAAATCAATCTAGCAATTTTTAAAGTTGGACATGGGGCCATTAAACAAAATGGCAGCCATCATCATAGTTCACGAAAATAAATACAAGTGTTGTCATCTCATGGAAATCCCTAGATTGATCATATACAAGCTACTGTGATGATGACCCCATTCTTCTCGAATGAACTCAGTTTTGGATTTGAACCTTCAAATACCACATAAAACAAAAATAGAACCATTCGTTTTCTTAAGGACCACCCAAACACACCATTTCAAAATACATCGTGTTGCAATCCCAGGGGAGATATGGATATTAAAATGATGCGTTCCATTGATCTAGAGGGTTTTTGCTGTGTTGTTTAGTTTCATTACACAATAATATGAAGCCACATTACAAAGCACAAATAGCAAACCCAAACGACTCACATTCCTTGGAGCAGCAGAGAGATAAGAAATGCTCATTTCACCAAGAAACAAGTCCTTATCCTCGGCCACGACTGTCCTAGCACAAGCAATCGACACCATCTCCGAAACAGCCGCAACAGCTCCTCCGTGTAATGCACCAAAAAAATTCTACAAACCCAATAACCAAAACATCAATCCCTCCATTTTGTTGCCGAGAAATTGAGGAAAACAAAAGAAAGTTAACCCCTCATTTTATGTTTACTGCTGTTTTGGATTGCAAAGAAACGAAAAATTCAACTCAATGAAGCCAATTATGTAGGGTCCCAAATACTGAAAAACAATAAAGTTCAAATTTGACACTCCGTTTTGAAACGAGGAAAGGAAAAAATAAAAGAAAAATAAAATATAATTTTGAATGTTAAGTTTGGTGTGGCTTTGGTTTCTGACAAAGTCAAAAAGCCACATCAATTAGGGCAGATTTTCGTATTTCTATGTTTTCTCAGCAACCAAACAGAGCAACCGTTTATTTTCTTAGCAACCAAACGGGCCCTAAGAACAAAAGGTATAGAAGTAATAAGCAAAAGCAAAGAGAAGGCTAAGCGAGAGGTGGGTTTGTTACAGTGACGACAGGTTTGACGGAGAGGAGGCACGTGAGACGGCCACGTTGGAGACGATCGATCTTGAGAAGGCCGCGAATGAGGTCGGAGTAGAAGTCCTTGGTGGCGCAATTGGCCGGAATGGTGTCGGAGACTCCGACGGTACGGAAGAAACTGGCGACTCCAGCAACATGCGATGGTGGAAGGTCCTCGGATATGGTTGCTGAAGACACTATTTCTGAGTTTGGAATAGTTGTGGAGTTGGAGGTTCTTGCCATCTCTCTCTCTCTATCTCTCTCTCTCTTTCTCTCCGCAGATTTCAGCGTCCTTTTTTTTTCTTTTTTTTTTTTTCTTTTGTTGAAATAAGCAAGTGAAAGAGATATATTAAATGTTAAAATTGGGTCATCTTCAATATTATCCTCCTCAAAAAAGATAAAACGAGGTAAATTTGAAATTGGGATTTGACCAAAATAATTACAACGTACCATCTATGAAGCCAATTTATGGACGGAAGAGTTAACCCTACGAGAAATAGTACGAACAATCCAAAAATTAAAATAACAAAACAAAACTCTAGCATCAAAGATAAGGGAAGCAATCCATTAACCCCTAATACTTTTGAAAGGGTTTTTTTGTAATTTACCCATGCACATAAAATTTGTTCTATGTGATGTATCAAGATGGCAAGTCAAAAGACATACAATAGAATTTGGGTCACACACTATGCAGTGTGTGAATTTTTCTTTTTTAAATTATTAATTGTTGAAATAGAAAAAAATGTTAGTAAAAGTTTTATTTTAAAATTTTGAAATTAAAAATGTGGTTTTAGGAAAAATAGATGAGATGGGCGATTACAGCTTATCTAACCTAAAAAACTATTTTAACCAAACTTTTACTTTTGTTTAAAATCTTATTAGAGTTTTCTTTTCTTTTTTCTTATTCTAATACCCTTTATATATCGAGAAGAAGAATAGATGTAGATCAATTTATGAGTGTAATATCAGAAATTTTTTATTTCCTTTTTCTTTTTTTCTTTTTTTTCACTGACTATCAAATTAGATATCCTTCTAATACATGTCATTTATATCAAATTTTCCATTAATTGGATTTTGGGGCATGTTTAATTTATGAACTCATACACTGTATTTCTTTATATTATAAAGAAAACGTGGATATTTTTGAATTATTAAATGAAGGGTTTCGATCATTGGTCTATTAAATAGGACATGTGGCCTATTAGGTCCAAAAAAGGTCATTTATCTGTAAAGTTCCAATTTTAGGTGTTGGACAAATTCCCGTTCCAAAAGCTGAACCATAGGTGATTTAGATATTGGCATGATCCCTCGTTTCATGGATTGGATGGTGGATATCAAGTTATATATAGCCTCTACTGAGAAACAATTTGGATTCCTTTTTTGGTATAATAGGAGGGGTTTGAACTCTTAATCTATCTTATTTCTATTTTTTCATTTTTTTGATACCTAAGAAAAAAAAAAGAAAATAAATTGTCAAGGAAAGTGATGTCCATTTACTTATTTAAAAAAGATAAAGTAAAAGGGAAATATAAGAAATAAGCTAGTGATAGTTCATGTTAGTTAGTCATGAGCTCTTGTCAGAGAGCTAACCGTTGAAATAGCTATTAAAAAAAAAAATTGCATAGGCCTTCCTTTTTGTTGGAGTCGCTCTGATTTTTTCGAGGAGCCATTTTCATTACAAGATTTTATACTCCATGGTGCCTTAGTTTTTGAGGGGCTGTTTTGGTTTGTGATCCTTGCTCTTAGGGCTGATGGATCATAAATAGGCGATTTTTTTATGTTCTTTGCTGTAGTGGTGTATTATTGGTATACTTGTATATGGCTTTTTGGTCTCTTTAATACAATATTACCTTTTATCAAAAAGCCTTGAACTTCTCTACGACCAAATAACTTGACACAACACCTGCAATTTGTTCAATAATATAATCAAGTTGGACTTGGATTGACTAGGCTAACACGTCAACATGACACTTTTATTTTATTTTATTAAATAAAAATAAAAAATAAAAATAAAAAATAAAACTTGATTTACATGTTTTATAATGGTGGGTCCTATTGACACGATTAACCCATCAACTCCTCACCTTTATGATCCGATTTAACGCAAAATCAACATGTTCACAGAGAAAAGAAGGGGGGGGAGGGGTGGGGAAGAACAAGTCTGCCTTCCTATTTGAAGCTATTGGCAAAGTAGAAATCGATTGGTATTGAAAATGAGCTCCCAAATACAACAAATATATTGGAAAGTGTCAATAGCAATGTGGATATGTTCCTTCTAGCAATTAAAGAAGATTGAAGATTTAATGGAGTTGACTCTTCATTCGCTACCAACTTACTGGGAATGACCAGTGGATGGCTATATTAAGGTGAACTTTGATGCTGCAGTGGGAAAGACAGGCTGTTTAGACAGAGATGGTAGAGGACTCAGTTCTTGGCGGCTGCTCACAAATTTCTGAAGCAGGAGGATCCAAACTGTAGCTGAAGCACTTGCTACTAGACTCGCCCTTTATGGTTGCAATGCACCGGAAAATTGGCTTCGGGTTGAGTTTGAAGGAGATTCACTGTTAATTGTGAATGATACTGTCAGTGAGATTTCTACAGGAGCTAATGGGGAAAGCTCACGCCATGGCTAGATGGGCTCTTCATACGTTTTTCTGGGCTCTTAATGTGGGTTCGTCTGGCTAGATGGGCTCATTTTGCTCCTCGACAACCAAGGCATAGGGAAGCAAGTCATGTGGGCATAATGCCAGTTGAGTTGCGAAGTTTGTTGTCAGAATATGAAGATGAATTACTATAACTCTCAAAATATTGTGTATATATATATAATGATGGAGAAAATAAAGATAACAATAAATTATGTCAGTTTATCTCCAAATATTTCCCCATATCATTTCTCGTTCTATTTTCCTGAACAACTCTATTCATATTGTTAGATAATTATCGACTCCCTTCGGTGCGGAAGCCTTTATTCCCACCATTAAGGGGTCGGCTGTGAGAAACAGGAAAAAAAATAATACTAAATGAAGCACTGTGCTGCCTATCCCAATTCCAAACTATCCAGAGCTATATCAATTGTACAGGTATCTATAATCTGCAAAAAGGGATCAAAGAGAAAAAGGGTGATTAGCCTGGCAATTTGAATGAATAGAATATCACATAAGCTTGCACTTTCAAGATTATAAAGACCGCATTTTTTATTTTTTTTTTATATAAGATTATAAAACTGCATTTGGTGCTAAGTAATTCCATAAAATGGGTTCTTTTTTTCCCCATCTTTAGATGGCGGTTCACACAAAATAGACAAGTTACACATGCCATTTTCATCTCAAATTATTCAATTAACTTGAATAATACAACATACTGATATTCAAATATCAGCATAAACTGATATGCCGATTTGTTTTGTCATAGTATTCCATCTTAGTGTGCTTCCAAGCATAGGAATAGAAGTCTAGCAGGAAGACATTGGAACATTTCATAGGTCTACTACTCCACAGTACCATATGCAGCCTAAAATATTAACAGTAACTGAAGATAATGAAATGTCTGAAGCTATTCCATCATTCATCATGCAGGACAGTAGCTCATTAGCTTTCCTTTTGTGTAGGAAATTTGCTTCATACATATACATATTTATATGGAGTTATTATAGATATTGATTTTTAAATCACATTTCAACTTCTCCAAACAGAGGAAATTCTATTTTGTGTTACTTAAAAATGAACTCGTGTAAATGCAGACAATTTCTAAATATCTACGAACTAGTAAGCCAAGATTTCAGTCATAACAACAAAAGATGAACATCTAGCTAACTATTCTGTATTGATGTATATTTATGTATGTTACCATAAGTTGAAAGTTGAAAGTTGAAACTATATACATATAAAGTGTATGTTGCTATGTGTGAGTACTATTAGCCACACACAAGAATACACAAAATTTTGTCTCAACAAGCATTGATCCAACTACTTTGGGGTCTGTAACATGAACCTTTTTATGAACCTTTTTCCAACATTCCGATCTCTATATATTAAAACTCTGTTCTAGGCCCAACTACGCAGCATTGCCATGGATGGTTTCTCTTTTATTTTTTGTAAAAGTTGAAAGAAAGAAGAATGGTGCTTACCAAAAAAGGATCTTTCCCTTTCACACATGCTATTCTCTCCTCTTGATGGGGAATTCCTCCATCTTCTCAGTTGTTAAAGTTGAGATTGTTCTAAATTGGTAGAATCACACTCAGCATCAAATGCATGTTCCAGGCGTTTTTCGATTGATTTGTTAGTAGCAGTAGAAGTTTCAAGCTTCTGAGACTTAGGAGGAGAAAGAAAAAGCTGTTTCGCATTTGGAAGAAGCCCGATATTGAGATCATATTTGTCACATGGATATAATTGTGCCAAGTGCAGGCTATTGCTGGACTTATCAGTCTTTTCTTCTGGTGTACAAATTCCAGCACTGTGATTTGTAGTGCCAGTTTGTCTGCAAGATTGAAGGACTCGTTTCCTTATGATAGATGGTGTGCTTTTGAAACTCCTTGCTGCACTCCTTAAAATAGATTCTGGACTGCTACAACTAACAAGAACTCCTCTATCGTCATGGCTTGGTGGGGTATAGTAGGAAACTGCACTTGGAAATCTCCCATTTTCAAAAATATTGCTCAGATCCTCTGTCCGGGGATGCTCATAACACAAGAAACTAAAATTTATATTCTCCAACTTTTGAGGTGTTCCAGCATCTTCACTTCTCTCTGTGATACCCAAGCAGTTCACGGGACATACATTGTCCTGTGGCCTTCTACAAGATTCAGGCAATATATTGCCATTGACAGGATGAACCAGCTCATGAGCAGGAATACTGTTTCTTCTATCAGAACCAATCACATTGAAGGGAATATTCCAAGTGGTTGGAAAATGGTCAGGAAAAGATCTAGGAGGTGATGAATTGATAAAATCACTAGGCCTCTGAGTATATTGATGTGAAAGTGAGGAATTCAGAAGATCACCGAGTTTAATTTCACATGATTCATTGCGACTGGTTAGTAGTGATATGATGTGAATCCCCAGGCATTTTAGCATTATTAGCACTACACTTCCATTGTTCACCATTCAGTGCACATGCAGTGGCCTCTTTCTTATCAAATAAGGTCCCAAATGGAGGTTTCATTAGATCATTGTCCTCTTCTCTCAGAAATCTACAATTTCCTCCTGTAAAAGGTTGTAAATGATTCCCCTTTATGTTAGCATTTCCAAGAGCCAAATCAAGATTGCAAGTGTCTACACTGCTCTTGAAGTCCATTTTGTGATCCAGAGAGAATGTCATGCCCAGACTTTGGTTTGCTGCCTCAAAATTTCCGCTTGCTGCTTTTCTTTGATAATTATATAAACCAGAACCACGAGCTAAATATAAATCCACTCTCTTCTTCACTGAACAGTTCCAGTGATTTTTTATTGAGTTTTCCGTCCTGTTACAATCAAGAAACAAAGTTAAAATAAAACTCTTCCAGTCCAATAGGAAGAAATCATGCTCTCTATCAGTAAATATGCTTCAATTGATTTGATTAGATTTCACATACCAATGTAGAATATAACTATTTCAATTCCCTCTTAATTTGAACACGTTGGACTACAACTCATTATCATGTGAGCATATAGACTAAATACCCAAGCTTTTTGTAAGAACTCAGCCAGGCCAATAGTCAACTGAAGCCTAAAATGTGTACCATGGAGTCAAGTTCATATTGGTCATGGGTTGAGAATGGGAATTCTATATGAGATCTAATCTCCCATTGTTCCTCAGTACCTCAGTGGCAGAGCAGTAGATCATGAGTGCAGGGTACCACATACCAACATAGATGATGCATAAGAAGGGAGATGGTATCCACCATGTAAAATACCCACCAAAAAGATCTTTTAACCAAATTATTAATTTCTTCCAGTACAGTTTGTCAGGGATGTATGTGACTCATTGAAATAGGGTTGAGTTCAAACCTCCAACACAGAGAACAGCCCTTAATATAATATTAGAACTGGCAAAGAACTCATTTACAATTTGGTTGACAAGTGTTACCTAAAATCAACCCATTTAGCAAATGATCAACCCATCTCCAAATGTTTTGGGTGGGTTCTAAGCCAGCTCTAATATTTATCATGTTGTGCAAGAAATCAAGATATGGGCTCGTATAATTACCATCTGGTAATCCAATTTTCATGTAAAAGCAATATTCAAGAGATACCTTCCGTGCAGAAACTTCGCTATTTCAGCCCATTTGTTCCCATATATTTCATGAGCCTTGATAAGAGCCAATTCCTCCTCTTTAGTCCATGCAGATTTGTTTATATCTGGATTTAAATGGTTGTGCCACCTGAACGATGAATAAATATAATTCAAATTTTCTATACAAACTGCCCCTTTATAACAGAGGAATGTTTGGTTGAATATGCTATTTGATGGGTGGCTAAACCAGTAAATAGTGCAAAAAAATAACAAAACAGTGTCCAGAAGAGCAAAGAAGCATGACTACTATATGTCCATATGTATCCACTGCAACCCACGGATTAACTGATCGAGCTTACTAACTCTAGTCAATTACCTTTCTCGGCATTGCTTCCCTATGCGGCCTGGTAGGGATTTCGCTATCTCAGACCACTTCTTATTACCCTGTTTCCCAACCAGCTCAACAATAAGATCATCTTCCTAGAAATTCCAAACAAGAGATAAATGAGTCAATCATTAACAAACTTTCCTCAAAAGAAAAAAGAAAAAAATTAAAGAAGTTTAATGTGCAACCTCCTTGGTCCAAGGTCCTTTGACGAGATCAGGATTAAGAACCTTCTGCCAACGATGCAGGCACTGGACATCTGTTCGGTCAGGAACATATTCAGCTGCTAAGATCATAATTTCATCAGAGAGACAAAGGGAGGGAGCAAATTTTGAGCAACATTAGTTAGCATAAAATAAAAATGAAGAAAAATCAACGAAAACCTAGGGATACTCCAGGCTGGGATCAAACAAAAACAGCATCCACCTGAAGTCCCAAAATGAAATCAAAACCACCACTTTGGAAGTCTTATGAGTGAAAAGGAAAATAAACCGACATACGCACCAATTTTTTTCCAGTTTTTGCTATTGAACTTTTGGACTGCGAAGGCTAAGATTTTATCCTGTAAATAGGGGGGGAAAAGAAAGAAACTCATGAAATCAATTTAGGCAACAGAAAAAAATAGAAAACTTGTTTCCTTTAGAAAGTGAAACCTTTTGTACTATCGATTGGACAATGGATTTGGGTTATTTAGAAGAGCAAGATTTTGGTAATAATATACACCACAATGCACAAGCATAAACTAGGTATTTGTTAAAACCATTTTTTTTTCCTTTTTTGGTTAACTGCAATCTCTATATGTAAAAGAACCAGCAAAAGATATGCACCTGTACGCCACACACACACACACACACACACATACAGAGACACTCTTGTGCTAAATTTAACGTAGAAATTAACTAGATTTACTAAGATACAATTCACAAAAAATGGAATATTGATACAAAAGGCCAGTCATTAAATTTCTAAATTGTCCTTCCAATCAAGCAGCTACAAGAGCACTTACAACTACAGTACTAGAAAGCAATAAACCATACAAAAATATCTAACCACTGACCTCTTGCTCTGTCCAGCCCCCCTTAGTTGATCGTCTTGTAGGACCAGGTCATCCTCCTACATTTATACAATAACACCCAATGTTATCACAAAATTTGTGGCATAACATGAACCTGAACAATTCAACTCCATTAGTTGAATTACAAAGCAAATATCGTAATATATAATCAAGGGTTATTATGACCTTTACTTGTTTTTACCATAATTAAAGTCGATTACTCCAAGATTTTTTTTTGTAATTCGACATCACTTGAATCTTAACCTGTATATTATGAAAGGACAACAAACCAACCCAAATCCTAATTCAACATAATTCAACACTCTGTTTGGGTGCTGAGAAAACATAGCATAATAAAAAAAGCTTTTTTTTGAAATCTTTGAATTTTCATTATTTCGTATCACAGATACACTAGTCTCTATAGGAAACCAGAAATTAAAATAAAATAAAATAAAAAGCATGCTACTCAAAATCTTGGAGTCAAGAAAAACAAAAAAAAATCATCTCCCCTCAACTAAGCGTCATACAAAAGAGAAGGATTTTCCAAATTCTATTGTCTTTCCTTTTCCTCCGTTTTCTTGGCAGCCAAACAAAGGGTAGAGGCCAAAATAAAAAAGGGTACGGAAAAAACAAACCTTTGAACGGAAACTAGGGTGCGAACAGCATTGTCGCAACTGTCATCCGAAACCGAAGAAATCGAAAACGCTAAACCCTCCTTTTTGGCATCACCATCACACTCCTTAACTTCTTCCATAACCTCACCTTTCAAAACACAGCTTATATAATAAAGATAACCCAAAAGTTCAAAAACCCCAAAGAAAAGACTCTTCAATCTTCAATCTTCAATCTTCAAACCCAACGTCAATGAAGTTTGCAATAAATACCAAAACCCAAACCCTAATGTAACTCTTTAATACAACCCAGACCCAAATTTTTTTTAAAAAAATTTCAAGTGAGTGGACTTCAATTCGATACCCACCAACGGTCAGACAAAGAACAGACTTATGGTAACAGAGATGAAAGCATGGTCAACGGGAGCGTTAAGGGTTTAAAGGAATATAGAAAGGTTTTTTTTGAGAGATGCTTTGACGTTTCCATGGATTTAAAAGCATTGTAACGGCTAAAAAAAGAAGCTGGATAGAGGAGCAGAGGAAGGAAAGAGAACGTGACAGATCAAAAACGCTTGAGCTTTCAGAAGAAAGTGAGAGATATTATGAGATTTTGCAGAGAGAGAGAGAGAGAGAGAGAGAGAGAGAGAGAAACAGAGAGAGTTCGCGGGAAACTGAGGAAGTAGAAGAACACAAGGAGAGAGGAGTCTCCAAACGGGAAAAATTGTACGGCTTTGAAGTATCCTTTCCTTTTAAAACTCTTTCGTTCATTAGGACAAGCACCGTGCGTTGGAAGGAAACACCTCCGAGATTTTAGCTATAAACGGGTCGGGTCGAATCTATGTTGAAGGTGCATGGTGCAACCTTATTTTTTAATCCCTAAAATTAAGAATAATAATGTAAGATTTACAAAGGGGTCCAAAACCTTTTTAAAAATAATCCTTGCCTTGTCACTGTTAATTCACTCTTATTTTGTTATATGTTCAAGTAATTAATAAAAATCGATTGCTCGCACATGTCTTCTTATTTTTATGGTTATAGTATGTATTTATGTATCCATATTTATACAAAGAATTCTACTTTTTACTCAACTCTATTTGCTCAATTAATGAGACAGCTAAGGAAACAAGTAGTTATGTTATTTATAAAAAACATTCACTGTCATAGACTCACATCTACTATCACATTAGTTGAATAAATGGATTTGGATTTAAGAATTCTGCAATATAACACTATCCCTTTTATTAACCATGACACATGATGATCTACAAGTATGTGAAGTCATGAGGAGGTTCCTTGAGCTTCCACTTTTGGTGATATGGTAAGTATTTTCCCAAGAAAAAATGCAAGATTCACCAAGAATTGCTTTACTAAGCTCATTACTATAAATCCTCCCTTAACTATATACTCACCCTAAAAATAAATAAAAAAATAAAAAAAAGAGAGAGGAAAGCTTTCATCCATTAGGATTTTTTTGGTTATACTGCTATTTCTTTCTTATATTTTTTTAATTAAAAAAAATAAGAAAAACAAATTACTATTTTTAAATTTCATAAAAAAATTTAGTAATCACATGAAAAAAAAAATGCGATTTTTCTAATATTAAGATAACTTGAAATTCTTGTTACCTCAAGTTTCCGGCTTTTGCACATGTGGCTTGGATTCAAATAAGGAGCAAGGTCAACTATCCACAAGCTCTAATGTTAAGTTTCACTGCTGATTATTTTAGTGATAGCATGTTTGGGTTAAAGTAATAAAACTAAAGCGTATTTATATATCAATCCGAACCCAAAGTTATAGAATTAAAATTGATCAACTTTATTAAAAGAGTAATAATATCAAACTTTGATGCACACCATGTAATAACAATGCAAAAGGTAGCTTTTGGGGCAATAAATTTTTTGTTTTGGGATTTGAAACATGCTGAATATGAAGCAAATAACTAATTAATAGGTTAGCAAAATGTACCCAATTAAACAAGCTAAGCATAATGACCAAGATTGGGTTCCATATGTTCCAGTAAGAGCTTGTCTAGAGTCTAATGGAGCTTATCATTAACATAGAATATCTTAAGCCTACTTATATTAGGGTTTGTGCGATGTACAAGATCACTTACAAATCTTGTTGACCTAATAGTTAAAGTGTCAAGATTTGATCATAGATCTCCAATTCCAATTCCAAAAAAAAAAAAAAAAAAAAAACACCCTCCAATTCACTAAGACCTGGTCTTTGAACATCTTAGCTATCTTGTGGACTTTGGCTTAATTCGGAAAAAAATTTCAATGTTTTTATCTTCTAGTAGTAATTATAGAAAACCCTCATTAACTATTAAACCAATTTCACATTGGAAAAATTAAATACCATTAATGCCCGTATTATTAAAAATATATTAATTGTTTGCAAGCTCCTCAATTCATTACCTTGCAAAATGAAAAAAAAAGGCACCTCAATTCATATGGCAACCCCGAAATGAGCTATCACTTGTAGGACCACATATATTCTCAGGAAAGAGGAAAAAAAACAAATTAAAATAAAACAAAATGGTAGACCACATATACTAAATTATTTTAAGACAACTGGCTTGAATTCGGGTGGGTCAGATCCTGGATCCAGACCCAAATGCAACATAGAAGGCAAGTTGGTCTAGATTGGCGCGGGTTAGATTTGCCACCTACAGCCGGGACAGAATTGTAACGGTGAGTGAGTAACGGCTCAAAAATACCCTCTGATTTGGATTTATTTCCATATGTGGTCCCCGGAAATGCGACGATACTAGCCGACTAGGGTACTTCTCTCTTTGCTTCTCTTCAGTCTTCACCCTTCACTTATATGGTAAAATTTCAGGGGCATTTCTCTATGGGTATTTTAGGACTTGCATTTGGTGCTCACCGATCATTAGTTCAGTCCAAAAAAGAAAAAAAAAGGTTAAAAATTCCCTCATTGGTTTGACATTGTAATCTCATAATTTGATAATAATATTAAAAATGATAAGACACTCAAATATGTAAGCACATATAGGTAAAATATAATTAATGTATTTTTCAAGTCACACGTTTATAAACCTGCATATCTGTTGTTGTTAATCGATGACTCTAATAACCATTGGAGAAAGATTCTCTGAGATGAGTCTAATCTAATTTGAATCATTTATAATAGGGGAACCTATAGTTTGATATGGGACCCACCCATTATTAAACGCTCCAAATTGGATTAGAGTTATTGGAGATTATCCTAGCTCAATAATAGTGGGAAAATGTTATTTTTACCCCAAAAAAAATCTACTGCGTTATTATCTTGTTTATAAATATGACGAATAGTCACACACTCAAACTAAGAAACTAGCCATTCAATTATCCTATATGAGATGAGATGGAATCCAATGGTATTGAAAAGTACCACAAATCACTTGGATCACCAATTGAGTTTAGTTTGAAGTGAAATGTACTCTTTATTCAAAGCCGCAATGAGACCGTTCCCTAAGGTTATGTGTGGATTGAAAGAAATAGAGAGAAGAGAAGAGAAGCAAGGGTGGAGCCAAGAAGACCCTAGAGGGGTCGGCCGGCCCACTAAACTTTATTTTTTATATTTTACCTTTATAATTTTCCACTATTTATGAATTTAACCCTTCTCAAAATTTTTAGACCCTTCTCAAAATAATATTTTGGCCTTCTCAATTTTTTTTGGCCCCTTTATATTTAGTTTCTACTCCTTTGTTTTTATAAATTTTGTTTTTTAACCCATATTTTTTTGTTTTCATCATTTTTTTTGTACTTCACTCATTGTAATTATTATTATTTATTTATATAGATGAACAATGTTATATAGCTCAAATTCCAAATTATTTTGCCCAAATAATGTTACAGCCACCCCATCAATTCATTATGGACAATCATTATTTTCATAAAAATTTTGATTGATTCTTTTTATTTTTATCCTAACTCAAAATGACTACATACGGTAGTATAAGAATATTTTTATATTCTTCGACCAAATTTCTGGTTCCGCCACTGAAAAGAAGAGAAGAGAAGATAAGAGAAAAGAATAGAAGAGTAAAAAAGAGAAGAGAAAGTAAATTTCTTTCCACCTTGTTTGGTTAGTTAAATCTCATAAAAGAAGACAATAGAAAATAGTTACACATAATTACATAATTACCCTTCTTTACATAATAAACAAAAGTTGGATAGAGATATATTTGTTATTTCATTACTCATTTATTCCTTTTCTCTCCGTTTCTCTCCAAATCTCTCCAATTTGGGGAGAAAGGTAAAAAGATCAATTTTCTCTTCATTTCCTTTCTCTTCCCTCCCAACTTAACAAACCAAACAAGGGAAATGGAAATAATCATTTTCTATTCTCTTCTCTCCATTTATCTCAATCCATACATAGCATAAAGCTTCTACATTAAGCCATAAGTACGATACGTTCCTCAAGCTTAAAAGAAGCTACCAAAGAAACCATACCTCAATTACCTCGAATGTCCTTACAGCTTTGATAATAGCTTAAAATTACATTAATGTTATACTTTTAGTAGGCATTATCACATTTATTTGGTACTTAATTCCACATTTTACACATTATACACGAATTCTCTTAATACATGCTCTTATGCTTAAAGTGGTGTATTAATGCGTGTTTTATTTTGTAGAAAGCCAATTTCCTATGGTCAAGCATTCTAAATTTATTTGAAACTATATAGAAGCTTTGCAAGGGTGAAGTGCATTAATTTTAGAAGATTTTAGCAAAGAAATTGGCAACCTCAAAGTTGGAAAAAAGATTAAAAAGGAAGTTTGGAACAGTTACCGTATTTTGGCCATAACTTTTGACTTCGAAGTCCAATTTATGCGAAATTGGTGTCCCTGGAAAGCTGATTTGAAGCCCTACAATATTGTATTTAACGAATATTTTGTGATTTCAACGTTTAGTAGGTCAAAAACGGGTTACAAGTTAGCCCTGTTGGAAAAAACTGGGATTCCCAATTTGTTTCCTAATTTTTCTGCTCTTTCCCTTGGAAACCCTAAGAGCACATGGAAAGGAAAAGGCGGCTGCACCTATATATATTACTTCTCATCTTCTCTTCTGGAGGGCCTCTCTTATTCTTCTTCTTCTTCTACCTCTCTTTAGTTTTCTACTTTTCAATTATCATGAGTAACTAAACTTTTTGCTAAGGTTAGGAGTGAAGCCACAACAATTATTTGGTATTTGTTTAATGACTCTTTCATGGATTTAATGTAAGGTTTTATAGTTTTGATTGATTTTGATTATTTTGCAAAGTATTTATTCTGTATAATTCTTTTATTTATCGTTAACTCCGGGTACGGTGAATGCTTAGAATTCCCTGCGAATTAAATTACTAGTTTTCTCATGTAATAAATCAATCAACCTTATGAATCCATATTTTTAGAATTGTTTTGAATAAAATTAATTGTTAAATCATCCGACTGGGATCATCCTTCGTATGAATCTCAGTTGAGTTATAAAATTGAATCGTTCGCAAATATCTAATACTTGTTGTGAGTGGACCTCTGAACCTTAGTGTTTTTAAATTATTGTTTTCAATCAAACTAATTCTCTGTAATTCAAGCAACCAAATTTCTAAAATCTTTTCTCAATCTTCTCTGCTAAATATTCCCCTTCCCTGTGGTTCAACCTCGGACTCACCGAGAATTTATTACTTCACGACATCCTGTACTTGGGAGCATTATTAAAGTCGCAGCAAGTTTTTGATGATGAGTTATTTTCTAAGAGTCAATGTGAGTATTACTGGGCCATTTTCCATATCTGAGGAAAACTTTTTCAGCTCAGCTTGCATGGGCTATGACCATATATCTCATATGGAGAGAGAGGAACAACAGGCTCCATAGCAATTCTTTCAAGGATGGTGTGTCTATCACTAAGGAAATTATTACTAATGTTAAAACCATGGGGTTTACGAGTGAGATAATCCTATGAACAGTTCTTTGTGAACAACTGGGATTTTGACTTGGCCATTTTTAGCTTGTAATTTTTCGACCTTGGCCTTCATTTATTATATTCTTAATTACCCAAAAAATTAAAAAAAGTTCTAGTATGTAAAAGCCCTCTGAAATCTAATCAATAATCTCTATAGCTATAGAGGTAAGATTCCATCTAACCATGTCCATTCTCATTTTCATTCCCACTCCATTCCTATTCCTATTCCTATTCCTATTCCTATTCCATCCCATCCCCATTCTATCCATTCAAACCAAATGCCTAATCCTATTCCTATTCCATTCCATCTCCATTCTATTCATTCAAACCAAATGCAAGCTCAAGGGATATCCTCATCATTGCTTTCTCAAAAGCGCAAATGTGACTGATTTTGGTGTCCTCCCCAATTTCTTTTAATAAAAGGTCTTCATACAATCAAGGTGTTATAAGGTCAAAACTACCCTTTCTTACAGAGTACGAAATGTCAAAATAAACAACATAGTTTCAAATTCCCTTTTTATTGAAACAAAAGTCTTCCCACTCTTTCCAGAAGTTTTATCACTTCTCAGGTGCCAGCAAAGGTTTGATTCCAACAAGTCACTTTAAACCTCGGCCCTTCTTTTCGTTTTTGAATTTTTTTGATCTGGGCTTGGCGTTTTTATCTCTATGTTTCTCTATCTCATGGGGCTGGTCCTTCAGTGGAGTATCAGGTGCTGTAGTTGGAAGGGAGCTGCTTGCACCAAAAGACTTTCTCTTTGAGCCCTTTTTCGAGAGCAGTTCCCTAAGTTCTTCCTCTTCCAATCCTGATTTAGCACACCAAGGGGTGAAAATATTAGAAGCAATGAAACATAATTTATGAAACAAGCCAATATTATCCCAGTGAACGCGCTCAAACATTATTGATATAAGGATTTTAATGGAAAAAAATTAATTCTAACTATATGCAAGTGATCCAAACACCCCTTTGAGATATAGATATACAAGCCTCAACTCACTAGCTTTGAATGTAAGGCATTATCTAATTTGCATGAAGTTGTTTCCGCTCTCTGTGAATCCAAATATAAACAGCAAAATCTCATTAATTTCCTTATCGAAGATCATTTACCACTTACCAGAAAATTACTTTAAAAGGGAGAAGATTAAAAAGGAGATAGAGATACACGCGCTGAGGAAGGATATCAAAAGATTCTAGTCCCTAGTTTATGTGCTGTTCCAACATTGCAGTACCATGAGCAAACATCAAGTCTAAATCCAAAGTCCAGGTACCTCTGTCATCAATAGGGAGTCTTCTCTAATGTCAATGGAATACTAAAAGTAGTCACAACTTACAGTTTAGCATTTGGCCTTACAAAAATGAAGGTTCAATAATGATTCCTTACAGAGATTTAATATTCTGCAAATTTCAAAAATGATCATTCATTGGATGTAAACCTGTAAAGTAAGCTCGTGATTAGTTCATATCCTTTTATTATAAGTTGTGTAGTGCATACATCAATTGACAGGATGGAATAACTAAACCCAACTCAACCTTTGGGTGAACCTATGAAAATTTCGAAGTAACATTAAAAACTTCTCTCAATAGGTTTCTCAATTCCTACGTCACTGATAAATAATTGGAGCAGATTAAAAATCCAAGAGTGATCTACTAACTCAGGAAGAATAAGTAGAAGGATACCAACGTTCACAAGCCTAAAAGAAAGGTCCTAGAGAAGAAACCCAAAGAAAGACTAAGTACAGTCAATAAAAAATGCTTCTTCCAGAACTTCTCATCCACATTATAAGAATTAGAACTTTCACTTTCTTCTACAGCAACTATATTCTCATGACATCACTCAATCGGTCAATCCTAATATCTACTACAAAAAATAATAATAATGGTTAAATAACAAAACCGCCATAAAATTCCTAACTAAAACTTCATTGGCATTTCTAGAAACTAATAACCAATTGAGCTGCACAAGAAATCACAATATAGATGGGGCTTAATCATAACCACTGATAAACTGTGACATGCCATGTAGCATGTCACTAGCATCATTTCAAGCCCCAATTGAAAACCAAATCCTTACCTCAATCATGTCATCATTTCCATTTTCACATCTTGGACCCATTATGTGATGGCACTGTCCAATAAGCCACAGGATCTTGGGACTTTACCAAATTTATTCCCTCGGGATTTATCAAACAATGGGCGCTTGGGATTTTATCACGAATGACTACAGTTAGAAGAGAGCTCTTTGGGAAAACACAACAACTCCAGTTTTAGAAAAAGCCACAAAGTTCTCTCCACCCCAACGACAAACCCAACCACCCCCCCCCCCCCCCCACCAACCCCGGCCTCCCCATAAAAAAAAATTTTTAAAAAAAACTACAAAAATCCTCCATATATTTGAGTGACTTAGAGCCTTTTTGTGTGTCGCCCTAAATACTCTTAGGGCCTCAACACTAGCCATTACCCTTTAAAACTTTAGAAAGAACCAATGGTGAAAATTACTCACCATAAGCCCTAAATATTTTCAAGTGTAAATATTTTAATATTTAAGTAATGTACTAATTATAGATGTGTTAGTGTGAAGTGAGTGCATGAAATCATAAGAGATAAGAATTTGGAAACCACCCTTAAAGAAGTGGGAAATGAAAGTGAATTGAGAATTTGATATTAATACCATGTATAAATATCAAGGATAACCACTGAAGAAATGGCAAGTGAAAGGTGCAGGAATATGATTTTCAGTATAAAAAACAAGCTTATTATGCACTTGATACTGTACTTCTATTTCTCATGGGATCTGTACTCGTTCTGTTATGTTTTCATTCATATTGCCCATATTTACTATTCATGAGAGAAATTGCCTCACACCCATTGCTTGAACAAGTTCCTCAAGAATTGCAAATTTACATGGCCAATAATTATTATATTAATGGAAAACACAATATGACTAAGGTAATGTTAAAAGTGCCAATCACTAACCAAGATATACTTAGTGCTGCTTACTATTTTTATTTCAAAGATAACAAAGTACCATTCTTTTCATTTGACATTTTTGAAAATCTACTCGTTCTTACAAAAATGGCCCACTAGTTCTTTATAAAAATGACTTTAATCAAAATAAAACTCAATTGATAATTTTATTTTTATTTTTTTCAACAAGACTACTTCACCTGCTTGAAACCAATGGTAACAAAAAGAGCTTCTAAGAGTGACTTGGTGCTTTACAAAGATGACTTACACAGATAGTAAGATGTACTAATCAAATATAATATGCCTTGCAAACGGAAAGTGTAGGCTGGAACCTATTCCATATCACTTGTATTTTTTTCCCCAAAAAGAGCTAGAGCATCAAGGAGCAACCTAACATCCCAACCAGGTTGGCACCCTAGGTCCTCTAAACCACGTGCTACATAGCTCTAATTATTATCAAATGAAAGAAAATAATACAAAATAAAGCAAACAAAAGCCAATAAAAAAGGCCTGGTCTCAGTGACTTCTAAGACGTCACTTGTATGGCACAACATCGCTGTAATTACATAGCTCTAATTATTATTAGAAAGAACATAATACAAAATAAAGCAAACAAAAGCCACTAAAAAGGTCTGGTCTCAGTGACTTAGAAGACATCACTTGTATGGAATAACATCATTGTAGTGAAAATGAACCTGAAAATCTGCCACTTGAGTGGGGCAACATAAGCATGAATAGAAGATTCTACCATTTATAATTATGCTAAATAAAGGTGGCAAAAACCAACGCATATAAATCCAAAGGCAGCAATACCAAGATTAGAAAAATACTATGAATGGTTATTCTCCATACTCATTTCAAGTATTGGAATAATTCAAACATTGGAATAATTTTTCTGCGCTTCAATTCCCGTAGTTCATCCCTTAGATAACCACTTTGGAGAGTCCATAGAAAGCAATATAAGATGAAAATTATAATGAACAAATTTAAGTAAATAATAGAGGAACAGACAAAAGTATAAGAAGTTCAAACTCACCGCCCCTGGGTTTTGTAAGACCATTCTTTGCATAATCCACATAACGATATACATCTTCTTTGGTATAAAAAGTTTGGTCTGTCTTTTCATTTCTATAACACTGCAATAACCACATATTAGAAATAGTCATCATATGTTTGGTGTCAGATAACATGATGAAAATGTTTCATTATTTTTAAAATTTTCTCATTTTACATGTCATAATGTTTAGTGTTTCTTCCTCCATAAAAGCATATAATGTCATGAAACAAGAAGGAAACTAGAGTAAAATGCCATTTGACTAGTAGCATCAACCAAATAAAACATGAGAGTCAAAAGGAAAGAAATATAAAAACTTTGAAAAGCCCAGCACTAACTTATAGTTTTGGAGCATACATTATAATTTTCATCGAGTAAATATCTTCTCCAGCAAAAAGGACCAGTAAATCAAACCATAAAGGAGTTTTAGATTCTATGCACTAAAATATCATCCGTCTTTTTCTTTTTTTATTCAACCCCTTTTCCATTAAATTAAGTTTACTAAGCTCCAATATATAACATTTAGGCTGTCCAATCACGGAAAAATCTTATAATTTTTTTTTTATAGGCATAAAATCCTATAATCATAATCAATCATATTGTTGGCCCAAATGGTTTTATTACCATTGATTTTGATGATAACAATGCATAAGATAGTCTTAAGTATTAATGATTTCAAATTAAGTATAAAGCAAGTGAAAAACCAAGCTACAGTGAACCAATTGACTCAACAAAGGCACAAAGCAAGCATGAACATCAAATAGAGTTGACAATAAAGCCAAAGAGAAGAACAAGTGAAGAAACGTAAGATTCAATGTAAGATTGATCCAATTTTATGTTCATTTGTGATTTAAGGGCTCTAGGTTCATGCATTAACTTGGTAACACTTAAAATGAACCAATTTGATCATATTTAGAATCTCTTAACTCATTGAAGTGACCCCTTTAAAATCAGGTCTTATGCTCTTTAATTTCAATTTTTACTGTAGAGCTTTAAGATGTCTTAAAGATATTTAAGACGTTTGAAATCTGATTAAGACGTCTGAAATTTTAATTAAGACGTTTGAATCATGATTAAGACGTCTGGAATATGATTAAAACGTCTGAAGTATAAGGACCAATTTACACCTTTTCTATTTTTTTAAGACGCCTGAACAAGACGTCTGAATCAGAGAATAAGACGCCTGAAAGTTGTTTAAGACGTTTCAAATGAAGAGACCATAGGATAACATCCACTCTAGGTTTTTTAAGACGTCTTAAAGAGGTTTAAGACGTCTGAAATAAGTCTAAGACATCTGAATCCTCGTGAACAGTGACCTTGAAAAACCATCTATAGAATTCAGTCCTCTGGTTTTTTAAAATGCCTGAATAAGACGTCTTAAACAGAATCAGACGTCTTAAATTGATTTCAGACAGTCTGAATCTCTCGAGACTGACACATAACGACTAGTTTTTCAAACGGTCTTTTGAGCATTAAATGCTCACCAAACCATCTTTCCCAGCATTTACTGCTACAGAACGGTCACTTGGACCCCTTGGGCTATATATATATATATGAGTAAAACTCATTAATGGGCATTCATTGAGCTAAAAACAAAATCATTCATTTACAAGCCCTAATTTCACTTGTGAGCATTTATTAAGTTTCAATCAATAGCTAAGTGAGCTTTCAATTTCTGTGTGTCCACTCTTTTAAGAGAGTTTCTTGAGCACAAAAACATACTCCATTCATATTGTATCCAAGGGTTGAGAGAAACCTAATTTGTAAGCACTTGAAGGGTGTTTTTGAACAAGTGTTGGTGAAGAACACTTGGTATTGTAAAGGTTTTCTACTCCACCGTGAAGGAAGGAGAGTGATAGTGGATTGGTGAATCCTCAAGTAAGCTCCTAAGGCGAGGATGTAGGTGGGAGGCCGAACCTCGTTAACATCATTTGCATTCTCTTCCTCTTAATCTTTTTATTATTGCTTATTCTTGTATTTATTCTTGCTTGCAATAATTAAATTTTGAGATTGCAATTTGTTTTTAATTAGGCCTATAACCCTATTCACCCCCCTTCTAGGGTTATTTAGTTGGGACAACACATATGTCCAAAACTAGGGTTTGCTTATTCACAAATATATATTTATGTGACAGCACTTGAGTGGAAAAAAACAAATAATTACATCCTAAGTTGAATTAACATTTTTTTTTAATGAAGTAAATTGTCTAAGTTGAATTAAATTTAAAAAGGGGGATTTAGCCATAAGAGTCACTCATATAAGACTTATTTTACAATAAGTCAAAACAACATTTTAATTAACCCATTTATTTGATTTGACCATTTCCTGAACAAAAATGCACCTTATCTCTATCTTTCTCTCTCTCCCTATCTACCCATTCCTTCATCCACCAGCCCACCATCGGTGACCTTCTCTGGCAATGACCGTCTTACTCTAACATCGGTGACCTCAACACTCGCCCAAAAACCCACCATCTATGAAGCATAGATTCACGAAACCCCTAACAAATCCATATTGTATCCATATCAGATACCAATACACCTAAGATACTCCCAAATATGTATTTGATACTCTCTCTACATATTAGAACAATAGTAAACAATGTCACGTCAACAGATTCGCAAAGGATATGTTTGAGATTTATTTGAGGTTAGTTTCTAATTATTTTTTAAATAAATGGGGGTTTAAATGTAAACTTTAAAAATAAACAATACTCATACTTTGATCGAAACAATAAAAACATTTTAGCTCTCATCTTTGTTTTCTTCCCACTCTATCTCTTTCCTTTATAGAGCAATAGAACTAAATGGTTATTTTGTAATGTCAATGTCATTCTGGTTTTTTACTTCTATTTATTTATTTATTATGAATCATGAACATAGTTGATACATCTAGATCTTCTTTGGACATTTATTTTTGCATATTAATTGATTTTGTAGATGTTTTAAAAAAAATTTATGTTTATCCTTGATGTTCTAGACCGAATAATAATATTAATATATTTATCTATTAATGTATCCCCACTGTATCATATCCTACAGTTTTTGAAAATTGTCAATCCATATCGTATCGTATTTGTATCCATGCTTCATAGCCCACCATCGCCAACATGGGAAATGAATCAAGTCGAGCAGCATACCATCGTCGACTGTCCTTTCCTCTACAGGCGACCAAATCTAAACCTCCATTGCTCGAGCTATCACCGTCGAGTCTTCACCAATCCCACCATTCAGGTGCTAGCCTGCTAGGTACTCTCTTTACAGCAAATCTTATATATATATATTGTTAAGTTTCCAACCTAAAAGCCTAAGCTATTAGGTGGAGGGCCCAAACAGGTATATTAAGTCATATCAACATTTTATATTTAAACGATGTGGGATGTGAGACTTCCCAACATCTATATATATATATATATATATATATAGAGAGAGAGAGAGAGAGAGGCAGTCGAAATCCGATTGGTAAAGGAGAGAGAGAATGGAGTCAAAAACCAGCAAGCCAAACCCTCAAACAAACGGTTTTGGTGATGACTTAAATCGTCTAAAATTCAAAACCCCCATTATAGTGTTTCTGGCTTTCTGGTGAGTTCTAGGAAGTTTCATTTATCTAACCTTTTGTTGTTGACAAGTTCAAATCGCCCATTATAGTGTTCCTTTCAATTTTATGAGGTGGGCCCTTTCACTATTCATTCACGTGCATAGAGACCATAAAGGACTTTACTTTATAACCAATAATTTATTGCTACCTTATAATCACAATTCAATGGGCCCACTTTATGACAATTTCTAGAGTTCTCATGTAAAAATAAAAATTACACTGTTCAGAGGATGGTGGAAAAATTGCAAGTAGACAATGAAATTTTACATTTTGCTATAAAATGTCTCTCTAACTCTCAAATTCGCTACTTTGACTCTTAAACAATGAAGTTATCTTAACAAATTGAAACAGTAAACTTTTATTGTTTGGCAGAATAGTAAGACAGTGGCAAATAGTAAACTTTTACTGTTTTAAATTTTTTTTTATAATAATTACATAATCAACATGGGTTTTGTTTTGAAGATGTCGACAAATATATTCCAAAAACATAAATGTTTCCCAAAACAGATGTGTATATTTCAAGTTACAAGTTTTTAAAAATTGGAATACTAAAAAACCATACTCCCTCCGTCCCACAAAGAGAGGCCATATTTGCTACCTTTTTTGTCCCAAAATGTTTGTCTATTTTGAAAAGTCAAATCACAATTTTTTTGAATTTCATATGCTACCCCTTGTTATTTCAATAATTACTTTCAACACAAAACCCAATAAAAAATATGAGAGGTTAATTTTGGAAAAATAGTGTTTAACAAAGGACAAGTCAATGAAATGATCTTTTTTCTTAAACTGCATGTTTTGTCAAACATGAGATATCTTTGTGGGACGGAGGGAGTATTAGTTACACAGGATGCCCTTAATACAAAAAAGGGAGTGCCCTTAATAGTAAATAAGGGTATAATTTATAAACCAAGGATATTCGGAAAAAGACAAAAAACCAAAACAAAAACAAAGTGACTAACTAAAAATAATTTTTAACATAATGGACTAAGTACTTGCATTAGAGAAAGGGGGCGGTTATTGCCACCACAAAAATTCATTTGCACCTCCCACTTAGTTTACACTTTTTAAAATTTTATGAAAAAAATAAAAGGTTTTTATGAAAACTAACCGCATGGGTCCACTAGAAAACATCAATCTAAACAACTTTGACAATAAAGTTTTTTCCAAAACCTGTCATTTAAGTGGATTTTTTTTTTGCCATTTTTCATGAAACATTTTTTGACTATTTCCAAAGTTTTTTCCAACATCATTTTAAACAACTTTGTAGAAGATATTTTTACCAAAATCTGTTGTTTAAATGGATATTTTGGCTATTTACAATCTTTATTTCATTTTTTGGCTATTTCCAAAAAAATTTATAACATCATTTTAAACAACTTTGTAGAAGAAATTTTTTTTCCAAAATCTGTTGTTTAAATGGATATTTTGGGCATTTACAGTCTTTATTTCATTTTTATAGAATGTTTCGTGAAAAATGGCCAAAAAATCCACTTAAATGACAAATTTTGGAAAAAACTTTCTTGTACAAAGTTGTTTAAAATGATGTTTTCTAATGGACAACGCGACTAATTTTCATGAAAACCTTTTATATTTTCATAAAACCTTAAAAGACGTAAACTTAGTGGGGGGGGTGCAAAGGAATTTTTGTGGCGGCAATAGCCCGCCTCTTAGAGAACAAGATGCCTGACTAATTGACAAATTAGTCTTGCTTGGTGGACTAAATGCCACTTTCCTCATTTAAAAAAGGGCTTATTGACATTTTTAAAATGAAATGCATTTAGCATAGCAGTCTTACCACTTCATATATGGAACAAAGATAAGAATATACCCCTAAATAAGAACAAAAGAATTGTAGTATAGGGGATATGCCATTCATTAATAGTTTAAAAGCTCCGCAGATGTCAAATGAATCCTTACAATTGAGGGATTAACTACAAGAAATGATAACATATAATTATTTATCCACTCATTCTAGTAACACTATATTGAAGGTAGCAGTATTCTTATGTCATTGATGGCAACGCAACAATGGTTAGTGGTGGCAGTGGCGGTGGCGGTGGCAGTGGCAACAGTGCCACTAGTGGTAGAGAATGCAACAACAATAGTGTCACAAGAAGAGGTGACAGCAATGAGGAGGCCATTCATATTGATGGTGGTGGTGGTAGTGTCTCTATCGAGTAAACATTTAACCTATCTCTAAGTTTATCAAACTTTTGTCTATAAGTGGAGTCGAATGAATTTTATAATTCTTTCTCATATTTTGGATGTAATTTATTCTACAAGAGTGCACTCTTAAATCAACTAATCAATTGCTTTTTTTTTTCTTTGGTGGCCACCCTGCGGGAGAGATGATGCTTGGGAGGGTGCGTGGAGAGATGATGTTTCTTTTTATATTCGCTTTCCTCACTTGTATAATTTGTCTTTGATTCATAATGCTCCTGTATCTTATTTTGTTTCTCTACAAGCTTATCCTCATAGTTGGGACTTTAAAATTTTTCAGAATCTAAATGATGAAGAATGTGTCAAACTATCTTCCTTGTCGTCTTTGTTTGAGCTTTGGTTTGACACTCGTAGTAGTCCTCTCTTCCCTCTTTGATGATTTAGAAAGCTGTAGTATGTTTGAAAGTACAAGTGTTTACCTCGTCTGTAGCTCATAAGAAAATAAATATCCATGGCAGAGGAGGAGACCCAGTTATTGTATTTCTCCTCAGTGGTGTATAATGTGCAGAATGATGAAAATGTGGATCATATGTTTCTACATTGTCTGGTTGCTAAGAGGTTGTGGCATGGCTCTTTCATAGGGCCGAGTTGAGTTGGGTTCCTCCAAGATCTCGCATTAATATGTTTGAGATAGATTTTGGAGGTTTTGGAAGAATTAAGAAAGAGGTAGTTCTATGGATGTGTGCTTTTTTTATGGTGTTTTGCGTATTATGATTGGAGAGGAATGCTAGGGTGTTTGCAGATAAATTTGAGTGTAATGAGGGGGGTTGTGGGATCGAGTAACTTTTGTAACTTCTTTTTGGGCTTCTATGTCTAATGCTTTTGTGGGGGTTCCTTATTAAGCTTGATTGGATGCCAGTTTGTTCGTCTCAGTTATTTTCTTTTTCTGCTTCCTTCTTAAAAGGACATCTTGTCTTCTTTCTTTTGTACTTTTTATTGCTTTCTAATAAAATTTTATTTCTATTGCTGATCAAAGAACAAAAATAAAAAATAAAAACAAAGCACCTTTTACTAATATAACTTCTTTTTTTTTTTCTTTTTTTTTTTTGATAATGGGGGAACCATCCCACAGCAAGGCCTTTGGACCCACCCATGTGTTGGGAATCGAACGAAAAGGGAAAAATATAAAGGCGGAATATAAAAATTTTTCCTACAATTCCCAATCCCATTAATCTAACTATGCATAACACAAAATCAAACCCTAACTACAAAGAGGGTTAGAACACTTACAGAATTTTTGTCTTCTCCTTTTTGCTCCAAGCTTTGATTCCGGACAGCGGTGAATGAGCAGCCCAAGTGTGCTGCCTCCAACAGTATTCACACCTAGCTAGAGCTTCAAGTCCTTTCCTCTTTTTCCTTGTTGTTGCTAGTGTAGGAGAAGAGAGGAGAGAGAGAGAGGGAGGCTGGAAATTCTGGCCAGCCCTTGGGGAGTTCAACTTATGATGATGTCACACATCATAGTGTGACTTATATAGTCCACACTAAGGGGGCCGGCCCTTGGGGGAAACCCTATTAGGGTTTTATGCAATTTCTCTAAATTGCACAATAACCCCTACAAATTATATCAAATATAAATAGGCCTCGAAGAACTATTCTTTATGCACTCATACCCTTTCTCTCATAGACTTTAAAGCTCATCTTGCATGATCAGTGTGTGACCCATTGGGTTCACATCATCAAGTAGTAGGAATAGCACGAGGTGTGCACAATAGAACTCTTTCCATTTAGGGTCTAATTGGAACTCCTTCCAATTCCCTAATTAATTATAACTCACTTATATCAATTAGGGCTTCTACTAACCATGAGTAACACCTAGCATATAGCTCATAGTGTGGTCCTTAATGAGGTGAATAGTCATTTACAAAGAACCCTTCTGTTATAGTTTATAGGTTACAATTACATCCTTCCTTCAACACAATGTCTCCAATTGAACTAATAGGACATGGAAGTCTGTCAAGTCCCTAGTTCAATTACTTTATACTCATTCATAGATATCAACTCATTGATGAACTCATAAAACTCTTTTCATATTCATCCTACCATGGCCATGGATTTGATGAGTTATATTATGAATGCTATATGAGACATTCTCTCTCTTTTTCCTGAGAGTGATGGATCCCTTGTTGATCACTCACATGCCTTCATACACATAGCAGTAAGGCCAATGAACACCTTTGCAAACCCCTGAATAGGATTTGCACTTAGTGTTATCAAACTTCTAAAGCTACATGCATAAGACAACTATGGTGTCTCAGGTCTAAGGATTACTTGTACCACTATAACAATGAGAAACTGATTGACAGACAGGATAAAACTCCATTCAGTTTATCTCATATCTTTGGTCACATTCAGTGTACCTATTCTCGTAATAAGCACCCACTTGTTGGTTGTAGTGTCTCCACACAAATAGCTTGAGACTAGCTATCCTCCTATAGAGTCAACCTAACAAGTGCTAGTCCTATGGTTCATTATTGTCCATCATAGTGAACCTTCAACTAGGAATGCTTTAGGAGTTTAGTACAGAAATATATCTACAGTCTCAAAATTACAACTCCTTGTAATTCTATATTCTCAACTCTAACTCCATGGACATATTATGTAAATATAAATGATGCATATAAACATAATAGAATAAGCCCTTTTATTAAATCAATAATAAATGTGACATACATAAATGAAATCAAATGATTGTTCCTAATCCCTAAACAATCATCTCTATGATTGGCTCTAGGGCATAATCCTAATACCATGGAACCTAAAACTCCAGGGACTAGCGCAACAACCCACCGCCATGCCCCCCACTTAAATCTTGGCTTGTCCTAGCAGGGAATTGAACCCATGACCATGCACCTAACCACACAATCACAAGTTCACCCTTACCAAGTAGGCTATCCAACTGTGGGTTTAATAATATAACTTATTATTCAAGGAAGAATACTAATAACCTGCCTCCAAGAATCAAATGGCCGTGAAAACGTACTTCCATCTCTTCCATCTTAAAAATCCAAAAATGGAACCTTTTATCTACATATATATATATATATATAAATTTAATAAAGCTTTTATATAAAAATGACCACATCAACAGTTGGGGATTTTGGGGAGTTGGGCAGCGGGGAGGGGGAGAGGAATCTTTTGGAAAAAAATACTATTATAAATTTCTTAAAGTAAAAAAGCCCATGGATGAAGGAGAGTTTTTTATGTATCTCAGGACTTAGAGCCTGTTAGAACACCACTTGACCCCAAAAGCTTAAACTATTAGGGAATGGGTCAACAATGTATATCAAACTAATACTCCCCCTCACGTGCAACCCCCACTTGCACGTGGAGAGATGAACCGATACACGGCAATGAGTTAGACTGAGTTGAACCGACAAACAGTATGAAGAGCTCCTACAAATAAACGGGGGGAGGAGGTGTGAAGACTTGAAACCAGGACCTCCTAGAAACCAGAGCTCTGATACCATGTTAGAACAGCACTTGAGCTTTGGGAATGGGTCAACAATGTACATCAAGCTAATAGAGCCCAAATCAGATGGGTTTCTCAATCTTCTCATGCTCCTCTCTCTGTCTTTCCATGCATTTCCTTGTCTATCAGCTGTGACAGCAGCAACACCAACTCTCTCTCTCTCTCTCTCCCCTGTGACACACATATTTTAGGGTAAGAATTCCCAAGTCTGATTTGGGATACTCTATCTTCTGTTGTGTTTTTCTTTGGTCAGCTTCTTCCAAAAACTAATTGCCTCCAAACATTACACTTGTGAATTTCAATGGGTCCAGTTGTTCATTGATGATTCAGTAGAGCACCACGGGTCTCACTATGATCTTGGCAAGTTACCTTCCAGGACAAATGCTCATGTGCCAAAAGCCTCAAAAGCTTGTGAAATCCGTGAGTTTTCTACCTTTGATAGATGAGCCACTGAGTCAGTGCTGCCTTCAGAGAATATGAAGCTTACTTTCCATGCACACAGGCCATTTAAACTCTCATTATATGAAGTTTCATTAGGCAACCAGAATTAATGGTAACTAAACACCAATAATGTGCAAGCACACTTTATTAACTAAGAGTAAATAATCACCAGCTCATAGACTGCCATGTATATAGAAATGTAAAATTACAATTAATCAAAAAACCAAATGGAAAATTTAATTGAACCACTTTAATAGCCAGCTGAAAAGAATGGCAATTGGAAAATGGTTAATAACTTTCAAATTGTATGCCCACCATAGAAATATGACTATCAGCCTGCAAATTTTACCCTTTAAAGTTTAAACATTAACAAATCTCACGAAGTGCTAGTGAAAAATTCCATATCAGAAAAGAAAACTAGTAGATTCTCCTTAACTGAATACATGACAAATGGAATTCCCATGTCATGTAATAAAAATATCTACAAGGTAATTAAATCAATAGGACGCGTTAATATTTTATGAATTTAAATAGAAAAATAGTCAATGCAACCAAAATCGATTTCAGCAGCATATCATATCATGGCAAGCAAAAGGAAACCCAGTTTACCAAAAAAAAAAAAAAGAAAAAGAAAAGGAAACCCATTAAACATAACAATGCATAAATTGAACAAAACTAAATGACATATCAACTCCTCAAACTACCAGAGAAATGAGGTGAAGATGTTATATTACCTTGGTTTTAGAGCCATCCTTCTGGACTTCAGTCATCAAAATCCAGTCAACAGGAAGCGAGTCTGACCATTTCTCTTCAGGCATTTACCTATCAGAAACTGGCACTCTCTCTCTCAATCAGAAATCAGCGCTCTGTAGCCCTAGGTCTGCAATGAGAACAAGGGCTTAAATGGAGGATGCCTGAAATCGAGAAGATGCATTTGACACCACGTGTTGCCATGCACCCTATCTTGCAACCGATGAGACCCAAAGCGTGTCATTGATTCCTTTTTCCGTTTCTTTTCTTTGCTGAGCTAAGATGGCATTGCAGAGAGGTGAGGTTCACATGGAAATTAAATTCTCTTGTAGGTGGCAAGGAGAGGCAGAGTCAAATTTCCAAATGGATTAATAAATTAAAATATATCTACGTAAATTTTTAACCCTATTTCCAAATTAGCGCAATACTACAATAGCCAAGCATTAAAAGGAGTACTTATTGCAGGTACAAATCATAATTATCACACCTTGACTGGTCACTGACCCACTTGGCTAATTCACGAATTAAATGGTTCACCATTAATTGATTTGGTTCACTTAGTCTGGTTTGCAAAAGCATAGAAAAATTAAATGTCTGAAATAGTATCCGAATATTGTCGTCCGATTGGTTGGGGTACACTGATGGTATGCTGATGGTTGAGGGTTCAATCCGGCCCACTCTCAAACGTTAAGGTCATGTTTATAATTTTTTTCCATGACTCAGACTAACTGCCTTGCCAGGTCACCAGTACAATAGTCCAGCAAGCCATTTGGTACTGGTACACTGTCTACAATAACTTAATATGACAATAAAATTTCATGAGTTCAAATATATATCAAGTTTCACAATGTTTATTTTTACCATAAATCCATAATTGATTGTTATGTTAGAACAGCATATTTTTTGTTATCTTCTACTGAGGCAAGCAAAATGCAAATTGCCTAGTAGCATATCAACTCACATCTAACACAAATAAAAACAAGAAATAAATTTTAAAGAGACTTCAAGGGCAAGCAGCAGTTCGCAGTTTTTGATCATAGATCAAGCTCTCATCATTTAGAAAATTTCTTTTCTAAAAAAAATAATTGGTAAAATAAACTTATACCGCTATGCTATCCAAATGCCAGCAACCAATCGAGATGGAGCACAATTAAAAAGGAGAGCACTATTAAAAAGGAGGCTTAGAGTTGATTTAAGTAAATACCTTACGGAGAAAAATAAACTTAAGGCATCAAATTTCTATCACAAATTCCATTAATATTTTAAAAGAAGGTACAGACATTTTGGGACATTTAGGATCATAGTAGCATAGTTAATTAAAGCCAAAAAGTTAATATTGCATCATGGATATGAAATAAAAATAATAAATTGTACATAGACATTCAAAAAAAGGTTAAAAAAGATTCTACCAAGATACTTAGTTTAATATAAAATTTATAAAAATAAAATAAACATGGTTGAAACTTGAAAGTTATTAATACAATCAAATAATGAAAGAGATATTTGGGTCCCTTTAAAAATTTAATTCAGAAGGTTTAACAAAATGTCTCATGAGGCATATGCCTGATGAGCTGAGGTGTAAAAAGTGCACCTTTGACTACACTTCAACTAGTGAGGCACATGCCTCATGTGACCCTTGCTTAACTTTCAAAGATTTAAGGCATTTTTGAACTGCTTTGCCCTAAGGTGAGCCTCAAAAAGGCCTTTAAAAACAATGATTACGTGGGCCAACCCACCTCAATGGATCCCACCTCCTGGGCTACCCCTCCTCCAGGGCTCTAATATGTGAGCCACCCCACCCTAGTGTGAAAATGATTTGACATTGCAACCCAAACTCACTGAAACAGGGCAACAAGAGATCAGACAGGTCATGAGAGGGTTTACATTACCAATACATTGGGGTGCAACTTGGGCAGGTTAGACAAGTTGGGAAGTCAATCCGAGGGGTTGAACTTCTTGCCAAAGCCCAACCCAACCCAACCCAACCCAGCCAATGTACGACCCGAAGTTGCCCAACTCCTTGAGTTAGGGTTGGGCTTGAGTTAGGCAAGTATTAGGCTTAGGCTCAAGTTTTTACCTTTATAAATGTGTTTCCATGCTCCTTCTACTTCCTACACATTTCAAATTTTCTATTATTCAAAACAATTTTAATCATAATTATATAAGTTCAAGTTAAGTAAGTTATGTCATATTTAATAGTGTTTAATGTTAAATAATACTCCCTCTCTCCTACAAATATAGGCCATTTTTGCTACTTTTGTTGTCCCAAAATGTTCGTCCACTTTTGAAGCGGTGTCGGGTCTTAAAGTTAATCTTGGCAAGAGTGAGATTTTTCCGGTGGGTGGAGTTCAAAACCTTGATTCACTTGCTAATATTTTTGGTTGTAAAATTGGTAGTTTGCCGAAGACTTATCTTGGTCTTCCTTTGGGAGGACGCTTCAAAGACCCAAAAGTTTGGGATCCCGTGATTGCAAAGATTGAGAAGAGACTTAGTGGGTGGTTTAAAGGTTACCTTTCGAAAGGGGGGAAGCTTACTCTCATTAAAAGTGTGTTATCTAGCATTCCAATCTACTTTGTGTCCATTCACAAGATCCCAAGAGTGGTGGCTAATAGAATTGAGAAGCTTCAAATAGACTTTTTATGGCATGGTATTGGGGGTGAGTGGAAATTTCATCTTGTTGATTGGCATACCATGTGTCTACCTAAGAGTGATGGTGGCTTTGGTATTAGATCTATTTCTTGTACTAACCAAGCTCTTATGGGGGAATGGCTTTGGAGGCTTGCTAAAGATAATGGTGGTTTATGGAAGGATGTGGTGAGTTGGAAGTATGGAATTACTAGTGAGGGATGGTGGACTAAGGAGGTGAGGGGTACTCATGGAGTGGGTCTTTGGAAGGCGATCATGCAAGGCTTGGATGATTTTATCAAAGGGGTTTGTTTTAAAGTGGGTGGAGGTAATAGAGTGAGATTTTGGAAAGATGTATGGTGCTCCAATTTACCCCTTATGTTAGAATTTCCTTCTTTATATGATATGGTTTTACACAAGGATGCCTTGGTTTATGACTATTTGGATGGGACTAATAATACCATCTCTTGGAATGTTCGTTTTGTGAGGCGATTTAATGATTGGGAATTGGAAAGTGTGATGTTATTTTTTAAAATTCTTTATGATAGTAAGATTTCGGTGGGAGAGAATGATTCCTTGATGTGGCATAAGGACTCGAAGGGTTTATTCTCCGTGAAATCTTTCTACAATTTTTTGAAGCCACATAGAGATCCTTTCATTCCGGCAAAGATTACATGGATTTCATCGGTTCCTACTAAAGTGGCTTTCTTTTGTTGGTTAGTGGGAAGAAAAATATGTTTGACTTTGGATAATCTTATGCGAAGAAGATAGTCTTTGCCTAATAGATGTATTTTATGCAAAGAGAAAGCGGAAACAGTGGATCATCTTTTCATCCATTGTATTGTGGCTAATAGTCTTTGGATGCTTATTTTTAATTTGTTTGGTATTAAATGGGTCCTTCCATCTTCGACTCATGACCTTCTAGCTAGTTGGTGGATTAAAGGAGGTAAAAAAGAATCTAAGGAGATTTGGAGAATGGTCCCCCATGCCATTTTTTGGTGCATATGGAAAGAGAGAAATCTTAGAACTTTTGAAGGAATTGAGAAGTCCATCATTGATATGAAGTCCTTCTTGATTATGAATCTCTTTCTTTGGCATTCTAACTATTTTAGTAGTTGTAACCGTTCTTTTGTTCTTTTTGTAGATGCCTTTAATATATAGAGGGGTCTTTCCTTAGTGCTTGTATATGTCTCATGTACTTGGGTTAAGCCTTTTGTTATTAATATACTTTTACTTCATCAAAAAAAAAAAAAAAAACTCAAATCATAATTATTTTTTTTTTTTTAAACTTTCATATACTATCCTTTGTTATTTCAAGAATTACTTTCAACACAACCAAATCCCAAGTTGGAGAAGGATAATTTTGGAAAGAAAAAGTTTAATGGGTGACAAGTCAATGCACTCATGGCTGTTCTGCGTGTTTTGTCAAAGATGGCCTAAGTAAATGAATTTAGGTTCTTCAGTTGGGCGGATTGCCTACGAGGCTGTGACATTTGTCTAGGCCCAGCTCAAATTAAATTTGGGTTGGCATTTTACAACTCAAGTCCAACTCACTAATTAAATAGTGCTGCCCAAACCGACCTAAATTTTGGGTTGGGCTCAGATTGGGCAGTTTGAGCCCACCCAAGTAGCATCCCTACGTCATCCTTCTGAATGGCAAGCCTATACAGATTGCCTTTTTTCTTTAAAAGGGGGTTGTTAATGGTTCAAGCTACTGGTTGCCACCCTACATAGATACACAACAGGAATTTTTTGATGAAGAGATACAAAACATGATTTGAATTTAGTAATATCATACCATATGTACAATGTGTCCATATTGAATAACTGCTATATTATTTAACATAATCGAATCTAATATTATTTTTTTCATTCAAAAAATCTCAGAATGATGCCATCACACTTCATGATTAAGAGAAATCATTTAGAGGCTCTCTTTTACTTCTTTAAAGCTTTTAGTTTTTTGAAACTCTTCTGCCGCTTCTACAGAAAAATATGATTGCTCTTATTACAGTGCACAATATTCGAATCTTTTTTCATTCCTATCTTACTCTACTTCTAAGAACTTGAAGTTAAACAATAAACTTACATAGTAACACATCACACTTGAAATTTAAACACACTAATACATCACATATTATATAGTCTATGGCTATGAGTTACAAAAAACTCTAAGCTTTCACCTTAAGTGTATCCTATATTACACTATATGTTAGGATACACAACATGAATTAACAACCTTGACAATGGGTGAAATAGGGAAAAAATCAATATAAATTTTAACAACCTTGCGAGTGAATGGAAAAGTAGTTACAAGAGAATCTCCCGTACCGTATTTTAATATAGATACAAGCATATATGGGTACAATACTGAATTTTGATTAAAAATTTGCATGTATAAAATAATAATCAATTTTACTATTTTATTTTGTTTTATTTTTTGTACATTTGCTTAGAAAGGGGTAGGTATTTGGCTAAGAAGATGATTAAAGATTAATAAGTTTGTATGTCTTGATCTATATATATTTTCACATTTTCCATTCCCTAAATTATTTTATAGTTTTTGTTCTAAAATCATATAAAATGTGGTCTATATAGCTAAAGAGTAGATACAATCATCTAATCTTTAACAAACCAAAAAAAAAAAGTTATATAAAGAGATAGGAGATTACAATAGAAAAATTATAAATTAAATCTTAATTTAACAAAATAATGATAAAGAGTCAAGATATTTTAAATATTGGCAGTAGGATAGTCGATAATTATAGTCAGATCGAGTCAACTTCTTGACAATACAATTAAGAGTATTTTAACATAAGTATAATATGGAATACGTCAAATACGTGAACTATACGTTTGCTATTAAAAAAACAAAAAAAAGGCATTTTTAATTATGTTTGAACTTTGTATGGTAAAGAAGAGTTTTTCTAAAAAATACATACATACGTGTACTATACAGGTATAATACGAGTATTTACTAACTAGGATATATATATGTGTGTGTGTGTGTGTGTGTGTGTGTGTCCAATAATGCAAGGATAAACTAACAAACAAAAGTTCTAAATTTGTAAAAATGGAAGAAGTATGCATTTATTTTCATATGACAACCATTGCCCTTGAAATAATCAAGAAGTAAAAATTATAATAATATCAATATTGGTAATCAAAACGGATGACTAGGTATGGTTAACTAATGGAGTAGAATATAAACAATTCCCCTGAAATAGAGTGTAGTCATTTGCAAAGAGAGATTCATTAGCCAACAGCATTCAAACAAATCTGACTATCTATCTACCTTTCATTTCCTTCTTTTTTGCAGTTTTGTTTCTAGTCTACAAGCACATCCAGCGAATAAAATTTAGACACATCAAAAATATTCATTAAAGCGAGCATAAAAATGTTTCATGAAAATAAAATTACATTTTGAATATTTACATTCAAATTAAGGGAGTTCATTTCAATCCTTTCCAATCCCCAAATATACAAATATGAGTCAGACTATTCCTGAAACAATATGCACAACATTCCAATACCCTTTTACACAGTTTTTTCCAAAAGCCTATCTCCCAGTAATAAATTCTTTACTCTTCCTATTTGTATGACTTAGCTTGTACAATGGATGTCATAAACACCTATGCGGACACAAGCACATGCACGTGCAAAAGAATAGATAGAATGCATTATGATATGCACTCATGTAAACCACACCATTAATGAAAAGAATAAAATTATATAATTAAAGATAAATCCAATCAACCCAAACAGGAAACAACACGAACCAATATCACCCAAAGAAGTTGTACCATGGAACTGAAGGACACCACCACACATTAAATAGTCCATATGTGGCTCTTAAATGTAAATTTACTCCAACCCATACAAACAAATATTATCCATTGGTTTAACACTTTAAGCATATTCAACTTGCCAGCATGTGGACATGTGGTACTGAGGAGTTAAGCTACTCTAGAAGAAGGCCCATGCAAGTATATAAGACAGGTACAACGACCAGTAATTTTTATGTCTCCAAAAAACCAAAATTTGTTTGGTAAATGGTAGTTGCACAAAATAAAACTACTTGAACTTTATGATGCTTCCACTAATAAATGGTTTCCCAGCACCCAGTCTATCCACTCTAGTGATTGAAAGAAAATGATGATTTCATTAACACTTACAACATACAAGTAGACTAATCAATGGATTGGATTTGGACCAGATTAAGAAATATCCTAATTCAATCCAGCAAGGCATAATTATGATCCGATTACCAGAGGAAGTAATTATATACAAATCAATATCCGAATCTTTTGGTTTTGGTTGTCCAATCTAATAATCTTGCAAACTGTAGTATTTAGGAAAAAAAAATGGATTTGAATTTTAGAGAAAGAAAGAGAAACAATTATGGATTTTTACAACCATAAAAGAGAAATTTCATTTGAGAAGTAAATTTCAACATTTTTACTCCTTATATAATGCTTATACCCACCATAAACCTATAGTAAGCTAATTGTATTTTTTTTGGGACATCCCTAACTGGTCGGATAAGATTATGACAACTGGATCAAATTGGATTTCTATCACTGGGTGGTGTTGGATGAGTTTATTCTTATGTCTCTTTGAGTGAATTCCAATAATGTCGAAAATCTGACCCCATTGGCCAGAATTTTAAAAACATGTATTGACGTTTCATCAAATCCCTTTAAGTTCCTTTCCCTATAAAAATCCCTACGTTCAAAACACTGGAATGGAGAATTTGAAATCAATTCCTTTCCATTCCCACCAAATTCCACCATTCCAAACACAGTGCAAGTAAGTAAAAACTAGCAGGAATCCTAGTCGATGTCCAAAAAAATCTATGCTATTAGTAAGCGGCTGGTATGCCATTGCGGTTAAATCTCAAAATACCAACACAGTAACATTACATCAATTTGAACTAAACTTCAAATTCATTACCCCACGCTGCGTGCTCCAGATGCATCGCCTGTGCCACCACAGCTACTGAAAAGGACAATAAATTGTTATTCGGAAAGAATATATGAATTTATGACTTCAAATTTTTTTTTTTTTTCAGATGTGAAAATGAGAATTGATATTTTTAGCTACCTGAGGGGAATTCAAGTTTTGAATGTTTCACATTGCCAAATAGCACCGTTCGTTCCTCCCTCGAGCCTCCTGCGATCTTCATCGTGATTCGACTCGCCGTCATGGAGACGACTCGGCTTTCACAGATGGAGAACCTCACTGTCCTCGACGTTCACGGAAAATTAATCGCCGGTAGTCGGTTCTGATCGGAAACCTAGGCAACAGAGCATGTCACTCAAAGAAAAAGGCGATTTCTTGGAGGAAGGGACTCACACAAAATGGGTAAATGGGTGAAAGAGAATAGACCAGACTCGCTCACCGTAGGCTGGATTTCAGAAAGAGTCAAGCCCAGAAGAATGGGTCTGAAACCGAGCATTGCACAAATGTAAAGACGGGGCAGAAGTTTTACGCAACGAGAACACTCGAGCAACTCAATTCCGGCTGGAAAATGAAGGATTTTTTGAAAACTAGACATATTGTTTTTAAAATCTGTCATTTACGTTTTTTTTTTTTTTTGACTACTTTTTTATGAATAGTTTTATAAAAACGAAACAAATATTATAAATAACTAAAAAGTCTACTTAAATAATATATTTTAAAAAATATTTATTTTACAAAATTATTTAAAATAATATTTTTTAATAATCAACGTGTTTAATTTTTATGAAAATCTTTTATACTTTCATAAAACCTTGACAAATTTTAAAATTAATGGGGCACTTAGAAATTTTTGTGATGACTATAACCTCCCCTTTGGAAAAACAAGAAAACAAAAATTCCCTAATATTTATTCATTTTTCACAAAATTCCCTAAAAAAAATTTCCTTGAAATGTCCCTTCAAACCACATTGGCTACTTAATTTTTTTATTTTTTTTGTTAAAAAAAAAAACCCAATAGAATTATGGGTAAAAGTTTTGACTTTTGAAGTCCACCTAATGCATAGTTTTAACTTTTGAAGTCCACTTAGATGTAGTTTATATAAAAGTACCATAGCTGAGCTTGAGCTTTTTATACATACTAGATATAGCACACATGCGTTGCACGTGAATATTTTTTAATAATATTAGTTTTATAAAAAATAAAAAATACATAAAGATTTTATATTTTTTTTCATAAAAGATAAAATATAAAATTCAAAAATACATATATTTTTTTTATCAAAACTGTCAACGGAGGATTAAAAACTCTTTAGATATACATTCATATATTATTATTATTATTATTATTTCCATAAAATAGAATATTCAAAGAGTTTGTATTCATAAATATCATCATACAACTTGATAGTTGCTTTAGGAATTTGAGTAAGAATCTAACTTTTATTTGTAATTAAGAGTTTGAGTTAAAATCTAACTTTCATTTTTTACCAAATGATAATAATGTTTACCAAGACTAAAATTGTATTTATAAATTAAAATAAAGCAGAATGGTCAATCAAAAGTTTTTCTAAGATACAGACTTTTATAAGTAGTATAGATATAGAAGAAAAATGAATCTGATTCAGTATGATTATATTGAATTATGCTTGTATGTTGGCAACATTCTGATTCATGTGACATCCACTTGGAGTGAGCTGAGACAAACATAATTCAATTTTCGTTGCCTGCCAAATCCGGCACATAAATCTTGCAAGGTGCTATGTCAAAGTGATCATACATTCCTTCAGCCATGCAAGCAGTCCTCCTTTCTCTACATGTTGAACACGTACTGCTGGTGGTGATGACTTTGATGGTTTGATATAATACAACCCATCAAAGGTAGCCTCTTCGTTTATTCTTGGGTTACAGTGAGAAGAAAAATTATATATAAATACAGGAGTGTTTAGGTCATCAAATACATGAAACTGTCATAGACAACTGTGAATTTTCTTATACAGCAATTATGACAATGTGAAACTCTTTATACCCTTCCCAAACAAGAAAAACAAAGGCTACATCTGACTCCTGCCCACTTGCAATTTAAAGATGCTTCGTATACAATTCCTAATTGGACAATACTTGGCTCCTCACAGTAAGAGGAGCAACTCCTCCTCTCTCCCACTCATATTACGCCACGTGTAATAATTAATTTTAAAAAATATGAATATGTGAATACAGATACGTGGACACGTGAATACAAATATATAAACATATAATCATATTCATTTAAACACATAAATATATATATATGGACACATAGATGCATGTCTATAATAACATAATATAGGAATATATGTACATAATTAAGTCTCATTTATTTGTTATACACGTAGCATAATACGAATAGGAGGGATGAGCAATTGCTCCTCTGAGGAGCCAAGTATTATCCTTCTCAATTGTGTGCAACATAGAAGAGAACAAGAGAGAAATTTCTACACCTGCAGTCTCCTTTCCATACCCTACCTTATTCATCAAAACAACTAAATAAGTGTCCCTGAGATTTCTAATAATGGGTCCCCAACAATCTTCACCGACTACAGGAGCAACCACCAGATTAGCCTTTTGTGCCTCATTTCCTAGGAGAAACTAACCCAAGCTCCTTACATTGTTCTTCATCTGGTTGCAAGCTCCCTGGAATACCACCAAATACTCGCCGTGATGCTTCAAACCCAGAAGCCACATAATGCACAAATGCTGATGCATCATCTATGTTCCTTCGTAAATTCAACGACATGGACATAAAATTCTTTGAAGGAGTTTTCACCAGTCTAGTTGCAAGTGCCTGGTCCAGCTCAGCAGCCTTTAAAAACCGTTCTGTGGCAGCATCCCAGGATAGCTCATGCCTTTGAGCATTAGTCAGCTCAGCAGGCTCTTCAGTCAGTGCCTTGCATGTTGCCTCGACAAACCCATTGCTGTTCTCATACATTCGGCAATTCGGGAACTGCCTGAAGAAGTCATTTGAGGGATGATTGGCGCATACAACAAGTTTGCCCATTGCCAATGCTTCCGCTGTGGTTGTGCAAACCACATCCGTGGTGCTTGGATTAAGGAACACTCTATAACTGGAAGAGGAACAAGAAAAAAAGATGATTAAAATATACCAATACCAAAAGGGTTGATCGCTAAGCAATATAATTAGACTCAAGGTGTGTTTACAAAAAAAGAATGATTTCTAGAGTCTGACTAGCAATTTGATTGGTGATTGTAGGACATTTTCACACAATCCACTCAGCCATCACTACTGAACTGATGAGCCATTACAAATCATTCTAGTAATAATTAGTAAGTCATTCTTCCTTGAGGACCTGTCACACCTGAACTTACAGAATTATCGGCAGAAACCTTTTCCAGGACTACCAGTGGCACAGTTGGAACATGACATCTCAAAGACAAGCAAGATATACCAACCGGATGAACAATCTATTCTATCATTATTTTTGGGTATTACGAAAAATGAAGAACACTCCTAATAGAATATATGCTGCAGGTATCCTAACTCTAGACGAGGAGATCCTGTAATCCAGAAATCAGAAAGGAAGGCACTGTCAAGCATTCATGAGGTGCATTGCATTACTGGGAAAATATAACTTTCTTTTTCCCTTTTCACTTTGGAATGAGGTTGGGAGAGAGGTTATTTTGTTTTATTTATTTTTTCCTTGTGGTAAGAAAGTAAGACATGGGATAGGGAGCTTACTCATGAAACAAAGGATCAGCATGATCACGCCCGGGGTGAACTCTAACTGTTAGTTCCAATTTTTTGGCAGCTTCCTGAACTTGATCAGAGTCCTCCCCATTTCCATATAAATCAACCTCAAGTCCAGTTAGTTCCTTTTGGTGATCACCAAGAAGTTTAAGAAGCTCCTTGTAGCCTTTGCTCCACACCATCTTCCCAATGTAGTAGGCACCCTTAGAGAAGGACCTGCTCTCCATTCTGTTGTTGCTCTCTCTTTTTCTTGCCAATTTCAAGAAACTTAGGATTGACTCCATGAACATTACAGATGATGGATCTTGGAAGATCCTGGGTGGCAGCAGATAATCTTATCACCTGCCATTGCACAACAGGTAAAATCTGGTGAGCAGTCAACTTGTTTTTGGGTGAAAAATACAATGTTACCACAATAAGAAACTTCAACATTCTTCAAATAAATTCATCCACTTTCAGTGAGAACTTTCAAAGTGGTGAAGAACACCAATGCAAGACCAAATTGAAAATAAGAGTTCCTCTCAGGATTTAAAAATCCTTTTCAGACAAGTTTGAATCAGCCTAACTGACCAGCTCATGCTAGCAAGCTCTCACATCATTTATTGAATCCCTCGAGTCAATCTATATATATATATATATATATATATCTATGAATGCATGCAACCGATTGTTCATGTAGAAACTAAGCATGCAAAAAACATAAAATCAACCACATATGTATCTAAAACAAACAACTGTAGAACATATTAATGTTCCATAACAGACCTGACTCATGACAAATCACAAAGCTAAAATACATTAAGCTATAATTAACACTAGGTTTCTAACAAAAGAAAGAGGACACTAGGGAAGGTTAATTGGGTAACCCACCTAGCACCACACCCACATTATGATAGTTTTGGATTTTTGCAATCAAGTTCAGGTTAAAGATATCAAATTTTCCTTGGTTTGAGTCAAGTTTAAGTTAAACCTGTTCCCATTTTGTCTATTATGTCCGTTTGGAAATCTCCCATATCATCCAAAGTGACCTTTTTGCTTAGTAACTAGTGTTTAATAAAAGTATGATGATAGATAATTTGATTTCAAGAAAGTAGACAATTTATAATCGACGTGTGATTTGCAAAGCCTTAAAAAATTGGCATTATATTTCTGTGTACTGTTTCATCTACCATCTGCATGAAGGCACTGATGGAGTTCTCTGTCTCATGATGATGCCTGATTCTTCAAGAAGAGTGGAGGGTTAGGCATCTAAAACTTGGGATACAATGGGTCGTATTTTGTGGAAGACAAAGGGCCATATTTTGCGGAGAATTTCTTTGTTTGATTGTGCAATAGTCCCCATGAATTTATGAAATGACAGGAATAGGGAAATTATTTAGGGAGTCGAGCTCAATGTCGATGATCTTGTGTCTCAAAAAATGAACCTGTTAGCTTTCTGATTTTCCTGTATATCCAATACTAGAGGAATGCAGCTAGTAAATTTCCATACATCTTCATCTTCAGGCACTGGTTTAACCTCTCAGGGTAGTTGGAAAGTGATACATTCTGATTTGGCTACCACTGATATGTCTGGAAACTATATACACATCCTGTTTTGCCTCTTCACCATGTATTCTAGCTGTACAAGTCATTGGATTAAGGAAATAGTCTCTTCTTTTTTTCCTTTTTCTTTTCTGAGAAGGTAAAAGTTTACTAAATATAAGAAAGATTACATGTACACAGAGAGTATACTAAAGTAAACAACACTGCACAACGTTACAGTTTCGAAATGTCCAAAAAACTAAGAAAGGTTATCCGTTCCTCAAGCCCTAGGAAACTACATTTTAAAGTGTGCATCTCCATAAAAAAAATCTTCTATTTCTCATAAAGGAAAAACAAAAATTGAAGAATCAGCTGACATAAATACAAAGACTTAAATGTCAATGCCGGCAAAGATATCGAGTGTCTGAAAATAAAGAATTACCTAGAGAATTAAAAATTTAATATCAATTTTAAAAAATAGGTGGTAGTAAAACATGGAAATTTTCAATGATTTTGGAAAATAATGAACTGGACTCTAAATAAACAATTGAGAATCAAAATATTGTAAATAAAATGTATATAAGACAAGTACATGGTGTCTAAGGTCTGAAAAGTGCGTCATTGCTCAGCAAATAAAAATACAAACTATTACGGAGTACAAGTCTAATTAAGTGATATATTATATAGAGGATATTATATATACATTATATATATAACAAATAATTAACATATTGGTATTTATTATTTTGTGAAATTACTTATAGTTATGTTTGATGGATATTATTGCCCAGAATTATATCAGTGACCTCCAATAAAAGAAATATGGACAGATATATCAATGATATCGGAGAAATTTTACTACTTGCATAAATGTGATAGTCTACCCAAAAATGGAAAGGAATGTTCGCTGCATTCATATCTTAACAATGCACAATTGTCTTATTTTACATAAGTGTTGAAAAAAAGCTAATAATAAGTATTAGCATAGGCCTGAATATGAATAACACGCACAAGTCGGGAAATGGTCAAAATAATGCTACATCAAATCATCACAGAAGTAAAAGTATCTAACCCTTTACAAGTAGAAAGTAGAAGTTATTTAATGAAAACTGCATTTAAAAGGAAAAATACCTTGTGGCAATAGATGTTAACAAGCCAACTGTTTACAGTGTTTCACAAAAAACGCTTGCATTCCATTCTTCTCTCTCTTAACATATTCCAAATAATTGGTATGAACAATTCCTATAACCAGACAGAATTTAGTTTTCCATCTCTTGCCATGATGATACCATGTAAGATGCTCAGGCTCCTCAAGGACAGCAATATCTGCCTCTTCATCAGGGATGACTTCCGTGATATCTCCAACAGCAAGAATGCTCCTCATCAATAAGGAAAACTGCAGCATAAGTGACATCATGAATTGGTATTATTTTTTTTTTTTTCTGATAAGGTAAATATGTATTGATGAACAAAAAGGGCTTAGCCCAAGTACATAAGCCATACACAAAGACTAACCACACGCCCCTCTAAAGCTTAAAGGAGTCAACAAAATTAACAAAAGAAATATTACAAGTATTAGTGTGACTAGAAAACCACAAGAATAAAGTCTTAACAAAAGAAGACTTAAGATCAATGGTAGACTTCTTAATCCCATCAAAAGTTCTAGCGTTTCTCTCCCTCCAAATGCACCACAAAATAGCATGAGGAGCCATATTCCAAATCACATTAGCCTTTTTACTCCCCCCCCCCCCCCCCCCCCCCCTCTTAAACCACCAACCCACCAAAACGTCATAAGTAGACGAAGGAAGCACCTAATGGACACAAAACATGTTGAATAGAAGCATCCAAAGACTCCTAGACACCAAGCAATGAATAAAAAGATGATCCACCGTTTCCGCATCTTGTTTACAAAGAGCACATCTATTCGGCACATACCACCCCTTTTTAGCAAGATGATCCAAAGTCAAACACTTATCACTTCCCACCAACCAACAAAAAAAGGCAACCTTAGTAGGAACCGAGGAAACCCACGTAACTTTTTCCAGAAGAAATAAATTCCATAAAGGTCTTAAACAATTGTAGAAAGATTTTACAAAGAATAACCCTTTAGAATCCTTAAGCCAAACCAAGGAATCATTCTCACCCACTAAAATCTTACTCTCATAAAGAACTTGGTAAAAATACATCACTCCCTCCAATTCCCAATCATTAAAGTGACAAATAAAAATAAGATTCCAATTTTTTTTTTTTTTATCAGCAACAAAGAGAATATATTAAAAATCGAAGAGAATACAAAAAGAACAAGGTGTCCTACAAAGCAATTTAAAGAAGAAAGAATATGGAAAAAGAAAATCAAAACAAAAATCACTCCAATCCACATACATCCCTCCAATTAGACGAAATAACAAAAAATGGAATGCCACTAAACTTCCAAAGAAACGGAAGCCCAAAAAGAGGCCAAAAACACCACCTTATCCCACAAGAATCCCACTTCCTCTGTCTTATCATAAAAAATCCTTGCATTTCTTTCCAACCACAACACCTATAAAATAGCTAAGATGGCACATCTCCACAACACCACCACCCTCTTACTCCTACCTAAAACCCCAAAAATCAATAGAAATCATGCCAACACAAGAAGCAGGTGATACCCAACACAGATCAGCATAAGAAATAACTTTTGCCACAAATAACTTGCCACTCGGCAATGTAAAAATAAATGATCAATATACTCTGCTTCCATCCTACACATAATGCACCACTAAGGTGATAGGCAATATGAAGGATGCCTCCTTTGAAACATATTATCAGCATTAATTCTTTTATAAGCAACAGTCCACATAAAAACTTGAACCTTTAAAGGCACTTTGGATTTCCAAATTAAATAAACGTATGAGGAAGAAAATTAGGGACAAAAGGGTCACTGATCAACATGTTCATATAGATTTACAAGAAAAGACACCAGAAGAATGAGGGAGCTACTTCCTCCTGTTTGAACACATCGGTCTCAAAACGACCCGTCAAGAAGGGAGAAGAGAGAAACTAACTCACAAGTCTCCCTATCATTAAGATTTCTGAAAAACTGAAAGTCCCATGCAATAGAAACAGATGATGATTGATGAATCAACCTATACTTTGAATACAAGAACCATGAGCACGAGAGAGATTGTACAAGCGTGGAAAATGCACAGAAAATGGACAATCCTCCCTCCAAACATCCTCCCAAAAACGAATTCTCTCCCCATTACCCACCACCAAGGAGGTAAACCCCAAGAATCGAGGCAAACCTTGAGAAATAAACTTCCAAGGACTTCGACTATATACTCTGCTTCTCACTTGAGAGTCCCAATCATTAGCCTGCATACCATATTTGCTTTTAATAACAGAATGCCACAACGAGTCCCTTTCAAAGGAAACCTCCATAACCATTTCCCAATGTTCCTAGCAACAATATTTCTCAATGCTAGACCCCCCTTATCTTAGACCGACAGGCTACCTCCCAACTAACTAAATGATCTTTCTTGCCCTCTCCCCAGCCTTCCCACAGAAAATCCCTCATTAGTTTTTCAATTTTGTTAGCTATCCTCACAGGTAATTTTAAAAAGGGACATAAAATAAATAGGCAAGCTAGCCAATACTGACTAGATCAAGATAAGTCTACTCCCCTTGGACAGCAGAGCTCTTCTCCAACCGTCTAACCTAATCCCAACCTTATCAATGACAAAATTCCAAAAAGAATCCGATCTCGGATCACCTCCTAAAGGTAATCCAAGATATTTCATAGGCAAACAGTCAAGAGAACATCCTAAGACCCTTGCTAAACTTTCCTCTTTATCCCTGGAACAATTCAAGCCTACTAAAGAGCTTTTGCTCATATTCACCTTCAACCTAGACAGTAGACACCAACTCGAAAACCTGTAGAATATGTCTCAAGGTCAAAAGATTCTGCTCATCCCCTAAAGCAAAGAACAAGGTATCATTAGCAAATTGCAAAGGAGAAACAGACACCCCATCCCTACCAATAATAAAAACCCTCATACAGATTACACACTTTTGCCCTATCCACAAGTCTACTAAGAACATCCACTACTAGAGTGAAAAGAAAAGGAGATAATGGGTCTCCTTGCCTCAACCCCCTAGTTGCTTTAAAGACCTTTCCTGGCTTACCATTCAAGATAACTGAAAAATTAGTGGAGGACAAACAACCTTTAATCCAACTTCTCCACCTATAACCAAAACCCTTATTTTCTAGAACAAAATCCAAAAAATCCCAACACACATGATCATATGCCTTTTCAAAATCCACCAATGCCAAGTGCCAACATCCCCTTCCAAAAAATCCTTATTAAAACTTCTTTGTTTGAAGCAATAGAGAATAAAGAGGGAAACTCCACCATAAGAGGCGAATTAGAGCACCACAAATCTTTCCAAAACTTCACCTTACTACCATCACCAACTTTAAACCCAATCTCTTTAACAAATTCACCAAACCTTGCTTAATAGCCTTCCCAAGACCCAAACCATGAGCATCATTAACATCATTAGACCACCAACCCTCTCTAAAAGTACCATACTTCCATATAATAACATCCTATCATGAACTGATAAACCTTGATCACCCCTTCCAAATATCCAAAGCCATTTACCCATGAGAGCTTGGTTAGTACAAGCAATGGACCTTACCCCTAAATCTCCCATATATTTTGGAAGGCATATGGTACGCCAATCAACAAGATGATACTTCCGCTCACCTCCCACACCATTCCATAAAAAATACCTTTGAAGTTTTTCGATTCTATAAGCCATGGACTTGGGAATTTTATGAATGGTAATGAAATAAATAGGAATGCATGATAAAACACTTTGAATAAGTGTTAACTTACCACCCTTAGAAAGATACCCTTTTTTCCACCCACTAAGTCTTCTTTCAATTTTCTCAATGACGGGGTCCCAAACTTTAGTGTCTTTGAAGCGAGCCCCCAAGGGGAGGCCAAGATAAGACACTGGGAATTTCCCAACTTTACAACTCAATATAGTTGCAAGGTTATCCACATTATCAACATTTCCCACCAAAATTAATTAAGTTTTCCCAAGGTTGACGTTGAGCCCCAACACTGCTTCAAAACAAAGAAGAATAACCCTCAAATATAACATTTGATCCTCCTCCAAACCACAAAAAAATAAAGCATCACCGGCAAAAAGTAAATGAGAAACCTTGCCCAACCCAAAACAACCATCTCCCACCAAGAAACCATCCAATAAGTTTGCATCCACGGCCTTGGAAATAAAATTATTCAAAACTTTCATAACCAAAATGAACAAAAATGGAGAAAGAAGGTCCCCTTGACGAACCCCTTGAGAACTTTGGAAAAAGCCATAGGGAGTCCCACTCACCAAAACCGAATAAGATGGGGTAGATATGCATCAAGAAATCCACTTACACTATTTCACCCCAAAACCCATCCTACCAAGTAAGTAAATGAGAAAATGCCAATTGACGTGATCATATGCCTTCTCCAAATCAATTTTAGCCAAAACTCCCGGATTCCCACTTTTAAGTCTAGAGTCCACACATTCATTTGCCACGAGCCGCATCAACTATTTGTCTCACACTAATAAAGGCAAATTGTGAAGGTGAAATGAGTTTCCCAATAACTTTAGTAAGTCTTAAAGCCAACATCTTAGAAATAATTTTGTACACACTACCAAGTAAAGAAATAGGACGAAAATCATGCACATCCACCACTTACCCCTTCTTAGGAATAAGAGCAAAAAAAAGTAGCATTGAGACTATTTTCAATTTTTGGTATTTCGAAAAATTCCTCAAAGACTTTCATGAAATCATCTTTAATAACCCTCCAACATTTATGAAAAAAAGCAATAGATATACCATCCGGACCGGGGGCTTTATCACCGCACAAAGAATTAAGAGCTTTCAAAACCTCTATATCATCAAATTCTCTATCCAACCAATTTGCCTCCTCTTGATCAAGGGAATTAAAGAACATGTCATCCTTGATGAATTGGTATTATATAACACAAGAAGATAAAGACCATTAGAAAGGAGTAACTACTTTGGTTAGCGCATTAAACCAAGATGCCCAACACGCCAATATTAGGCCACTATGGGTTAAAAGTCAAACCAGGAAGAGAATGTTGCCAAGAAATGAAATGCTCCCACCTGAGCAGACCATCAGATTGACTCAATAACATAGGCTTTCATAATAGAATAGAACTATAAAGATCATATGGTAGTTGAATAAAACAGAATATATTTTTAAAAATTAAAAAAGAATCCCAAGGTTCTAATTATGAAAACTTTGTGAATTTTGAACCATCAAAATTTATACAGGTAAAAGGTGAGTTAAACGCCTACCCCCCGTTGTGTATCCCAAGGGCCCATTGAGCTCTCCTTTATACCCCCCACCCCAACCCCACACCCACACCCACACCCACACCCACACCCCCAAAAAAAAAAGAGTTAAATGCCTACCTACTTATAAAAACCAAAGTGATATTACTATTGGAAATTAGATTAGAGTTTCATTTCACTTCTGCAACCATATTCAATTTTTTCTAATCTTTCATTTGAGGAGAGCCGCCACTAAAATTTAGGGGGATACAAACACACACACACACACACATATATATAGGATGACGATCAAGCGAGGAAGTGTTGATATAACTTATATCAACACCTGTAGTGGGGATTGTACCTTGTGCATTGGTGGGTTACAGGTACATTTGGCTAATGCACAGGCTACAACTCCTAATGCATGGTACTGATACAACTTACATCAGCATGTGTTGACCTGACCGCGATTGATATATAGATATATATATATATATATATATACAGACCCAGTACTATGAGGACATGCTAATGTAAGTTGTATCAACACCATGCATTAGGAGTTGTACCCCTTGCATTGGCCCAATATACCCCATAACCCACCAATGAAAGGGGTACAAACCCCAATGCATGGTGCTGATATAACTTATATCAGCACATCTAGGGCCGGTTCTGTATATATATAGATATAAAGAATATGCCCAAAAATAAAGGGATGTTAGTGAACACTGCCTAAAAGTCTAAACCAAGAGACTACAAGACCAATTTCTATGGAACTCAAAACACTAAATTCTTCTGGAGCGGGATTATACAAGACAAGCATTCGATACTAGTCTTTATATTAAAATCCTTTGCTCCAAAAATTCGGACCAAGATCCATGGTTCCAAAGACTGACCACCAACCCAAATGGAAAAGAGATCATCAACCCAAACCTAGAAGAGATCAATTCTTGGTCCAAATGGTTCAACTGTCCATTCTGGTACAGGTACCAAAACACTATTTTTGTGTTGGTTCAAGTTAAAGTAGAGCACTTTTGAGGCCAATGAGTAAATGGTCCCATCCCATTGTGCAAGTGGATAATACCAAATTTGGTCCAAAGAGCAAAACCTATAAACATATCAACAGAGAACAAATGAATATTGACAAGACTAGAAATGAGATCAAGTCTATCCCTCTTAAAGTGAACTACACAGCATTTCATATGTTTTATCAAATCAACTAATTAACTTGCCCACGCTAAAGTCTTGAGTACCAAATATGTCAACCATTTGAACGCCTCATCTCCAAATGTGTCATCCATCTAGGGGTGGGGTGGCAGGTTTGGCTGGGACAAACCCATTCTCAAGCCTTTAATATGAATTTATTTGCTATTATTGTGCACTAAAGTAATAGCATGCAGATAATGATATTCAAAACTGTGCCTAAAAAAGCACCCGAATGACGCATGCTACTATCTCCCTCTCTCAGTTTGTACTTCTGATATGCACATGGTGCCTCCCATGTTCCTACAGTTATATTAGTAACTTCTTGCTATCTTGCAATTTTCCTCACATGCTTTCCTAAAAAGCTAAATTATATTACCATGAAACGTATAAAATAGAGATATGCCATGGTCTAAGGAAATGAAATATTATATACAACATTTCTTAAATCGATCAAGTTATACATAATCTACTCATAATTATTACAGCATACTGCTATTCTAAATCGATGAAGTAATTAAAAATAATTTTTTATATATACAATTATCTTTAGTACATTAAGAGATAATTAATAACGCAATTATATTTTTCTCGTCCATAAAATATTATAGGCATGTATGCGTATCTATGTAGGTGTATGTGTCTGCACTCTGCACCTTTATATGTATGTATTTATTAACAGACTCTGGAGAAGGTGTACTTATCAAATTCAAATCTCAATTTTGCACCCTTTCTCACTCTCCAATCTGCTTCCTTAAGGTGCAACTGATGTATTTTGGTATCTTTGTCTCTAGGCTTATCCAATTGGGTGAAATGCGTAAGTGGGTAAAAAGTATGCATGCATCAAAGGAATAATAACAATAATAATTTCAACATATAACTAGCAAAATTCCCAATGAGCTAAGTGAATCTTTAGAGAACATCAATAAAACTCAATGATGAATTGATGATGATATTCATTTCTTCTTAAGAAAGAAAAGCTTCTATATTATCAAAACTGGAAGGATTAAATCAAAAATTTGCTATTTATTCCTCTTGCCTTTTACTAAAAATAAAAATAAAAATTATCACACCGATTGAACAATACTCTGATATTTGACAATCACTCCAGCACATCATAAATGCAAATGATGATATTACAGATAAGTGTCGTTATAAAGCCACATCTATATTTACCTTCCCAGGATAAAAACGTATATCGAAACCAGATATAAATCCAGTGCTATTCTCAAGCCACTGACGGACATATGTTTCTTGCTCCGAAGGTGACTTGAATATGATCTTGTTGGGATAGACTAGTTCTTGATCTTTCCGGGACAACCAAGGAATCACCAAGGTAACCTTTCTCTCCCCATCTTTCGCAAGATAAGCAGCACGGAACAGAGGGTTGACAGCAGTTCCAGTCATCCATGGAAGGCTTGCAGTAGTAAATATTGCAATATGCTGTTTTCTAGCCATTCAGTCAGTCATCAGGTTCTACCATAAATCTCTATAGACTCTATAACAATTCCGTCAAACTGCTCATCAAATTAGAGGACCGTGTGCCTTTAAAAACCCACAAAATGCTATTTTAACTGCATTAATAGACAAATAGAAAACATCACTCAATCCCCAATAGAAGGAAAAAACAAAAACCCATGACTGATTCAATAAAATTGAAATTCAAGCATTCATAGACAAAGAGAAAACATCACTCAACCCACAAAACAGGGGGGGGAGGAACCCATGACTGATTCAACAAAATTGAAATTCAAGCATTCATATTTCATACAAATATATATATATATAAAATTTATGGAAGTTGCGAACAGAAAATGAACATGAACACATATATATTCCATATTTATGGAAGTTGCGAACAGAAAATGAACATGAACACATATATATTCCATGGAAAAATCAAATAAACGCAACAAAATGGAGAATCAAAGCAAGATTTGGGATAATATCTGCAATAAATAAAGGTAAAAGAGCGATGAAAACTATGATTAGGTGAGAGACAGTGGTGAAGAATTTTACCTTTGATCCTGAAAATGAGTAGTTCTATCCAGACAAGAAAATGAAGAAGCTGTAAAAGCGAAGGTTGGAGAAATTTGCAAGAGATTAGGAGAGAGAGAATGAGAAACGTAAGAGGCTGCTCGTTCCGTGTCGGGAGAGAGAATACTTTGCGGTCGCTCTGCTTTCTTATAGGTTAGCTTGCTCTCAGGCCTCAGGGGCTAATCTCTGGGCAGAAGGGTCAGACGGACTAGAAGAGTCAGATGCTGACGTGGACGGCCATGATAATGTGGACAGTGGCTGACATGGGCAGCCCAGAGGCAAGTGGACGGAGTGTTCGGGTGCAGTTGAAGGTTGTCTGCGACTCCGCATTAACATTTGGGCCCAACAGCCTGTTGATGTGTGAAGTGAGTAAAGCGTGATAGAACTTGGCAACAAAAAATTAAAAAAAAAGTAAAACGTGATACAAAAAGAGAGTTTGCGCCTTGCAGTTTGCACCATGGTGGTATTTTCTTATTTTTTTTATTATATCAAAAGCTTCCATATGTTTGCACCTCATTAGTTCTGTCGGCACATATATTTCTCACGTCTTTTATATACCGGACAATTATATGTACTAGCTTTAGAACCCGTGCGATGCACGGATTAATTTATTAAAAATAATATTGTTAGTAAATTAAAATTTTAATAGAACATTTATTCTCTAAAATAGTAAAATATATGTGTTAATATAATATGTCAATTAAATCGAAAACATATAGACAAAAATAAATAAAATAGTTTAATCAAAATAATCTTTGGTGTAATGTTAGCATAATGTATTACACAAAATTTAATTATACTCCCGAAAAAGATAAATTATTTTGAAAAACAATTAATTTAATGGTGGAAACTTGTAAAAAATGAAGGAACTGATACGTTATGATATTTGGTGGAAAAATATTAAAATTTTCTAGAGCCTAACCCATCCCACAATTATGGTTTTAACATATTGGATATACCAAAGCAAGTATAGCCGTTAAAGGTGTCTCGAAATCCGACGGTGGAGACTGTAAAATGCATGACAATAATGAATCTTGGTCTATCGTGAGGTTTCGAGTGGGTTTTACAAAGAGTGAAAAACCATGGGGAAAAATATCAAAAATATATTTGAGATTAGAATATAAAAAAATGAGAGAAAGTATAGACTGAGAAAGAGAATAGGAGAAAAAGCCAGAAGAAGAAGAAAATAAGAGAAAGTATAAATCTTTTCAACTTTATGTAATTAACCATATGGAAGAATTTTGATTAAAATAGATTTTTTTTTTTTTTTATTCATGTCGAAAGCAAATCAGGAGAATCTGAAGATTCTGGCGGATTGTGTTTTCTTTTTTAATCCTCATTTCCTCTGTTTATCTCTCTTTTTAATTATGACTATTTATAGTTTTATACGTTTAATTTTTAGGAGGGGAAATGAATAGGCATAAAGAAAACAGAAAAATATAGTACAGTCTATTAAGTTTGGGTTGAACATTGTATAGTGTGGGTTTTCTAATCCTCCCACATAAAAACAAAGAGATATGCAATGAACACCAAACGTCAACTTACTTCCATCGTGTGAGAAAGAGCAAGTAATACCAAAAAAAAAAAAAGAAGAAAAAAGTGAGGAATTTATCTTTTGGTGATCACTTCCCAACTTGATACCAAACAAAGAAAGTTAGTAATACTTTTGAAGTACTTATCAAGTCAATTTGTAGCAAGTTGACAGACAAAATCTTTTGTTTGGTATTAAGTTGGAAAGTGATCACAAAAGTAGTTTGTAGTTTTCCTAGCAGTCATTAAAAGCAACCTTTTAAAAAAATTACATTTTAGTGATTGCTTCCTAACTTAATACGAAACAATGGAGGTTAGTTGTCATTTTGCGCACATTGGTAGTCAATTTGTAATAAGTTGACAAATAATATCCTTTTCTTTGAATTAGGCTGGAAAGCGTTACTAAAAGGTAATTTTACCAAAAATGCTATATCCCACTGCCACTGCCCACTGTTTCAGCATGTGAGAGGGAGGGAAAAAAAAAACCTATGTTGACACGTGGCAATAAAAAAATTACATTTTAGTGACTTCTTCCTAACTTAATACGGAAACAATGAAAGTTAGTTGTCATTTTGGCACACATTGGTAGTCAAGTTGTAGTAAGTTGACAGATGTATCCTTTTCTTGGAATTAGGTTGGAAAAGTGTTACTGAAAGGTAATTTTACCAAAAAAATTTCTCCCACTGCTACTGTTTGAGCATGTGAAAGTAAAAAAAAATTAAAAAAAATCTATGTTAACACGTGGCACAAAGAGATTCAATTTCCTCCGTTTTAGTATATATATAATAGATTTATCACGTCTTATATATATTGGACAATTATAAAATAAAGTGTATAAAAATGGCTTTGAGAGGAAGTTATGAGAGTTGAATTAAAGTAAGAGTTGTAATGACCCTCAAAACAAATTCAATTTTATGAGTTCTGTACAAATAAAAAAATTTTCAAAAATAAATTTCTTTTAAAAATTACAAAATATTGTACAGCTGCGGAAAGCGGTGGTTAAACCAAAACTCGTGTGCATATTCATTACTCAACTTGTTAAATAAAACTTACATCAATTTTATGAAAATAACAAATAAAATAAATCAACAAGATATATCTCCAAATCTCAACCCCAATTCTACTACGTACGTGCGTCTGACGACAATGACCTGAAATATATTGAGATGAGCGACGACTGCCCAGTAGGAAATTTAATTCCTATGTAATAAATAATGTTTCAAACATCACATACAATACGTGCATTTATATAAAAATAATAGATAAACCAAAAAAATATGAATTTCAAATCATACACCTCGAATATAATCTAACGATCAATAACAATTCAACTCCCAAATATATTGGCCATCAATAAATCAATCGTAATTCATGACATTAAATAATACCATTACAATATTCATCACCCTATGCATATCAAATCTCAATATACGTATTAAAATAATCATCATTCACTATACAAGAATTAAACCCCCTACTTCATAATACTCTCATACGCAAATGAAATGGTCCAAACATGCTCCCTTAATACTTCTGCACCATTTCTTCTACTCGGCTTTTCTTCTTTCACTCAAGCAAAAAATATATAACATGTATTATGTCTAAGAAAATGGAATATAATACAACCGTATATATAGGTTAGAAGTAAGTCGGTGAGCCTACCTCCCATACTCACTTCATGTGCGTTCACTTCCTATTAACATAATATAATATAAAGGTAAGTCGGCAACCAACTTTACTAAATAAATAAATACATATTAACAAAAGATAGTAGAAGCTCTTGGAAACTTGTAGAAAAGGTTAGTAATTTCTAAGTTACAAAAATATTCAAATCAATTACAACTCCAATATACTTAAGGTCCACAAAATAGTTTTAAGTCCAATAACTTGGCCCAATCCAACGCATTAGTAATAATAAGAAATCTTATTTCACATAAGTAATATATTTTTTTTCAAATAAAATTCAATCCTAATGTAATTTTAAATTAACATATAGTAATTATTCGGGGTGTTACAGGGGTGGAGCAAGGAATTTTAGATTGGGATAACCCAACTTAAAATATTATGATGGAACTATTTTTTCTTTTTACATTGTAGTTTTACTATTTAATTACTTAATGGGGAAAAAAAAGAGGTATGATTAAATTACACATGTTGTAGGAATTTTACTTTTACACTCATCAAGATCTTCAAACCTATACATGTATATACATTGAGTCAAAACTAAGACATTCGCAAACCCCACACGGCTACACCCTTATTGAAACGGATACTATTTGCCTCCACCCCAGGGTAGAGGAGTTCCTCTCTACCTCCATTCATTTTCTGTCACATGTCATAAATATTTTAGAAAAATATGAATTTAAAAACACGAACAAACAAATAAGCTAATATAGATATGTGAACACACATTCATGTAATTATGTTAACATAAACATGTAACACTCAAATATTGATTTATTAAAATGTGTTTACAATTATATAAACATAGGAATGCATGCACATAATCAATTCTCCTTTTTTATTTGGACAAGTGACGAAATATGAGTGGGAGGAGGGAAGGAGCTCCTCCACTTAAGGGTGGAGGCAAGTATTTTTCCTATTGAAACGAGATATGCCATTTGGTCCAACGGTCATTGACAAAATTTGTACATTCTATATATGATGGATTTGTGCATCAAGTACTATGTAAAATACACCTTAATTGTATAATTTCTATTTAAACAACCAAATAAGTTTCTAGATAATAAAAATTTCCCTTATATAAAGATATATTATATTAAGTTTGGGAGATTTTTTTTATAAAATTATATCATGTGATTTAATTTAGTGTGATAAGTACCACGACTTAAAGCAAGTTAAAAATTTTGGAGTAGCCACCTATACAATTTTTCAAAAAATAAAATAAAATTTTGAGCCTATATAAACAAATGTCAATTTTTTTTGAAAAAATTGAAGGGGCCATGGCCCCCTCTAGTCTTAACTACACTTCGTCTCTGAACCCAAGACCTCTTGTTTGACAAGAAACCATAGAACCTCTTGTTTTTTGAGTTATTAATGAATATTTTGAATATATTTATAAAATTATCAAAATTCAAATTATTTGATACACCTATATTTTAAGGGACTATTTTAGTGTTCAATTCGAAATTAAACAATTCAACGAGTTTAATATAGTATTAAAGGTACAAATCTATCATCTTAAATTAGAAGATTTTAAAAAAGTTGTAATCATTTCTATAGTTAATGTTATAGGACTAATTCTTAGAAATTTATGAAATGCTATTATTTTGGATTCTTATTTTTATTTGTTGTGATAGTCATCATTTTTTAAAATTTGTCAATTCAAAATGATAGATTTGTACCTTTTTATTTTAAAATTAATTTTGAATTGAAATTTTAGATTAGTTGTAATAATTAATCTTTTTCATTGTATTTTATCAACAGAATTACATGGTTCACCACTAGTTTAATTAATAATAAAGATTTTACCACTAACCCTTCTTGTCCAATAATGGTATTGGGGTTCGGTGTGGATTTGGATAGTCGTAGATTTAGGGATTGATTCTTATCTAATGTAACAAAAATATAATAATGATAATAACCTTATCAAAAATTATAATAATAATAATAATAGGGGAAAGATCCGTTTATATATTGTGTAAGACTTTTTAGTAGGACTTTTAGTCTTATATCCTTCAGTATCTTTTTGTAAAAATAATATTTTGCTGATCCTTGAATTAGATATCCCCATGCATGTTATGCTTTTAAATTTTAAATTAATTGAACTTAAATTAGAATATTTTAAAAAGTTGTAATCATTTCTATAGATAATGTTATAGGACTAATTCTTAGAAATTTATGAAATGCTATTATTTTGGATTCTTATTTTTATTTGTCGTGATAGTCATCATTTTTTAAAATTTGTCAATTCAAAATGATAGATTTGTACCTTTTTATTTTAAAATTAATTTTGAATTGAAATTTTAGATTAGTTGTAATAATTAATCTTTTTCTTTGTATTTTATCAACAGAATTACATGGTTCACCACTAGTTTAATTAATAATAAAGATTTTACCACTAACCCTTCTTGTCCAATAATGGTATTGGGGTTCGGTGTGGATTTGGATAGTTATAGATTTAGGGATTAATTCTTATCTAATGTAACAAAAATATAATAATGATAATAACCTTATCAAAAATTATTATAATAATAATAATAGGGGAAAGATCCGTTTATATATTGTGTAAGACTTTTTAATAAGACCTTTAGTCTTATATCCTTCAGTATCTTTTTGTAAAAATAATATTTTGCTAATCCTTGAATTAGATATCCCCATGCATGTTATGCTTTTAAATTTTAAATTAATTGAACTTAAAATTTATGCCATCCATAAAGTGTTCAAAATCATAGTTTTATTTATAAATGAAAGTAAGTTTACAGAGCAAATGCTTCTTGATGTCCGATTGACTTGATATTTGACGTGTATAACATATATAGAGGGATTATCTAATTCAACAATGGGTTTGGCTAAATATGATTCCGAAAAAAATATATTAAGGAGTGTAAAAGTAAAAAGTTTTACACCATATCCCATCTTATAGGAAAATGCTAAATAAGACCACTCATATGAGCCGACTGTGAGCTGAGAGAATATCACAATTACCAAGGCAATGATTTTTTTCTCGTTCTTCCTTTTCAGACACCTTTTTTCTCTCTCTTCTCTTTTTCCAGCTCCCTTTTCTCTCTCTCTCTTTCTCTCTCCTCTTTCTCCCCCTCCATTATTTGATACAAAACTCCCTTTCCCCAAAAAATTACTTTTACTCTCTATTTTTCTACCCAAGACATTTCCCACCTCTCTTCTTCTCATTTTTCATTTTGGATTTGGTTTAATACTAGATTTTCTTCTCTTCTCTCTCTCTCCTCCTTTCTCTCCATTCAAATCTAGTTAAAGCTTAACTAACTAAGGTTCTCGACTCTTAATGTGTGACCAATGTAATGGACGGGTTCACCTTCTACTGCTTCTTCTTCTTCTTCTTCTTTTGATTACTGGTTGGTTGGATTAAGTTCACTTTGGTTTGAAAAATATTGTTATTTCTAGTTTTTAACTAGATTTTAGCTAAAAGCCCCAACCTAGGTTCACCTACTATTTCTTGCTTTCCTTTTTTTTTCCTTCTTTTTTTGGCTGCTAGTTGGTTGGATTAAGTGTATTTTTTTTTTTTTTGAAAAATATTGTTATTTTGATATTTTAACTAGATTTTACCTAAAAGCCCCAACCCCAGATTTTTTTTAAAAAAATCTAGTTAATGTTAGAAAATATGTGATTTTCTTTAAAGCTTCAAAACTTCAGACCACACATGTGTGTAGCCTGCCTCGACCCGGACCGACCGACCGTGTCGTGACATGGCGCGTGAGAGATGTGACATGGCGTACACATGGCTTTATAGGCTAATTTTGTTGTATATAGTGGGTATTTCAAAATACTTCTTTTTTCTTGTGTTTCTTGTTGTTGGCCCAAAACACCTTGTCCCACATTAGAAATCTATAAAACCTTATCTTGTGTTTATATACCTTTATACTCTTTATGTTTGGTTAACATGTGGTAGAGTTTAAGGAAGCCCACGTGCATACGAGCCGAAGCCCAATTGATCAATTTACGGGACAGAGATACGAAAATTGACTTAATCGGGCGCGACGCAGGCATGCGATGTGCGCGTAGGGGGTACAAATCCAGAATATTTGGCTTCACGTGTGCGCGCAGGTCTTGCCACTCTTTATCAATTTTGTTATTGGGCTTATGGCTTGGACTAAGCCCAACACTCTTCTAGTCCACTTATTTGATTTAACCGTTTGCATTCAAATTAGAAATTTATTTTGATTTAATTCTCCTGATTTATTTTTTGACTGTTGGCAGATTAAATATTTTGACCATTGTAGATTTAAATTTTGCATATTCCCATGTTTCTGTACAGATTCATTTGTGACTGTTTTAAAATTTATTTCGTAAATAAATTTTTTATTTAATTCATTGCAGCAAATTCTCTCTCTAAACACTATATAAAGGAGTCCTTCCACCCTTTCCAAAACACACCAGCAACTACTGCTCTCCCCTTTCCTCTTTATATTTTCTTTTAAGTATTTTGAGTTCTTTTTCAATTCTACAGTTCTAAGTATTCTAGTTTGCAATTCGTGTTCTATAAAGAAGTGATCCGAGCGATTCACATCTCTCTAGCATTGCGAGTGCACCCTTATGGGAGATGCGACTGTTGTACCCTAGAGAGTAGGCTGCCATTGTTCATATGCATCGAGCAATTTGTTTCATGGGACGCGATCTACTTTTAAGGGTAGTGTTCTCACACGCCTCAGTCTGATAAGTATCTGTTTTTTTTGTAACTTCCATATTTTATTTCCAACAATCTTAAAAGTAGATATCATAGATGCTGCTAGTATGACTGCTAAAATTCTACATGATGCTTTTAAGATCGAGCACTTCAATGGTACTTTTTTTAAGTGCTAGCAAGAATGTTTTTATGATGCTTTGGATATAGTGAACTTAACCCACATACCCTCAACCAAAAGAAGGTACTAAAAAATATAAGGAAGAATTGAAAAATTGGGAAAATGGTAATAAGGTATGTAGAGACACTATACTTAGCACACTGTCTAATGAGATTTATGATATTTATTATTCCCATAAGACTACTAAGGATATTTAGGAGAGTTTGAAAAAGAAATATGTCTTAGAAGATGCTGGTAATCAAAAATATGCCTTAGGGAATTTTGCTAATTTCCAAATGACCGAGGATAGAGATGTATCATCTCAAATCCATGACTTTCATATCCTAGTGAGTGACCTGAAAAATGAAGAAATAGTTTTGTAAGAGTCTTTTCTAGCAAGATTTCTTATTGAAAAATTTCCTGACTCTTGGAAAGACTACAAAATAATTTGAAACATAAAAGAAAATATATGAGTCTTGAAGATGTGATTGTTCACATTCGAATTGAAGAAAATAATAGGCTTAGAGACAAGACCGAAAAAGCTAAGGAATTAACTTCCAAGGATAATCTGGTAGATGGACCTAGTACCTAATAACAATAGAAGGACCAACAACAAAAATAGTCACAACACCAACTGGAAAAATAGACCTAACCAAGACCGTAAGACTAATCAAAATTTTAGATCTGGTCAGAACCAATAGTCCCAACCCACCTTCAAGAAAAAGGGTAACTGTTATGTTTGTGGGAAGCCCGGACACCATGTTCTTGAGTGCAGGGTCAGAAAGGCAAATAATTCTCTTGTATATACGAATGTTAATTTGGTAGAGACAGATGATGTCATTGCTGCAGTTGTTACTGAGGTGAACATAGTTGCAAATGTGAAGGACTAGGTGGTAGACTTTGGGGCTACCAAGCACATCTGTGGTGACAGAAGTGCTTTTGTCTCCTACACTCCTGTGGGGGAAGGTAAGGAATAAGTGTTCATGGGCGATTCGAGGCCCTCGCCTGTTATCGGCAAAGGGAAGGTTCTTCTTAAGTTGACTTCAAGAAAAGTCCTTTCATTGAGTGATGTGCTCCATGTTCCAAACATTCACTACAACTTGGTGTCAGTTTCTCTGCTGGGTAAGGTTGGGATTAAGGTATCTTTTGAATTTGACAAGTTAATTATGACTAAGAATGGTATGTTTGTTGGGAAGGGTTATTGTAACCAAGGTTTGTTTCTTTTAAATGTACTTGAAATTATGAATGGAAATGCATCATCTTTTGCTTACTTGATTGATTCTGTTAATATATGGCATGGTAGACTAGGACATGTGAATTTCTCTTATATTAAGGAAATGAAAGAACTTGGTTTATTTCATACTATATCCATAAAAATATAGAGAAATGTGAAATATGTGTAGAATCAAAATCAACTAAGAAAACTTGCAAGTCAGTAGAGAGAGAAACTGAATTATTAGGCCTAATTCATAGTGACATTGGTGATTTAAAGAGTACATTAACTAGAAGTGGTAAAAAATATTATATAACTTTTGTAGATGACTATTCAAGATATACAAAAGTTTATTTAATAAGATCTAAGGATGAAGCTACTGAAATATTTTTAAAATATAAGGCAGAAGTTGAAAATCAACTAAATAAGAAAATTAAAAAACTTAGATTTGATAGAGGAGGAGAATATGAATATAAACCTCTAAATGATTTTTATAAAGAACATGGCATAATACATGAAATAACTCCACCTTATTCACCTGAATCTAATGGTGTAGCTAAAAGGAAATTTTAATTGCGTCAATTTGGTACCCATATTATTAGTTGGGTTTCAATTTAGGGTCCGACGTCAAAACCGTTTGTTGACGAGATGAAAATTTTGCACATGATGTGCATGTGACCAAATTAAAATTATATTATCTTTATTTTGCTCCTCACCCTATCTTACCCACGTGAAGCTCCCATCGTTGGAAATGGAGCATTCCCCCATTTCTCCAATGATGAAGGTCAACCACTCCTCCGACTACAGTTGCAGGCTGCCATTGACCATCTTCAAACCCAAACCCAACCCCAAACTCAACCATGGCAGATTTGAATCCCAATCCAACCATCGTCAAACCCCAACCCAAATCCAACCATCATCATACCCCAACCCACTATTGACCTGTAATGGGTATAACCTAGAAGGAAGGCGGCGAAAATTTGGTCGTGGATGGTGCATCATGCCGTCAGCGACGAAGGTTTAGGTTTTAGATCTCAATCTTGTGTGTCATAATTAGGTTTGCAGGCAATCGCATACGGGGTATCGATGGTAGGAAAAGAGGGAATGGGGGGGTCTCGACGATAGGAAAAGAGGTAAGGGGCTCACTCGCTAACGACCAATGCCTCCACCATCAATCTTAGAGTAACTAAACACCTATCGCGCCATTATCGGCAACTCAGATCCAAACACCCTTTATCGCCATCTATATGAAACCCAGCTCCACCATCGTCGAGTCCACCATCGTGTGAGCCAAGTGTCGTCGTCGATCGACTTTTGAATATGGAGGTGTGGGTTTTACAATTGGGTTTTCAGTGGTCTTTGATGTGGTTGCTTTTTTTTTTTTTTTTTGGCTTCATCGCCGAAAAAAATGGTGTAGCCTTTGATGTGGTTGCATCGACAGCTAGACGTGGATGACAGTCCATAGTTGGGAATGAAGTTGTTCATCAGTGTCGTCATCGATGAGAGAGAATAGTTGCAGGCGAGATTGATTTTGAGGCGATGGAGCCATTGCCGAAGAATGGTAGCTAGAACCTTCATCGCCGGAGAACGGTTAACGACGAAGGCAAGGGTTAGAAGGAGGAGGACGGAGGCATAAAGGTGTGGAGGGAGAAGAACAGAGATAGGAAAAACAAGAGAGGTAAGAGAACAGAGAAGAGGAGAGAGAATAGAGACGAGGTCCCTAACGACATCTTTTTTTGAGGGCATTACAGTTATTTCAGAATTGTCGTTAACGTTGTCTTTGATTTTTGGTAAGATGTTGGGTACCAAATTGACGCAATTAAAATTTGAGACCTTTAAGTGAAACCTACCCCAACCCTTAAGTGCAATTTACCCATTTATTTTTTATTGTTGTTTTATAGAAAAGTATAATTTAAATTTAATTCAACTAGCCACGCATATACTATCTTTCTCCCTAAATTTCTCTCAAAATAAAATATGTAATAATGACCACCAAGTCGCCAACACTATATCAAGATCGTTGCCAATACAATAAGAAGGGTATCACTTTCAGACGTCTGAAAATTTCAGAGAAGGAGGATTTTGAGGTTACGTTTGAAGCTCACTTTCAAACGTCTGAAACTCATTTTTAGACGTCCGAAAGTGTCGGCAGATAGTTTTTAAAAATGCTTATTTGACAATTTTACCCCCACTTTTCCTTATTAAACCCATTCCTGATGGGTTTCTTACCCATTTCCAGCAAAAAAAAGGAAAAAGGAGAGAAAGAGAGAGAGAGAGAGAGAAGGAGGAGCTCGACGGTGAGGAGTGTGACCACGGGAGCTCGGGTCCGACCCCACAACGCATGGATCTTGTGATTTCCACCCTGATCTATGCGTGTACACCCTTAGATTCACATTTTTAGCTATCATTTGAGAGGTAGGTGCATTTTTCATGGTTGTAAACCATTATATACATGATTTGGTACATTATCATGGGTTTTTGCATGTTTACATGATATGATACATGTTTACATGGGATTGGGGTTTGAATTTATTAAAAATTCATATATTTAGGAAGTTAGGGTTTTGTTTTCTACCTTATTTAGCTACATTTGTGTTATTTTACATACCCTCACATGATTTGGGAAACAATGGGTTGATTTTGAAAACCTATTTGTTAAATTCTTGCTATTGATTATTTAGGGGTCACTTTTTATATAAGTGTTGCAAACCCGTTTATCTACCATTATAATAGAATGGTTCTTGAGAAATTAACATATAAATGGATGTGGTGTGAGGGCTACTGGAGACAGGATTACTGCGGTCCCGAAGGAAAGGGACGTCTTGCCATGTCTTCCTATCTTATAGTCCTGGGCTATGTGCCCGAATTGAGGTTACCACGGTCCCATGTAGGGATGTCTTGCTGTGTTTCCTCTTGAGGTTACTGCAGTCCCAACTAGGGATGTCTTGCCGTGTTTCCTCTTATTTCCGAGCGCAAGGTCCTCGCATAACTTGGGGAGGATTATTCAGTTTAAAAGATTGATGATATGGATTGCCAGATATGGCGGATGATGTTGTGGATTGCCAGATATGGCGAATTTATGTTATGATTGATTTTCATGTTCTTTGGTACCTATTTTAAAATTTGTGATATGCAACCTTTTGTTATCTCATTTTATTTATTTGTTTATAATGGTTTTAAAACCTTGAGATATAACTTTGAAAAATATATTCTACTGAGTTTATAGTCACGCCTTTTTTTAAAATCTTTTGCAGACTTTGAGCAAAGTAGGGATGACTCTTATGACGAGGCATCACATCAGGCCTAGCATAAGCATTGCATTATGGATGTTGTGTAGATGCATTTTACAATATTTGTGGCTTGTATATTATTTAGACAGACTTATTGTATTATATACTGCCTATATTGATAATAGAACTCTATAGGAACTATTATGCCAACTTATTTTAATTACTTGTTGTAGATGGTTGAATGATTTTGATTTTAAACTGAACAGGTCTAAACTGTCGAGAACTTGGTATGTCCTATTTTCAGACAGGACCATACCGGATTTTCTAAAAATATTTTATAAAGCTAAAACTTTTATTATAAACCATCCTTAAACTTCATTTTATTTATTCTTCTTCCTATTGACACATCATAGCCTATTTTCAGGATCAGTGACAGGATCAAACATAGACCTTATCGCGATAGAACAACTAAAAAGCGTATTACTTGTAGGGGATTGAAAAATACCATTAGCAAGGGAATAGTAGATTAAAGGAAAAGAAGGGATGAGTCTAATGTGACAAAGGGACATAAGCAAGATTTTTTTTTTTTTTTAATAAAAAAAGTAAAAATGGTAAAATAGTTATTATACAATGGCTAATAGTAGATCCCCTCTTTCGGGGATTAAAATATAGGGGACTTTGGCTACAAGTCCAAATTATAGGACTTATTTGGCCATAAGTCTACTGGAAATTCTTGTGCAACCTTAGGTCCACAAACAATTTTTAAGACCAAAATACCTTCCTGTGCACTATATTCACACCTTTAGAAAAATATTGTTCTCTCTTTTTCCCTCTCCTTCTCTGTCTCCCTTTCTTTCTCTTTTTTTCTGTAATTTTTTTTCTTTCTCACTCTATCAAAACTTCAGATGTCGAAAATCATGCTCGCTGACGACGTAGGTGCTCAGCCAAGAACCTCTATTTTTTTTACTAAGTCAAGTCGATCAAATCTACAGATCTATTACTAGAGAGATGGATACATCCAAATCCAAAGTCGTTACTCCATTTTTTGACAGAGCAGGTGCGCAGCCAAGAAACCTCCATTTTTTTCCGACGAAGGAGGTGCAGGCTGCCATTGACCATCTTCAAACCTAAACCCAACCCCAAACTTAACCTATGGCAGATTTGAATCCCAATCCAACCATCGTCAAACCCCAACCCAAATCCAACCATCGTTAAACCCTAACCCAAATCCAACCATTATTAAACCCCAACCCACTGTTAATCTGTAATGGGTATAACCTAGAAGGAAGGCGGCGAAAATTTGGTCGTGGACGGTGCACCATGCCTGTCAACGACGAAGTTTTAGGTTTCATATCTCAATCTTGTGCATCACGATTAGGTTTGCAGGTAATTGCATACGGGGTATCGATGGTAGGAAAAGAGGGAACGAGGGGGTCTCAACGATAGGAAAAGAAGTAAGGGGCTCACTCGCTAACGACTAATGCTTCCTATCGTCAATCTTAGAGCAACTAAACACCTATCGCGCTATCATTGGCAACTCAGATCCAAACACCCTTTATCGCCATCTATATGAAACCCAGCTCCCACTATTGTCGAGTCCACCATCAAGTGAGCCAAGTGTCGTCGTCGATCGACTTTTGAATATAGAGGTGTGGGTTTTACAATTGGGTTTTCAGTGGTCTTTGATGTGGTTGCTTTTTTTTTTTTTTTTTTTTTTTGGCTTCATTGCCGGAAAAAATGGTGTAGCCTTTGATGGCCTTTGATGTGGTTGCATTGGCGGCTAGACGTGGATGACAGTCTGTAGTTGGGAATGAAGTCATTCATCAGTGTCGTCATCGATGAGAGAGAATGGTTGCAGGCTGAGATTGATTTTGAGGCGATGGAGCCATTGCCGAAGAATGGTAGCTGGGACCTTCATCACCAGAGAATGGTTAACGATGAAGGCAAGGGTTGGAAGGAGGAGGACGGAGGGGTAAGGGTGTGGAGGGAGAAGAATAGAGATAGAGAAAATAAGAGAGGTAAGAGAACAGAGAAGACGAGAGAGAACAGAGATAAGGTCCCTAACGGCATCATTTTTTTCAAGGGCATTACAGTCATTTCAGAATTGTCGTTAACGTCATCTCTGATTTTTGGTAAAGATGTTGGGTACCAAATTGACGCAATTAAAATTTGAGACCCTTAAGTGAAACCTACCACAAACTCTGGACCCTTAAATGCAGTTTACCCTTTTATTTTTTATTGTTGTTTCATAGAAAAGTATGATTTAAATTTAATTCACCTACCCACACACATACTATCTTTCTCTCTAAATTTCTCTCAAAATAAAATATGTGATAATGACCGCCAAGTCGCCAACACTATATCAAGATCGTTGCCAATACAATAAGAAAGGGATCAAACATAGACCTTATTGCGATAGAACCACTAAAAAGTGTATTACTTGTAGGGGATTGAAAACTACCATTAGCAAGGGAATAGTAGATTAAAAGAAAAGATGGGATGAGTCTAATGTGGCAAAGGGACTTAGGTAAGATATTTTTTTTTAAATAAAAAAAGTAAAAATGGTAAAATAGTTATTATACAATGGCTAATAGTAGATCCCCTCTTTTGGGGATTAAAATCTAGGGGACTTTGGCCACAAGTCCAAATTATAGGACTTATTTGGCCATAAGTCCACTAGAAATTCTTGTGCAACCTTAGGTCCACCAAACAATTTTTAAGACCAAAATACCCTCCTGTGCACTATATTCACACCTTTAGAAAAATATTGTTCTCTCTTTCTCCCTCTCCTTTTTTGTCTCCCTTTCTTTCTCTTTCTCTCTGCAATTTTTTTTCTTCCTCGCTCCATCAGAACTTTTGACTGTCAGAAATCATGGTGGCTGACGACGCAGGTGCTCAGCCAAGAAACCTCCATTTTTTTTACCAAGTCAAGTCAATCAAATCTACAGATCTGTTACTGGAGAGATGGACACATTCAGATCCAAAGTCGCTACTCCATTTTTTGACAGAGCAAGGTGCGCAACCAAGAAACCTCTATTTTTTCTGACGAGGGAGGTGCTCAACTGTCAATAACATCAAGGTTGATAGTGTGGTGGTGTCGTCATCAATCGCTCCAAATCTGAACCAGATTTCAATATCTAACTTTTGAAGAACATGATTTGAGCATGTATGACGATTTCATAAAACATTGATGGTAGTTGGGGGTTAAGATAAGATGGAGAACCACTGATCTTTATACTTTAAGAGATGTTTGCTGACCAAAATCATGAAGTTTATACAACCAATAAGCTATAAGCTTCCTATCCCATCCCATTGGCAACTTGAGTGGATGGCGATCTTTGTACTATGGAGTTAGACGATGTAGAAAGAAATGATGGTAGCAAATATTCAGAAGCATCCTAAAATTGTTCAGCTTATATAACTTTAACAATTTCCAACAGAAATAACATAAATTCTAAAACAGTTACATGTAACTGTTTCACAAAACCCACATAAAACCATTTTAAGAAGTTAAATTTAGCTACAAATTGTATTAATAAGTTAAATTTAATAAAAGAACACTTAGATTTATTTGTTTTTATAAAAAAATTTAGTCAGATTGTACAAAATATTAAAAATTTAGTCACAAAAAGTTATATGTAACTATTCACAAAACTCACTTTAAAAAACTAAATTTAATCTCAATCACTTAAAGTTAACATTTTAATAAGTTAAATTTAACTACAAACACTTTAATTTAACTGTTTTGATGGAATATTGAAGTTATATTACATAAATATTCAAGATATAATCATTTTTTCAAAATAGTTACATGTAACTGTTTAACAAAACTCGCTTTAAATGGTTAAAATTAAGGGGACTTTGGCTACAAGGCTATAAAATAGGACTTATGCAGTGTTAGATTTAAAGCAACAACGCTGCTACAAAGACGACACTGGTGGCAAATCCAGCAAAGGTGACTCTATTTACAGTGGCGCTGCTTATAGGAGTTAGACGAGTATTGATTAATGGAGTGACAACAGATGGAAGCGAATGGGAGTGTTCTTGATCTGAAAATCATTGATGATACAGAGAAGTCGAATTCCAACCACTACTTCCTAATGTTTCCAGCCACATTGATGTTCTTTCACTTCGCATCGTTAACTTCACGCCATCAATTTCGACTTAAGGAAGAAGAAGTTGATTTGAATGTGGAGTTGCAGGTGAATGAGGTGATTGCTATATAGGTATGGGGGAAAGAAAATGGTTTTAAGATTCAAAACCATGGAGGATCAAATTACTTTTTATCTAAGTTCGATTGGCAACTTAAGGTGTGGGGTGGGAGCATTTGATACAAGTGAAGGATGATTACTATTTGACCCAACATAGGATGGTGATCTTATGCTTTCACACATCTTCTTTCTTTTTGGTTTTTTTTCTCCGGCAATGTCAAAAAACAGGATGGAATCAAGTAGCGTTGTCACTAGATTCAACAAGGTGAATAATAATTTATTAAATTTAGTCAGAAAATTTATTCATAATAGTTAAACAAAAACACTTCAATTTATTAATTAATTGTGATGCTTTTAATTTGTTTCTTCTGGTATATCTAGGAAGTGTGGGCATTTCATTGTGTGAGTAATTTGTGGAAGTATGGGTATTCCAATTCCTCCTAATTTTCTTTTCTTTAGTCATGAATTTTGAAAAATTACATGTAACTGTTTCAAAAAGAGCTACATATAATGGTTTTAGAAAACATTATCTTTTGTCAAATCTACAAAATCTTTTGCTACTAATACTAAAATTAATTATTTATTCAGAATTAACAGTTAAATATACTCACAAAACAATAATTTAAATTTAAACTTCTATTAAAAATAATTTAATTTCAATTTTTGTTGTAACTATTACAAACAGTTACATGTATTCAATGTAACTGTTTTTATTTTTATTTTTTATTTTTTATATACATAATTTCATATCTAACATAGATCTTGTTTTGAAGGTCTTAATGAATAGATTTCAAAAATATAAATTTTATTGAAAACCGATATATAAATTAAAAGTTATGTTATTTTAAAGTTTGAAAACAAAAAATAACAACTTAAGGGTATAATTGACTTTATGTATCTAAGATTCTCATAAAAATACTGCTGTTTCATTTAAAAGAGGACTTATGGCTATATAAGATTTAGCCTTAGACTTATGCCTTTATAAGTTTTAAAAACTGGACTTTTCACTAATTTTTCCCTAAAATCCATTACTACCATTTTCAATGGAATAAAAGAGATTTGTCATTTTATTTGGAATTTTTTATTTTTACCTACCCATAATAATACTAATAATGACAACTGTTGTTGGGGTTTTGATTAGGACACTAGGACCCGTGAACTAGACCGGTCGGTGGTGCAACCGATTACGTCGGCCTGTCCGGTCCCCTGATCTGGTCCTCTTTTGTGTTTTTTTTTTTCTTGTCTAACCCCGTAGTACCATTTTAGTATTTTGGTGATGGAAGGGCAAATCCAAAATAGAACTAATAGAAAACACAGAGACAGAGACTCGTAGTTCGCTGATCCAATCATAATTTCCCAAAATCACCAGAAATCCTCAATTTCTCACATTCAGACCCCTAATTTACGTATGATCTTCGCCCCCAACTTCGATATTTAAATTACCGAAGCTTCTTTCTTTCAGAAGAACGACATCCAGGTGAAGGTCAAATGATTTCTCTCAGACTCTCTTTCTTATTGTCTCTACTTCTCCTACCTTTCATTATGATCTGGTCATTTTTGTTTTGTTTTGTTTTTTTTAATAATATTTCTCCAATGTTTACCCTCCGTTTGGTTGCTGAGAAAAATGTGGGAAAAGATGATATAAGAAAATGGGTTGTTGAGTCTTCTAGCACTTGTTGTTTAGATTTCCAAGAATTTTTTTTTTTTGAAATTTCCAGCTCAACTAAGCCGAATAGTTATATTAGGTTCTGTTTGGGTTGCTTGTTCCGGAGTTCAAACTGATGTTAATCCATGAATCAACATTATGTTTTCTTTTCTTTTCCTCTCCTTTTATTACGTTTCCTCGGAAACCAAACGGATCATAGTGTTTACTAGAATGGGCAAAAAGGATTGTTCGTTATGATAATGGAATTTTGGCCTTTAAAAAAAAAAAAAAAAAAATTCAGAAACGTAATGCTACCTAGCGATATCATTCAAATGTATTAGATATTTATCAACGAGGGTTCTACAATAATAGCAGTTGTTCAAGGATTATATGTGTTCTGTTTGGTTGCTGAGAAAACTGAGGGAGGAGATTTAAAATTTTGAAAATTTTGTTTTATGTTGTTTTTTATTTACCCAGTCTTAATTTATGAAAAAAATAAGAGGGTTCATAATTTTAATTTTCTCATGTTTCCTAATCTTTATCCAAAAAAAAAAAAAAAAAAAAAATCATATTTCCTAATGTTTTCTTAGCAACCAAATGGACCTTAAAAGTAGTACTGTTAGACGATTGAGATTCAAATAAGAATTAAGGATGTGCAGATGACAAATTAACACCAGCATAGTCTACAGTGACACAATATATGTTATTCTATTAGTTCAAGCTTGAAAAAATATTATTGAGTTGTGCAAACAGTCCACAAGAATGTGGTTTGTTGAAGGATGACCTAATTCTGGTTTTTCAGCGTGATGCTGCATTGTAATGTCACTCAAATTTTTTAGAAAACCATAATGTTCTGGTAGCAAAATTTGTCAAGAAAGCAGTAGTGCTTCGAGGGTTATATGTGTTGCTTATGATTGATCCATCTTCTGTAGAGCATACTTCAAGTTAGGTTTCTTATGTTTGTTTCCTTTTCTTTTCATATTCTATTTTTTTAAAAAAATTTATTTATTTATTCATTTATGGTTTTATATTGACCCACTTATCTATATATTATTAATAGTTTTGAGCTTGAAGAAATGTTGATGGGTCGTACGGACGCTCTACCGGAACTTAGTTCAACGAAAGATCTGCTACTTACTGATCCTATGACCGACGAAGATGAAGAGGCAGATACTTCTGGGCAAATACTGTACACAGCTTCCTTTGAAGAACTTGCAAGAAACATTGTTCAGTATGACACCATTTTATGGGTTTCTATATCTTTACTGCTGGTTTTAGCTTGGGGAGTTGGAATCATTATGTTGCTATACCTGCCTATTAGAAGATATGTGCTTCAGAAGGATATTTTCTCGCGCAAACTCTATGTTACACCTAATGAAATAGTTTACAAGGTATTACTTTTCTGAATCATTAGCCCATTGTACTTGAACAAAGAAAAGACAGTAATGAGGTTTTTTTTTGGTTCTTTTCTTGTTTCTTTTGAAGGTATCAAGGCCTTCGTTTATACCATTTTGGGGGGTCACAACAATTGAGAAGCATGTACCTCTTTCTCTGGTGATCGATATTATTATTGAACAAGGTAATTACGCAAGACTTATTTGATGCTTTCTGTGATTTATATTCATTGCTTAATATTTTTAAATAGATTTTTTCTATTATATATGGAATTAATGATATTATTTTCTATATCACATGCCTATATGTCCCATATCATGTATTATTGCCCATGAAAACCATGATTTACTGTACTATTTTTTGTGAAGATGATTTATAGAACTTTTCATGGAGGGCATGTGATCCTCTTGCTTGATTTTCATGTGCAAATTCTTCAATCTCCTTTCTTAATGATTATTGACCCACGACAACAGAAATGGTCACTGTTGTGTATCTGACTATCTTCTAGCCATTAATTTTTACTATACTCCATTTTTTTTAGCTAGGTTTACCAAAGTTATAGTCCATATATTTTGACATAGTCCTTCTTACCTTAAAACCTTTATATTCTAATGCATATATCGATAATTCCAACATAGCATTAACACCATCCTATTGTCATCAACTAAAACTGTATCATTAGCACTAAACATGCACCATGGGACTCCTTTTGAATGCCCGTTATTTCATCCTTAAGGAATGTAAAATGATAAAGAGTTTCCATTATTGCTGACTGTCGCAGCGTAGTGGTGTCTCTCCTCTCTTATGTCTTAGGTTTGGGTCTTCTAACTGAGGGATGGGAGGTTTAATGGAAGGGGGAAGGCTGCCCACCATTTTGTAGTCTGACCTATCTAGGTTCTCCTCAAGGACCCCCCCCCCCCCCCCCCCCCCCCAAAAAAAAAAAAAAAAAAAAAAAAAAAGAGAAGGGAAAAAAGGATAGAGACTTAATGCCAACCCTTAATGTAAGCCTGTTGTGATTGAATGTTTGCTCGTCTTTCCTTCAATCGTTTTCCTGCTAGTTACTACTTTGCCATTACTTAGGATCACTGAATGCCACAAGGAAATGGGTTTCGCAGGGAACCTTTGGAGCCACTTAGTAGCAAAACTTTGTTCTTAGGCACCACACATCTGAGATCTAGAAGGAAAGGAAGCCCACATGCTTTGCCAATGGCTTCATTAATAGCCGAAGTCTATAGATGAAAGGAAGCCCCAACACCCTGAACCAGTTCTTGGAAAATGGGATAAGAGTGAATTAAGGTATTGACAGCAAACACCCATTACCAATTGGTGAATGATAAGCCTATGAGTACCCATTAGTAGAACTGAACCGAGAGAACTTCTATGAGGGGCAATCATCTAAAAGGAAGCAAAAGGAAGTTCTCTGGTATGGTTGATAGATGGTGTGATATAGAGGGGTTTGTAAAATTTTCTGATCTCAGGTTTAACAAAGTTCCAATAAATATCATCTAATTATTTATCTCAACCACCACCTTACACCAGTCTCAAATTATTAATCTCACATTTAAACGAAACTTTGATAAAGCTCATCCAACTATTTATCTCAAATCACAACCTTAAGGTTTAAACCATTCTTTGAAATAGCCATCTTGTATGGAGTTGAGAGTCTGTATTTTGGTGATATCTCCAGCTGAGATAAAAGTCCTTTCCAGTTAGGTGTTATTTAAATTAATTTTGATGGAGCTGTAGGCACTGAACGATGTTGTGCACCAGGGAATAGTAGTAATGAATCTGGGAAAGTGTTAGGCATATTGGCTCAGATTGAGGACAATTTAGACCCATTGGTAGCTGAGGCTATTGCAGCTAGGTTGGTAGCCAAGGTGGCTTCTGATCAGAAATGGGACAAGCTTCTATTTTTTTTTGATAAGGGACAAGCTTCTATTTGAAGGGGTTTTTCTTGCTATTGTCAACAGTCTTAAATCCAATAGTCCTTCACCATGGCTCTATGAGGTCATCATTTCAGATATCAGGGATGTCATTGGTATAGCTCCAGAGAACTCTTTCCAAAAGGTTCACCGCTCGGCGAATGGCAATACTCATGCAATGGCAAAATGGGCCCTAAAAATTGGTTTTTCGGGTTATCTTTCTGATGAGTCTTTACCAGCACGGTGCTTGAAGCTTGTGGTGCATATGGATGTCATTCGGTTTGAGTTGGTCTTTTGTTTGTTTCTTTTTTTGTTTGGTGTTGTTTTCCTGTATTAGTGATTCTATGGCTAAGGGAAAAAAGTTCAAAAGAAGTCCCATCCAGGTGAACCTCAGGCCTGACTTTAAACACCTTAAATTCAGAGACAATTAGTTAATGTTCAGGATAAATTGTGATTTGGTGAAGGGAAGATATAATTAGCATCTTCTAGGATGTTGATGAAGCACTAGTCCAAAAAAACTGATGAAGTGTAAACATCTTCCCCTTAGGTTTGTTTTAAGATACTATAGGTGTGTTCTTAGAGCTCCTCTCAATTTTCTCCAGATTGACCAGCCTGATGAATGGTGTAGGTAGACTTTATGGTGAAATCCACTCTTATTTGCCACCCAACTTAGCTGCTTGCCTTGATGTGATACCCTGTAGTGTTATCCCCAACATCTCCTTCAAAAAAAAAATAAAAAAAATAAAAATATTAACTTCTGTTTATTTCACAGATGGGTGTCCTGATCAACTAATTCTTATAACTAATAGAGGACTGGTTTCCATCCCATTCTTTGGTTAAACTTTTAAGTTTGAATTCCTTTGCAAATGGAACCCATGTATCCTAAGAAACATGTTTGCTCATCTCTGACCACAAAGCAAATTCCTCACATAATAATGTCTCTACAATGCAGAATTCATTTCCATGTGATAATATCTCATTTGCATTGCTGAACATCCAAACAAATAAAAAATGCTGGAAAAACTTGTCAGAAAGTTTTTTGATCCACAGGTTGTCCTTAACTCCTTATGAGGAAAATCTTGAGCAAATGTTTTGTTTTTAATTTTTTAATATCTACAGGTTGCTTGCAATCAGTGTATGGAATTCATACCTTTAGAATTGAAAGTATAGCTCATGGAAAAGCTGCACCTGTAGATGAACTACAGGTTCAAGGGGTTTCTAACCCTGGACTCCTCAGGAAGGTGAATCAAAGACACATATTACTTTGTGGTGTTGTTCCTAATTTAGATATTGCAGAAAACAAGGATATTTTTTTAAAAATACAATTTCATGGTCTACAACTGTTTCGTAGTTCAGAATTATTAGAAGGGGATGATTAGTAGATGAAAATTTTAAATGAGTTTTCATATGTTGTGCAGATCATCATTACAGAAGCTTCAAAGATTATACAAGATGTTGGTAGAAGTTGGAAACCTACACACATTAGTGAAGGGGAAACTGTGGCTCGTATGAGCTCCTTGAGTGAGGGACTAGCTGTTTTGAGATCACCATCCAAAAGTTATAAGGTAAATATTTAACAGTTGCAATTTGAAGACTCCCCCTTCTTTCTGCCATAATTGTTCAGTCACCCCCCACCCCCTCTCAACAACACAAAAAAAAAACTCCTTTTCTTTGTTGTGGGGCTGGCATATGGTGGTTGTAGAGTCATTGTTGCAACTCAAGTGATACTTTTATTGCTTCATTGCTTTAAAATATTTTTAGTACATCTTATCCAAAATATGATTTCAAGTATAGAAGCTTGCATGAAGGAAAGAGACAATTGGGTTGCTCTCTGGTTCATGCAATAATTAACAGTAAGATAATGCTAGGGATGATAAAATTTAGTTGCTACAATTATACTGTGACAGCACATTGTTGTTTGTGTGTCTAGACTGTCTAACGTTTGCTTTTCATCAAGATGATCAGGTGGGCTATGATACAGCCCATTTTGCTTCTCTTTACCCTCTGACCAGCGTCATTTGGAGGCCAAAATTTGATGCATAATTAGTCATTAAGAGAAAATAAGAAGTTTGGTTATTGCATGGTATGGATTTAAGGGTCAGAAGATTATTTGGTTTATTGTGTCATGTTCCAAATGTCTACTGTCTGCTAGATGGGCCTGCAATTATTTTTTATAGGGGATTTCCTTAGGCTTTAAACATCAAATCTTTTGACAATTGGTCATGATAGTCTTCTTTAAAAGAGTTGTTCATTCTTCTCTTTTCCTCTGTCTGGTTTCTGATAAACTGGAGGAAAAGAAAAGGAAGTGTGAAGCCTATATTTTCTATTGTTTTCTTCCCAGAAATATAAAAATAAGTTCAACTAAGCCTTTTACAATTATTTGGCTTAAATAAGTGTAGTTTTTGGTTTTTAGGATCCAAAAAATTGATAGGTTAAATATTGCAGATTTCTTTTCTTTTCTGCAATTTTCTCAGCAACCAGTTGCATATAGAACTCCTCATTGATTAAGTAATTTATGGAGGCAATTTGGTATTTCCAAACGAATATTAAAGATATTCGCATATTGTTTTATTTGTATTTACAAAATATTTTCCTTCTGCTTCATTGTTTGCTTGATGTTCTTGTTATTCAAGGGCACTCCAATTGGACCAAAATTAGTTTCATCTTTTCCATTCTCTGTTAGAGCTATTATTTTCTTGATATTTGTTAGGTATTTTTTGGTTTTTGGTTTTGGTCCTTTTTTTTCTCCCCCTAATCATATTCATGTGTTAATATTTTAATTAAGTGTTTCATACTGGGCCAAGTAGTATCTCTCCTCTCTCATGAGTTGGAGGTCTTGGAGGGTGGTGGTTGTGTAGCCCAAGGGCTGTCTGGGCTCTCCACAAAGGACCCAAAAGAATAATTTAAGAAATCCCATATATATCATGCAGATGACAGGTTCACCACGCTATGCTTCAGTGGAGCGCAGAGGCATACTACCCGGGGATTTGCTGTTACATAAGCTTGAAGAAGTTAACAAGTCAGTGAAGGTTTGGCCCTTATCATTTCTTTAAGGGGTACTTGGAAACCATGTGGAAAAAAAAATGATCCAATACTGATATCCACAGGAATCCTACTGAAACAAAAACTTTTACAAATAGTCTATACAAACTTGCCTGTCTTAATTTCTACCATTCAATTTGGAGCAAAGTAGACCCCATTATCAATCCATTTCAAATCTTACCCTTGCGAAGCTTTTTATTTGTAAAGTTTTTTCCTTGATTTCAATAGTATTTGAACAGATGCACTACAAAAGTTGCTAATATAATTATATATTCATACATACATATATCGATATAGGATGATGATGATATATATATTAAATCGAGGCGGTTTTTGAAATATCAAAATAATTTTTTATTTTTTGTCAAATTTTAAGAAGGGAGAACAAGACTCATTAAGCGAAATGTGATGAATTATTTTATTTTCAAACATCCCCAAACAAATTCAGGGTTTCCTGAAACATAATGCATATTACCCATGTTTTCAACTTGTTATGAAATCAGTTTGCAGTTCTTACATTTATTTATTTATTACTTTATGATTGCCCTTAATTTTCCTTTGTTTTCTTCATGACCAGAAAATTGAGTTTCTTATTGAGAAGTCCCAAGCTTCCCCTGATAGCAGCTGAATTAAAGTCCGTTTCTCTACTCCCCTGAAATCTTCAGGAGTATTTGATTTCAAGCATCAGCAAATGAAAGGAAGAAAAAGTATTCTCTTGCTACTTCATCTGTAATTGTTGAACTGGGTAGTAGTATAATATTTGTGGATTGCCTCATGACTCGCTGTAAAGAATTTAGTTTAGAAACCATTAGATATGATTTCTTGAACCTTAGTCACGGATTTTCTTTTCTTAACATGATGGAATGTTTATATTCATATGGAACACTACTACAGTTTCTCTTGAGATCTTACCTTTGTCACTGATTTTCTTTTCCTAACACAATGGAATGTGTATTTTCATATGGAACACTGCTACAGTTTCTCTTGAGATCTTGGATTATGCATGCTGAGTTTATTTGCACTAATTTGTTTCTTTTAGCCTATGTTTGTTAGTCGGAAGGAGTAAAAGGAAATTGACCAAATTTTCTTAAGAAAGGAAACGACTTATGAGCAGTTTTAGTTATTTTACTTTCTTTTTCCTCCAATTTTCTGGGATCCAAACTGAGCCTTAGTGAAGAGGATCGAAACTCACAACAGTGCTCGCAAGGGCTCCTATCTTAAAATGAACAACACAGACCAAACCTTAAAATTCATATTGATTTGTATTGCTTGTATTTTGCATGCTTTTAAGTTGTAGGAAAAGATAATATGAAGCCTTTGATCCCAAATAAAATTAAAAAAAAAGATAATATGAAGCTATAACGGCCATGGTTCAATGTTTTTTTTTATTTTCCTAGCATAAAAGATATGATCATGTTCTTCCATTCTAAGACTAATACATAAAGGTCCCTGCAACCCAGTGGCATACAGCTGCCTCTATCCTGGGAGGCTGGGAGAGATAATAGGAATCATCATTTTTGAGATTCACTTCCAGCTTAAAGGTTGGGGTGAAATCCTAGTCGGTGGGCTCGGTTCAAATTAAATTGATGAAGCGAAGGGGGCAGTAGTTGAAAAGATGGGATCTTATAAAGTTGTGGAGTTGACTTTTTTTGTGATCATAAGGGGTAGGAAAAAGATGGTTTCTTGTAAAGGAGTTGTGCTATTAATTTGGGGAGAATGTGTAGTGATTTTTGTGGTGCCCTTTCTGTGAAGGAAGCTCTAATCACCACGACACAAGCAGGCCTAATTGGTTTGGGATGAAAATGACTCCTGAATGCTGGCATTGAAGGAGCGGCTATCAGGGTATTAGTGCCCTTCCACATATGAATATTCTTTAACTCAGAAATATGAACTTTCATTCTCATACATTTTTCCCTCTGAAAGAGAAAAAAACCTCTGAAGTCTGACATGTGAATAGTTTCATAATTCATCATTGATCATTGGTACACAAGGACATATGTTTTGAGCTTCCAACTACCAGGCCTTTATATTTATATTTCAGAATAAGAAAAACGAAAATAATGACAGTAGGAAAAAGAAAATACACACACAAGAAAAAAAAAAAGAAGGGTTTAATGTTGTAAATGCAAGACTTAATGGTGGATGACCACCACTCTCTTAACTTCCACCGCTTCAATTGTCAGGAGAATTAAGCCTTACGTTTGGCTTTTCCTACTTTAATACTCTTAGTTTATTAAGCCTATAAAAGGAGGCTTTTGATGCATGAATAAGACACGGATGAGAAGCTTACCTCTATTCAATTTCTAGTCTTAAATTCTTATTCTCTTTTATTTCACAACACTGTTATCAGCACGAATTACTCAAGGATTTTGTGAGCAATATCATACTATTGCCATTTCCTTTCTTAACCTATTTGGTTGTGGTGAGTTATATACACATATATTCATCTTCCATATTTACGATGTTTTTATAGTAAATCATTTATTTTGATCACTATTAGCATGCTGATTTCATAGTGATAAATTTTATTTAACAAGGTTGATTTTACATTCATGTTACTAATCTAACGTAGAAATTATATTTGCATTAATCTTTATTGCTATGTTATAAGTTTTGCTTATTGTTAATATTTCAATCTAAATTCTATATCTCGAATGGAGGAATGTCCATCTTCTCTTCCTGAAGCAAGAGAAGATTTAAAATAAAACCTGAAGTTTTATAATTAAAAAGGAAAAAGGGTAACAATTCATCTTCTCTTCCTGAAGTAAGAGAAAGATCTGAAAACCAGAAGTTTTCTATAAGAAAAGTTATTATTTATCTGTTCTCTTCCTGAAGCAAGAGACAAATTTGAAAACCTGAAGTTTTAGAAATTTTGAATAATGTCTCAATTTAATCCAATTGTTTAAAGTAACGATTAATAATGACTTGCAATTAAATATGTTTTGTATCCTTTTGTATTGAAATATGCATATTTCATATTTCACTAATGATCTCATGATAAATCTTAAGGAATTTAGCATTTATAAAGTTTACGTGCTTCCTTAAATGTTTTGATTTACTCATATATTAACAAAATATTATTTTATTTTGACATATAATTATAGCACTCCGACAATGTCAAACCTTACGAAACTTGAGTTTGCCGCCCTTGATATTTCGGGAAATAATTATTTGTCTTGGATTCTTGATGCTGAAATCCATCTTACTGCAATGAATTTGGGTAATACAATTCAGCAAGAAAATCAAGTGTCCCTGTAGGATCGCACCAAGGCATTGATTTTTCTTCCCCATCACCTTGATGAGGGGTTAAAAACAGAATATCTCACAGTAAAGGACCCTCTTGCTCTATGGAATGACTTGAAAGATAGATATGACCACCAGAAAACTATCATTCTTCCAAAAGCTCGTTATGATTGGATGCACCTGAGGTTGCAAGATTTCAAAACAATTGCTGAGTATAACTCAGCATTATTCAAAATCAGCTCCCAATTGAAATTGTGTGGAGAAAAAGTAACAGAAGAAGACATGTTGGAAAAAATGTATTCTACATTTCATGCCTCGAATGTGCTCCTGCAGCAGCAATATCGAGAGCATAGATTTTCAAAATATTCTGAATTGATATCATGTCTTCTCGTTGCTGAACAAAACAATCGAGCTTTTACTGAAAAATCACCAATCCCGTCCAACCGGTTCTGCAGCATTCCCTGAAGTGAATGCAACATCGTCTCAGTGGTCGTGGACGAGGCCGCGGACGTGGCCATAGTCGTGGGCGTGGTCGCGGTCGTGGGTGAAATAATTATTCACAATGTGGTGGTTATAATAATTATTCAGGTGGTCGCAACAATAAAACCACATCATACCACCAGAAGTGGTCCACCAATGAGGCCAAACAAGAAAGAGAGAAAAATAAAAGGCCTGAGCAGTATGAAGATATTTGCTTTAGTTGTGGTATGAAAGGGCATTGGTCGCGTACCTGTCGTACGCCTGATCATTTGGTCAAACTTTACCAAGCCTCAATCAAGGAGAAAGGCAAGAAAGTAGAAACAAATTTTATTGATCACAATGACCCCGTGGATATAACTCATTTAGATGTTTCAGACTTCTTTGAAGAGCCTAATGGAAAAATTGACCATTTAATTGGTGATGGACATGTCCACATCAATTAACGTTATTACCTTTTTCTATTTTCTTATTATCAATAAGAATGTTATTTCATATGCATTTTATTTTCATATTTTATCTATTTGTCTATTTATTTTTAGACTTAAATTTATATATTTTCATGAAAAGGTATGGATCTTGATAATGAATTATTCAATTCCGAGATGACTGGTGGAGATATATGTCTAGCAAACAGTGCCACAACGCACACTATCCTTCGAGATAAAAGATATTTTTCCGACATTATATTAAATGAAATTAATGTCAATACAATATCAGGTCCTACGAACCTGATCGATGGCTCCGGAAGAGCCACAATCATGTTACCTGGTGGAACAAACTTACATATCAACGACGCTTTATATTCAATCAGATCCAGAAGAAATTTGCTAAGTTTTAAAGATATACGTCGTAATGGATATCATATTGAAACTGCATGTGAACGTAATGTAGAATATCTCTGCATTACTTCAATTATTTCAGGCCAGAAGCTTGTATTAGAGAAACTTCCTACTTTCTCTTCGGGGTTGTATTATACAACTATAAGAACAATTGAATCAAATGTGGTGATGAGCCTGAAGTCCTCTGATTCAAAAACTTTTATGCTTTGGCATGACCGACTTGGTCACCTGGGATCAACAATGATGCGTCGAATCCTTACCAATTCACATGGACATCCATTAAAGAGCCAGAAGATTCTCTTGTCCAGTGATTATCCATGTATTGCTTGCTCCCAAGGAAAATTAGTTATTAGACCATCTCCTACAAAAGTTATTGCTGAATCTTCAAAATTTTTGGAACGAATTCAAGGGGATATATGTGGACCTATTTCTCCACCATGTGGACCATTTCGCTATTTTATGGTTTTGATAGATGCCTCAACACGATGGTCACATGTTTGTTTGCTATCTACTCGCAATGTTGCATTTGCTAGGCTCCTTGCCCAAATAATCAGGTTACAAGCACAATTTCTAGATCATCCGATCAAAAAGATCCGCCTTGATAATGCCAGTGAATTTACATCTCAAACATTTGATGACTTTTGCATGTCAGTTGGGATTGATATTGAACATCCAGTTGCTCATATCCATACTCAGAATGGGTTAGCAGAAGCTTTTATCAAACGTCTTCAGCTGATTGCTCGACCTTTACTTATGAAGACCAAATTACCTATTTCTGCTTGGGGACATGCCATCTTACATGCTGCAGTATTGGTTCGTCTTCGTCCTACTGCTTATCAGCAACAATCACCATTACAACTTGTACTTGGTCAACCACCGAATATTTCCCATCTACGAACTTTTGGTTGTGCTGTACAAGTTCCGATTCCAACCCCACAACGCACTAAAATGGGTCCTCAACGTCGATTGGGAATATATATTGGGTTTGATTCACCTTTCATCATAAGATTTCTTGAACCATTGACAGGTGATGTTTTTACAGCAAGATTTGCAGATTGTCATTTTGATGAAACACAGTTCCCGTCATTAGGAGGAGGAAATCCACTGATAGAAGAACGACGTGAACTTTCTTGGAATGTACCATCTTTGTCCCATCTTGATCCGCGCACTGCTCAATGTGAAACTGAAGTACAGAGGATCACTCATCTTCAGAAGATTGCTAATCAAATGCCTGATGCATTTACAGACGCAGCAAAAATAACTAAGTCTTATATACCGGCTGCAAACACACCAGCAAAGATCAATGTACCAATTGGTAAGTCTACTATTATTGCAGCAAATGAATCATCTACTACACGCCTGAAGCGTGGTAGACCCTTGGGTTCAAAAGATTTAGTTCCCCAGAAGAGGAAAATAAAAGGGCAACAAAATATAGAAAATAGTACTCTAGAAGAGGCTGTTGAACAAGAAATAAATATTCCCATAAATTCTTATTTAATAACTCCTGAAGAGGAAAATGTCCCTGAAGAGACAGAAAACAATAAAGAGGCATATGTACATAGAAATGAAGAAATTTCCATAAACTATACATGTACAAAAGAATTGTGGGATCGCTCAGAAGTGGTTATTAATGATGTATTTTCTTTCGCAGTAGCTACTGAAATTTCGAAAGATGATGATGATCTCAAACCACGCACTGTAGACGAATGTCACAGTAGACCTGATTGGTCAAAGTGGAAAGAAGCAATCCAAGCAGAATTGGATTCGCTAGAAAAACGCAAAGTATTTGGACCTGTAGTCCTAACACCTAATGATGTGAAACCCGTGGGTTACAAATGGGTGTTTGTAAGAAAGCGTAATGATAAAAATGAGATCGTCAGATATAAAGCTCGTTTAGTAGCACAAGGTTTCCTGCAGAGACCTGGGATTGATTATGAAGAAACATATTTACCTGTAATGGATGCCATTACATTTCGATATTTAATTAGTCTGTCAGTCTCAGAAGGACTTGACATGCGTCTTATGGACGTAGTTACTGCATATTTATATGGAAAGTTAGATGCAGATATATATATGAAGATCCCTGAAGGATTCAAATTGCCTGAAGCAAATACATCACAACCACGAAATATGAACTCAATTAAACTGAGACGATCCTTGTATGGATTAAAACAATCTGGAAGAATGTGGTATAATCGTCTCAGTGAGTACTTAGTTAAAGAAGGATATATTAATAATCCTATATGCCCTTGTGTATTTATAAAGAAATTAGAATCTGGATTCGCCATCATTGCAGTCTATGTTGATGATATAAATTTAATTGGGACTCCTGAAGAGCTCATGAAAGCTGCTGAATATTTGAAAAAAGAATTTGAGATGAAAGATTTAGGGAGAACAAAATATTGTCTCGGCCTGCAGATCGAGCATAAATCAAATGGAATTCTTATCCATCAATCAGCTTATACCGAAAAGGTATTGAAACGTTTTAATATGGATAAAGCGCATCCACTAAGTTCTCCTATGGTGGTTCGATCTCTTGATATTAAGAAAGATCCTATTTCGCCCCAAAGAAGATAATGAAATGCTACTTGGTCCTGAAGTACCATATCTTAGTGCAATAGGTGCTTTGTTATATTTAGCATAATGCACTAGGCCTGATATAGTATTTTCAGTCAACCTATTAGCAAGATTCAGTTCTGCTCCAACTCGACGATACTGGAATGGTATTAAACATATTTTACGCTACCTTCGTGGAACTACAGATATGGGTTTGTTTTACTCAAAGGAATTAGCCTGTGGTCCTTGTTTAGAAGGATATGCAGATTCTGGATACCTTTCTGATCCTCACAAAGCTCGCTCACAAACAGGGTATGTATTTACATGTGGCAATACTGCGATCTCTTGGCGATCTACAAAGCAGACTTTAATTGCTACATCTTCTAATCACTCTGAGATACTTGCATTCCATGAAGCAAGTCGTGAATGTGTATGGTTAAGATCTGTAGTCCATCACATTCGAGACACATGTGGGTTACCTCTGATTATAAGTATGCCAACAACAATTTATGAAGATAATGCTGCATGTATTGCACAAATTCAAGGAGGGTACATCAAAGGTGATAGAACCAAACACATTTCACCAAAGTTCTCCTACACTCATGAACTCCAGCAGAGGCATGAAATTGATGTGAAGCAAATACGTTCCACTGATAATCTTGCGGATTTATTCACCAAGGCCTTACCATCGTCAACATTCAAGAAATTGGTATATGGCATTGGAATGCGTCGGGTTTGCGATCAGTTAAGTTGATACTTATCTTCTTATCAGGGGGAGTATTCATTTTTGGATATATGCACGCTGTACTCTTTTTCCTTCGCCTAGGTTTTGTCCCATTGGGTTTTCCTGGCAAGGTTTTAATGAGGCAATTTCTTTAGTGCGTCCAACGCCACTCTAAGATTCACAAAAATGTTGTACTCTTTTTCCTTCACTAGTTTTTTCCCACTGGGTTTTTCTAGTAAGGTTTTAATGAGGCACATTATCTTAGCGTGGTGGACATCCAAGGGGGAGTGTTGTAAATGCAAGACTTAATGGTGGATGACCACCACTCTCTTAACTTCCACCGCTTCAATTGTCAGGAGAATTAAGCCTTACGTTTGGCTTTTCCTACTTTAATACTCTTAGTTTATTAAGCCTATAAAAGGAGGCTTTTGATGCATGAATAAGACACGGATGAGAAGCTTACCTCTATTCAATTTCTAGTATTAAATTCTTATCCTCTTTTATTTCACAACATTTAAAAGATAATCAGAAGCACGTCAGGGTAATAGAGATTAACGCCAAGCAAAATCAGGGTTTTACAAATTTACCAAAAAGTATATATGATTTAAATAAATACCGTGGTTTAGCAGTTTGAATGATAAAACCTAAAAAGCATAGACACGGATACGACATGACACTAACATACCGATACGGCAAATCTTAAAAAATCTAAGACATGACACGTTAGAGATACGGTAATAAATAAATAACTAAATATTTATAATTTATATATATATATATATAATTGATAGTTCCATTATACACATCAAAAAAGAATTAAAATATATGAGGGAATATAAGATATACTCTGTAATTATATTAACAAGCAAGATACCCGTAAATCTATAAGTCGTAATGAGTTATTAAGTTATAACAATGACATTTAACTTTGAGCATTGTTCATTTTCCACACAAAACATCAAAGAACAAATTTATCGTCATCTATTATCTAATTCCAATTATCAAAATATGCAAAAAGACTTTCCTATTGCGTCGTAAGGGTGTTCTGCACGTGTTGGTTAAGTGTCAAAACCGTGTCGGGTAAAAAAAAAAAAAAAAAAAATTATGGACACTTCCCAACTATGTCTGACACAGGAAATAAGTGTGTTGGGCAAGTATCGTGTCCTATACGTGTCAAACACTTCATTTTCAGATTTTTTTGAGTGTAAGCGTTTCCTAAGATATAACTACCAAGGGGTTCAACTAGGGCTGCAACTTGGGTGGGTTGGGCAGGTTGAGAGATCAACCCAAGCTCAACCTTAAGTGTAAATCTTTATGCCTAAGCTCAACCCAACCCTATACTTCGGGTTGAACTTTCTTAGCCCAAGCTCAACCCATGCTCGGGTTGGGCGGGCACGGGTTGGGCACAGGTTACATGGGTTGAGCGGGTTGAAATCAGGGTTGTATGGGTTAGATTACTAACTTCATTTTTTATTTTTTATCTTTAGTAAACCTACTTCAATAAAATAAAAATGTATTGTTGTATATGTCTACAAATCTTAATCATCCAAACTCAATTGATTAACCTTCTTCAATAAAATCAACAACGTTACTCGTTGTAACCGATGGGGACTGGGGAAAGAAGAGAGAAGTGGCGACAGAGTGCTTTGATGCTATAATGATAAGAACTAACTCATAAAAATAAGAAAAATTGGCATTCATAGATACTTGTTTAAAGAACCTTTTAGGTCAAACATGGAGTAATGCATGTAAAAATATTTTTAAAAAATTATATATTATAAAGGTCGGGTTTGGATTAACCAATCCCCTTCCCAAGCCCAACCCAATTTAAATCGGGTTAATATTTTCTAACCCAAACCCAACCCAATGTATGAAAACTATTTATCCAATCCATCTATTGACTGGGTTGGGTTCGGGTTGGGCGGACTCAACCCAACCAGGTCGCAGCCCTAGGTTCAACTATGGTGTGGCTATTCGCACTCCTCCGAGACCCTCCGGCACTTCTCATTATTATTTTATTAAATACAATGACATTTATACCCCTGAATGATCTTATCCCAGTCTCCCTCTTCGCTCTTTCTATCCTCATTTATATATCCCTCCCATGCCAGTAGAAAGCCCGTCTCTCTCCGAGCAGATCTGAGGCACAAAATCAGATCTTTGCGCCACCCACGCCCACCCATCGTTGGCAATGGCTTTGATGGCAACCAGCGACGTTATAACTCTCGCCTACTTCGATAGGTATATCCACCAGTTCTATAAGAGAAGGGGGTTTTGCAAAAGAGAGAAAAAGGAGGAGAAAGAATGATCAAGGACGGCAGCTGAGATTTGCACACACAGGAAAAGAGGATGAGAGAGTGAGATCTATGGAGTTATAATACGATATTGATTTGCATAAATGAGAATTTTTTTTGTAAACAAAAAAAAAAAAAAAAAAAAAAAATGAAAACAAGAGCTGGTGCAAGTTATAATTTTCGGTGCGAATCTCTTGGGCAAACAAGGTGCAAATCGTCTCATTCCAGTTGGTTTGGTGATGATGATCAATTTATTGAGGATGATTTTGCTGATTGGCAAGAATAACTATGGCCTAAGGTTGTTGTGCTTTGACCACGTTGAATGCAACAGTGGTCTTTCTGCGGAGATCTGAGCCTATGGGGTTTCCTTAGAAGAAGTCAAGAAGATGATGTTGGGGAACAAGACAGCACCTAGAAGTCAAAGAGGTCACGCAACTTCTTTTTCCTTTGATTATTAAATAAAGGGTATAAGTGCCACTGTGCAACGAGAAGGAGGGCAATGGAGGAATACGAATAACACTACCCAACTACATAAACACTACCACTGCCTCTGCCATTCCTCTCTGCAAACCAGGGCCATTATTTTCCAGAGGAATCGTAGAGTCCCCCCTCTAACGCTCTCACCTTTCTCTCTTTAAAAAGTACTATATATAATCGAGGCATTGAAGATGAAGCTCTTCGTAGCAGTCGTGATGATGTTGATGGCTGTGACAGCCGTCCAAAACGCCGCCGCCGCCTACCCTCCGGCATCTAGCCCAGCCTCCGACGCCTCCGTCTTCGTCCCCACCGCCTTCGCTTCTCTGACGGCTCTAGCTTTCGGCTTCCTCTTCCTCTGATAGCATGTTGAGATTTTTATTTCTCATTATCCATTCCTATTTTAGATTTTTAATTTATTTATTTTTATTGATGTGATTCTGGGGTTTGATTGCGTGTGTTTCATGTGTTTGGTGTTGTAGTATCGTTATATACATATAATACTTGTCTGTGAAATTTGTATTTTTATAGGGAATGGAGGAGAGGAATGTGATGGGGGCTTTTGCTTGTACTGAATGAGGGGGTGGTGGATGTAGATTTGATCCTTTGTCGTATTTTTAATTTTTATTCATCATCTTTGTATTCTTTGTACTTAGTGATCCATTTATTGTAATAAATTTCACTTTTTTTTTTTCTTTTTTATTTTTTACCAAATTTTGATTGGTTCATGGAAGTGGTTATATGGGTTTGTGGTTAATCTGACGGTATAGTTGCATCGATTGTATTCTAATATTATAGAGGGACCTACACTCGATAACAAAACTCAAAAAAAAAAAAGAAAAAGAAAAAAACTTGTATGTTGGGAACTGTGTTGTTGAATGATTTAATGAGCTGTATCTTTGGCACATTCTCCCTATTGAGTGCTGTGAATGATAATAAGGACAGTATTTGTGGGTCCTATATATATATATATATATACCCCAGAATCATATATATGGATTAGAGTATGAGTGATAATTTTTGTACGTATAATTTGTAATATAAGTTGATTTATTTGAGTAAAATTTGATCACTATACTTATGAACCTAATGACTTAATACAAGTCCTTGTGGCCTAGGGGTTAAATCCTTTCAAATGTGACCAAAAATATGAAAAGAATCTAATTACTTAAAAAATTATGTCAAAAAGCGTGTATAAAAATTGTATTGTATTATATATATATGTATGAAATTCTGCAAATATAAGCATAGATACAGAGCATAGTGGAAATATGGAAAGAGATATTGTATATAAAGAAATGAATGTAATGTGTCATAATGAGTGGAAATAATTCAAAATGATTGAAAAGTGGCACAAATTTTTGGTTGGTACCAAGTGTGAGACTTTGGTAATTTTAATTTGGGGAACTCCCCTTTGAACTAGAAGAGGGAGGATCCACATAATTCACATTGGTTCTTGAGTGGGCTAGGCTTACCAGATCAAAATCCTCTTTAAATTCTGGGATTTGTGAGCTGGGAACGGCTATTGCAAACCCCCAAAGGGTTAAGTTGCCCCCCCAAATTTTTTAAAGAGAAAAATGATGCTGCAAAATGACCAAAAAGGGCCTTATGCAACCCACCCCTCTCCGGCACCCTTCTCCGGCGCCCACCCCACCGGCGACATTTTTCGGCGACACCTTTGTGAACCCCGGAAATCGGGCCCACGAGGGTTGAAAAGAAAATAGGTTTGAAAAAAGAAAAGGAAAGGAGTCGTCACCTTATTTTTTAAAGGAAACAAGGAAAACCCTAAAAACAGTTTGTTTTAGGAAAACAATTTGAATGACTCCATGTTTAAAAAGGAAAGGCAAAAACCAATCTTTTGGAAACCAAAGAAATCGGGGATTCGGAGGCTAAGTTATGACATGGGAAGGTTCTAGGCAAAGCCTATAGGCACCCATGTCACCCTTTCGGTCTCTTAGTTCATTTGGGCTAAATCAAGATCTTTTCCATACAAAAATCAGCAAGTATATCATCACAAGATAGCATGCATATCATATATTTCATTCATCCATCCATGCATAATAAGCACACAAAAACAGAAAATAAAGAAAAAGAAAACAAAACAAAAAGAAAACCTAGGATGCTTGGATCCTAGAACGGACTTGAGCCTCACGAAGAGCGCCTACGTACCATGCAACGAAATACATGGATCAAAGTCCACGTAGTTCGAATTAGAACTAAGGTTAAGACCTAATACAAACCTATGGTTAAAACCCTAGGTTTCCTTATTTGATCAAAAGAGAATTGATAGAAAGTTTGATTTTAGAAAGAACTCCACAAAATGGAAACTTTAATAAAAACCAGAATTTTATTTGTGAAGGAAACCTCTAATTAAACCATAGGATCATATTAAAAATTAACCCTAGATAGGGAGAAGAGAAAGGATAAGGAAGAGAGGTGAATTGGGGCACCTTCATACCCACTTACCTGAGCGCAATAGCTCCAAGCATTAGCCATTTCAGACATGAGCATCCCTATTTGCCATAGGACAATTACCACACCTATTTGCACCCTTACACGTGCTCAAAACCATGCAAAAACAATGATATGCAAATCTGGACAGAATAGTATTATGGCCTAAAATCATCTACTAAGCATGCTAACAGCAAAAACAGCAAACAATAATAAGTCCTAACATATTCCTAAAACCATATTATGCATAAAAACCCTAGAATATACTAACATGCATGCAAAAACTTCATATTTACTCTATATGCAAGACATATACAGCAAACACGAAGAAAAAACCAATAAAAAAGTCTACTTTATCATGCTATATGAAAACTAACATAAAACAATGACTCTAAAACCCTAAACTCACAAATATGCTTAAAGACATACAAAACATACTTTAGTCATGCTAAAACCAAACTAAATAGAAATTAAATCATGCATATTAACTAACTAAAGCAATATAACATGATGCAAATCCTAACTCTAACATGCAATGACACTAATCCTAGCACAAGGACAAACAGGAGCACAAGAATCATAACTATGCATTGAAACCTAAAGGATAGCCCTAAAGCATGCTAAACAGTAGATAAACAATAGATATTCCATGTATATTAACTAGCTAGAGTGTTAATACATGATAAAAAAGCTACCTTTAACATGCAATAGGCCTATCCTATATGAAAACCTAGTTTAAGCTTGAATAGAGAAGGAGAATACCTTAGGAAGGGCCTTCCTTGCTGCTGTATGAACTCCCTCTTGCTCTTATGGATGACTTGAATCAATGTTCTCCAAGGCTACAGCAAGAACTCCAGCTCTCCTTCAAGTCCCTCTCTCTTATTCTCTCTCTAACACTAAGGTTTTTAGGCATAAAGTGGCTCCCCTTGTGCTGAAGCATAGGGGGGTATTTATAGACTTTCATTAGGATTAACCAATGGCTAGGATTAAAAACCTAAAAATTAATCCAAGGGCTATTAGAGACGCCCTTGGGGCTTAAGTAACTCAGAAGTTACCAAAACTTAGAAGGAAACTCGTCCAAAAGAGCCCAAGTACGTCAAAATAGGGAGGAATCCGCTTCAGCAAGGAAACACAAAGCAAATAGGAAAGTGGCCTCGGGTGACCACCCAAGGTTGGGCGGCTAGCCACCTGGGCCCAGGCGGCTAGCCGCCCAGGCTTGGGTGGTCACCCGAGCCCACTTCTGATTTTTCTCCTATTTTGTCTCCCTTCCCTTCTAGAAGTGTTTCAAGGGGCAAATGGACTCCGATTTTGATGAAACAAAAGCCAAAACGACCGTGTTTCGATGAGGAATATGTTTTTGAACATTTTAGGGTGAAAACCACTAACCATGGGGGCATGGTTAGGTTTGAACAAGGTGGTTAACCACTATGCTCTACCTTTGCTAAGCATAGGCATGCACATAAGGTCAAACCAAACACTTTCCATATCAAAATTGAACTTCATAAAACACTTTTGGAGGTAAAATGATGACTAATGAAAGTCAATTTGAAAAGATTTGGTTGGTAATTGTGAGTCAATTAGAGCAAACCCAAAGAAGGGTCAATTAACCAATCTTAAACTACATCGAGCCATTTTAATCCCAAGCCATTGATTTATCAAATTGACACTAGAAATACCTCTTATGCATTCATATGAACTCCAATTGACAATTTGGAGATCATTCCAAGGTCAAATGAAAAGTTTGGGACTTAAAAGACAATTATGCCCCTCAAGTCACAAAAGCTCTTATTATCCCTCAAGATCAACTCCAATTTGAACCAAAATTCATACCTATTGTCCTTGTGACTCTAGAAACCTAATGCAAGTGACTAGACTCAAAAACAAAATAAAAACATGCATGAAATGATGAGCCCTAGTAAGGTGGTGCAAAAATGGGGTGTGACAACCTTCCTCCCCTTCCCTCTTCTTTTCTTCTTCTCTTCTTCTTTTTTTTTCTTTTCTTTTCCTTCCCAGAACCCATCTCCTGCACCCCACCCCCCCTTGTCGGCAGCCCACCCCTCTCCTGTACCCCCCCTCGTCGGCAGCTCACCCCTCTCCCATACCTTCCTCTTCTTCCCTCTTCTTCTCTTTTTCTCTTCCCCCTTTTTTTTTTTTTTTCTTTTCCTTCACAGAACCCCTCTCCCACACCCCCCCTCGTCGGCAGCCCTCCTCCCCGTCGCCGGAAAAAATGGAGGAATACACAGATTTGACCACAGAGGGGGAAAAAAAAAAAGGAGAAGAAGAGGGAAGAGGAAGAACTCCCGTCGCCCCCACCCCACCCCACCACTGGAAAAAATGGAGGTTTTGACAAAAAAAAAACCTCCCCCCACAGATCTGACCAGCAGAGGAAGGAAAGAAAAAAAAAAGAAGAAGAAGAAGAAGAAAGAAGAGGAGAAGGAGAGAGAAGAGGAGAACCTTCGTCGCCGTCGCCGTCGCCATCGCCGTCGCCGTTCTCCCGTCGGGGGGGGGGGAGTAGGGTGGGTGAGGGTTAGGGTTATTTAGAAGAGGGGTGTTTTAGTCTTTTAAAGGGGTGGGTATATATATTTGGGGGGTGGGGATATCAGCTGGGGGCAACTTAACCCTTTGAGGGGTTGCAATAGCCGTTCCCTTGTGAGCTAGTAATGGATCTAGTCATTTGAATGGCCCAGATAGTAGTTGTAGTGGGCCAGGCTCACATGGCAATCGTGACCTCTAATTGTTTTTGATAAGCTAACATTTTTGTTAGTGCATGTTTTAAGGATGCATATTATTTATTGTAAGGCCTCTAATCATATTGGTGTTTTCTTTCTTGACCTTATTAAAATGATTTTTTTTTTTAAAAAAAAAAAAAATCTAAAATGAAGGGGGGTAAAATTATATTTTATTTTTGTTGGACTGATTGGGATTTTTACTCCTTTCCCCACTCCCCAAGGGGTTTGGAGTGAAAACATAAAAAGCGTGCGCTCAAAAGCTCAGCCCAATCCTCTTGTTGTCTTTATCATCGTGTTGGGATTTTGTTAATTTGTAACCTTGCATAGGTTTCCAAGATGAAATTGGGGTCTTCTGAGTTTATTTATTTATTTTTATTTCTTTACATTTTCATTATCTATTATTTCGAAGGCTATATCTATCATAGTCGGGTTTTTTTTTTTTTTTTTTTTTTTTTTTTTTGTGTGACAAGATTGTCACATGGTATTTATTCACTTCAAATTGTATGAACATTTTGTTCATGTGTTTTCTAGGTCCACTCTTATTTCGTTGTATAAAACTTAGGCTGTCTAGGGGTCCGATACACATATGTCATTTTTATTTAAAAGATAAATTGCATTTAAGGGTCCAAAGTTTGGGTCAAATTTCTCTTTAAGATTTAAAGTTTAAATCGTGTCAATTCAGTACCTGAATTATCAGTTGAGTTGCAATTTGGGTATGCCGTTAGAATTTTCTTTATTATCCATACTTTACCCTTTTTATGGGTTTGAAAACCCATTTAACCCATATCAACATTTCATAAACCTTTATATTTCAACTAGATCTGAATCACTCAACTATTAGATTTTTGTTTTGTATATAGAAAATATAAAGGTTCTTTTTTTGGATGAACGATCTAAAACTTAAATCATGAAACATCTCCCGAATACAAATTAGCAAGAAATTACTCCCGAATAAACTCGGGGACTTCCTCCATCCAAACACATAAATCCTTAATATTGTTATCGTGCCTTGCGAGAGCATGTGCCACTGCATTACCCTTGTGCTGAATATGAGAAAAGGTCACCTCAGAAAAAAGAGTTGCAACAGCTTGAATATCCTCAAGAAGAAGACCCAAAGGAGTGAGCAAGGCTTCATTAGAGTTAAGTGAAGTAACAACCGTTGCACTGTCCCCTTCCAATTCCACAGAATGCAAACCCAAATCACGGGCAAATCCCATGGCAAAACGCACAGCCATAGCCTCCACTTCTACCACTAGAAAATTGCTATGGATTTTTTTGGATCCCACTGCAATTACCTGGCCTTCACAATCTCAAACCATCACGCCCAGCTCCGCATAGAGATGCTCCGCAAATAAGGCGTCGTCAACATTAAGTTTAAAAACCTCTACTCGTGGTGGGCACCATTGGATCCGTGGACGACTACCCGTTGTCCCTTGAGTATCGTTAGCCTCTGAAAATGCTTGCCATAGTCTAGTTGCCCTCTCGACAACAGTAGCAGGTTCTTCCTTGACTCCTTAAAAAACCCAATGATTTCACCCGTGCCAAATAGCCCACATAGTCATCATCACTTGTGACCTCATCTCTTTGGTGGTAAGCTAATAGAGCTCATCCAACCAAACCCCAAAGTCTGATAATAAATCTCCACCACCTTGCCATCCTAGGCCACTAGAACGCCACACCAGCTGGGCAAAACTATAGTCCCTGAGACTGTGGATCACGGTTTCCTCTGTTTGCCCACACCTAGGACACAAAGCATCAACAAGAACTTTTCGTCGGGCTAGAATAGCTCTCGTAGGGAGAATACCTTTGAACGCTCGCCAAATAAAATGTTTCAACTTGTTAGGAACATGTTACTTCCAAATAAGAGCACCCGATGCACGACTAGAATCTGAGCTTGAACTGTCTCCAAAAATATTACCTTAACTTCTTCTCAAGTTGTCCAATTCCATCAAATAAGCACTCCGAACTGTATACACCCCCTTCGGATGAAAATGCTACATTAATTTGTCTTCAAGCAACTGGTGGCTAAGGGGAATTTGACAAATGATGTCTACCTCATGAGATAGAAAAATACTACTCACCAAGTCCATCTTCTACTCCTTCGATTCAGCATCAATCAGTTCACAAACCCGCGTATCCTCTGCAAGCATAGTCCTCGGCGACACTACCCTGAAAGTTGTTGGAGTGGGTAGCCATTTATCCTTCCAAATGCCCACAGACCTCCCGTTCCCAATCCGCCATCGAACACCCCTACCCAAAACATTTTTTGCCCCCCATATGCTGCGCCAAGAGTAATTGGGATTAACACCTAAGCTTGAATCAAGAAAACTACTCCGTGGGAAATACTTAGCCTTCAACAATCTAGCCACCAAAGAATTCTCATTAGAAAGAAGCCGCCATGCTTGCTTAGCCAACAGGGCATTATTAAAAATAGGAAAATCCCGAAAACCCATCCCACCATCTTTTTTAGAGTAACATAGAGATTCCTAACGCAACAAGTGAATCTTCCTCTCAGAAGCTCTTTGGCCCCACCAAAAATTGCTAATCATCGCCTTAATTTCTTCACACAGAGCCAGGGGAATTTTAAAACAGCTCATGGCATATGTAGGAATGGCCTGTGCAACTGCCTTAATTAAAACTTCTTTCTCGGCCTTCGATAATAATTTCTCTTTCCAGCCTTGTAACTTCTTTGATAATATAAAGGTTTGTTAGATGTTGATAAATGTAGTATAGAGAGAAAAAAAGATAAGATTGATTAAGATCTTGTTAAAATAAAAAAATTTCTTAGTTGTTGATAAGGGTAAGGGGTTTTCAAACCCATAAAAGGAGTAAAGTAGGGATAATACAAAAAATTTTGACATCAAGCCCCAAATTGCAACTCAATTAATAATTCGGGAACTGAATTGACACAATTTAAATTTTGGACCTTAAAGTAAAACTTGACCCAAATTTTAGACGCTAAAGTACAATTTACCCTTATTTAAAATAACCATTAGCATTGGACAGACGAGAAAAAGAATCTTATGACCCATTTACCTTTCCCAGTGCTCAAATTATTGCCCAAACAAATCAATCTTTAAATTAGTGTTCAAATTTTAAATATAATATGATTCGAACCACCACATTTAATGTATCAAAACAAACAATATTCTTCCTTCCACTTCTAATCTGTTCTTATGCAATTGATTGAAGTATTAAACAAAGAGCGCAGGAAAGGTGGGAGCCATCTGAAGATGGCATGTGGCACATAACATCATATGCTTAGCACATGGGGTCTGTGAAAGGGGGAAAGGATACAAAATCAGCAGCAAGAGTGGTTGGTTGGGGTAAAAGCTTTGTCTATACGCCAAGACTTGGAGTGGGTGGGCCTAACAATCAGTGCTACCGATGTTACTTTTGCTTCTTCCTTTCTCAGACACTTTGCTCCCATAATTGCGCCCATTTAAGGTTTTTATGGGTGGTAATATTCGGGTTCCAATTTTATTTCTTAATTTTCTTGTGTCATATTTTTAGGGGTTATTCGAAAAACATAAAAATTTGGTCTTTAGTTATAATTTCATCATGGTTGGATAAGTCCTCTTTGACTATAATTCGGGGATCGCTGAAATACTAAGCGAGGGTTTTAAGGCATCGTCACTTTCATGATGCATGAAATTCTAATTTTACCCAAGATATTTTATTTGATTTTTTATTAAAACTAGTGATAGCACACGTGCGTTGCACGTGAATTTTTTTTTGTGAGAATTATTTTTTTTTTGAAATGAAAATAAAAATAATTTATTTATAAAAAATCATTAGTATTATATTATATTAAATTTTGTTATAGTTTGGTCTTTGAATCATTAGAATTAGCATTAACATATGAAGAATCAATAAAAATTTATGATGATCATCCATCAAAACTAAGCACAAAAAGTGTATATATATGGGGAAAAAAAAATCAAAATCAAAATAATTTATTTATAAAAAATCATTAGTATTATAGTATAGAAAATTTTGTTATAGTTTGGTCTTTGAATCATTAGCACTAATACATGAAGAATCAATAAAAATGTATGATGATCATCCATCAAAACTACGCACAAAAAATGTATATATATGTGAGAACGGTGCATGAAAGAATAAAAAAATCATACAAGATCAACTCCATATGCTTGGAAAAGAACAAGAAGTAAGGAAGGGTTTTTATTTGATGCTTTCCCCTTTTTGTCTAACCAAGCGCAAAGTGGCCCGCAAAAATAGTAACCCAACTAAATAATTAGAATACGTAATAAATACTAATTTAAAAAGGATTAGGATTGTTGAGCTTATTTAGATTAGGAAACAATAAGAGAATAGGATTGTGTCATATGTGTATTATCAATGTGGCATAACCCAATCATAGTCACCAAATGGAATCAAAGACGTAGATGCATCCTATTATTTTAGGAATCAGCTAACCAATAGAAAGCACTACTCGTAGAGTAATACAGGCCTCAAGCTACCATTCAAAGGAAGTGTTAACCTTGCCCTTATTTACCTCTTTTTGGGGTTGGCTAACGATAGAGAGGAGAGTCCATTGAGGATGAACATTTGAATCGGGCCAAGCTCGTGGTATGAAACCTTTGAAATTGTAATTATGTAATCTTTTTAATATATATATATATTGGATTATTTAAGGTATGTGTTTGATTCTTTGAATTCCTATTTTATAAATTAAGGTATGTGTTTTAGAATATATTAAAGTATGTGTTTTAGAATTATAGTTTCCATATTCCTATATATTTTTATTTATTATATAGGAATTATAATTTCCATTTCCTTTGAATTTCTATTTATGTTTTATATATTAAGGTATGTGTTTTAGAATTATAATTTCCATATTGCTATATTTCCTATATATGCAAAAGGGTGGGTAGTTGTGTATTTAAAAATTAAAATCAGGGTATATTAGTCAATCAAAAGTTTTTCTTACATTCATCTTTTTATAGGTAGTATAGATAAATGGGTGATTGTTGGAGTTTATTTTAATAAAAATTAATAACGGTCCAATATATATCTTTGTGTAACTTATGTTTTTATGGCACAATTTATTTGGTAACTTCCATTATAATATTATGATAGTTTTTATATTGTGCTAGACCGTTATACTTTCTCAGTCTATATTGAGGACATTTCCCAAGCATCATAGAAAATTTCTTCAACATTCTTTATTCTCCTATTTTCTCTCTTCGTCTTCTTCTTCTCCTCCATATTTTTTGTACTGGGCAAAGTAGGTGTTTGGTGGAGTTTCTACTTCTCTAATGGTGCAAACTAGGAGAAGTGACAGCAAGGCTGGACTGTTGTATCTTAGAGGTGGTGTACTAGTAGAAGCTACTATAGTGGAATATACCTGTAATGGTGCGAATCGTTTTAAAGAGAGTGACCTCATCCATGCCTCAACTCAGCCTAATTTCATGTACTTCACTATTTTAAGGTAAAATTTATATTTGGTTCCAACAAGGACTTTCATCAAGAGCATTGTAGGACTCTACAGTCTACACCCAAGGAATTAAGGCAATTCTGGACATAACCTCAGTAAAAATAAAAAATTTTAGTACCAAAAGATAAAAATACTAATATATTGAGTACTCAAGTATAATTATACTATACATGAATTCCTACATTAGTACATTCTATTGCATTTTTTCTTGAGTGTCTTGGTCATTTGCCCGCCGGTACATTTGGGCGCCACCCAAAATGGATAGACGCGCCACCCAAAATGGATATCCGGCTCTTAATTACCTTCCAATTTATCTGGTGAACCTACCCAATGCTAGAGCAATTCCTTCTTCTTCTTCATTTTTTTTTTTTTTTTGACAATCAATAGAATTAATCTATATTAGAGTATTATTATGTTAATTAAGCTCATTAATACTTTAAATAATCAAATAAGTTGAGAACAACTTTTTCTTATATGAAGTTTGTTTAGTTTGTAAGATAAACGAGCAAAGTTTGAACTTATTTTTTGTGACTTATTAATTTAACGATTAAAGCCAAAGCAATTTATTATTCCAATCAAATCAATTCACTTCAATTTACATTGCATGGCCAAGCCCTTATGAAATAGTGGTCCGTAGTGGGACATGGGTGAAAATATGGAATTGAGGTCAAGATTCAAAGTTTATTACCCATCCCAGCCAAAAAAAAAAAAAAAATCAAAAATCAAAAATTAAAAATAAGAAGAAAAAAAATCCAATTGTATGGAATATTGTATGGTTCCATTTCAAGTATTGGCTATTCTTTGAGGGGTGAGGATTTTTATAATGCATTCACTCTCTTCTCTCTCTTTCTCTCTCGGTCGCACAATGGAAACAAAAGTGTATTTGGTCTTGCATTCTCAACATTGACGCTTAATATGGATTTTATGCCCCCTATTTGCAGCTATTAGATGAAAATATTTTCCAGTGTTACATAAGGCATCACCAGTGTAGAAGAAGAGTCGAGCCGTGTCACCTTGGCCAATGGGGCACTTGCAAAACTGTACAAAGCCTATGATTTTTATTTATTTATTTATTATTTATTATTATTATTATTTTTTAGGATAGGATATGTTTTGCAAGGAGATAGAAGAAAAAAAAGGCAAGGGAGCAAATTTATAGTTTAGAGCCCAATAAGATTTTCTCAGAAATTTTTACAAACTTTCCTCATTTTTAAGAGGAAAAGTTTTATTAGAATTTTCTGCCCTCTTTTCCATCTCACTTTTTTTCCCTCTCACTTTCCATTACCTACCAAACGAAGGAAAATAGAATCCTTCATATATATATATATATATATATATATATATATATATATATTTTTTTTTTTCCCTTGCATTTTCTACAAACCAAACACAACATAAATATATTGGAAAAAAAAATAATAAAAAATTAAAAGCAGTGTTAGCAACATTGCTTTTAGAGGAATTTTTTTTATTTTTTTATTTTTATATTTAAAGGAGCCATAACGAAAAAGAAGAAACAATGAACTAAAAGTCAAATACATGCAAATTAAACTCATTCCAAATCAACATAATTCTTGTCTAAGCATAAATTGTAAAAAAAAAAAATTAAAAATTAAAAGTGGTGTTAGGAATGCCGCTTTTAGTTACATTGAAAGTGGTGTTAGCAACAACGCTTTTAGTAGCAATGATCCTTTTACTTATATTGAAAGTGGTGTTCAACGCCACTTTTAGAAGAATATTTTTTTCTTTGTATAATTTTCTTCTAAAGGAGCCATGACGAAGAAGAAGAAATAATGAAATAAAAGTCATTTACATTAGGGTAAAATACATTTACACTCCCTGTGTTTACTGACTATTACACTAACACCCCTCATCATTTCTGAAAATACACTGCCCTCCCTTACTTTGGAAAATAATATAATCTTAGCTCCAGCCGTTAACTAATTGTTGAGGCCGTTAATGTGATTAGCTGATGTCATGCAAAAAGTGAGAGAAAATACCCTTTTTACCCATATTAATGTTGAAACACAGCGTTTATCTAATTGGTAGGGATGAGGACAGTAAAACACAGCATTTCATGTCCCCGTCCCCAAAGCACTTGTCCATCCCTACAACTTCCAACTTTCAACTTCAAACCCGACTAAACATAGGAATCAAATAACATATATTTATTGCTTGTGTGTGTGCATGTGTGTTTGCATGTGTGTTTGTATATATATAAGTTGCAGAGACCCATGGAGGTGGGTGTGGCAAAGTTGCATCTCTCTCCACAAGGTGTGGTATGAACTTCCTCGACTTGATGCTGCCATGGTTGCTCGATTACACTTCGACCACGTGCTACTGGTGGTTAGTGAAGCTGGGGGTGGATTGGGGTTGAATGGTGGATTGAAAATTAAAAAAGTTAGAAACAAAGAAGAAAAAATACAGGGCAATATGGCCATGAATATGCATTTTTATAAATTTGAATTTCTATGAGCTGTGGGCTTGCTTTACTCAACATGGTGGTGATGGCTTGGTAGAGTTTGGTGAGCACACGGTCCCACAGGATAATCTCCATGCTAAGATCTAATAGCACATTAGGCTTGCAAATTTTCGTGAGGAATGGGACTTGGGTCTTAGTCCCAACTGATCACAATAGTGGTGTTTATAGGGATGAGCAATAGCGCTGGTGGCTATAGGCAGTAATTGGAGATGGTGCTCACGATGATATTAGTGGGGTTAATTGGTGGCTGCGGCCCTTTGACCAACCTCTTAACTAGTCACCTAGAACTACCATCATCTTCAAGTTGTCAGGGGGTGGGTTTTTCCTCTCTTTGTAAGAAGATGGAAGAAGGAAGAAGGTTGTCACCACCGACCATATCCACCATGATCACCATTAATCCATCCTCAACCCCACATAACCTTGGAGGCATGTGTTTTCTTTATGCTCTGTTTTTTTTTCTCTCTCAAGCCTTCTCTTTTTATCTCTCAAGTATGGGATGATAGTGGAGAAATTATAGGGTTTTGGATTAAATGCAATTGTAGGAAAAACATTGAGTTGGTGAATTGGTGGTTCATGGTTAGTACGTGGAGAGAGGGGTTGATGAGTGTTGGTTGGTGAACTGAAAATTGAAAATTTTCCCTTCATGCTCTGTTTTTTTTGTTTCTTTGGATGCATGTATGTGGCCGGTGTGTTGCAGGAGTAATGTTTTCTTTGGGATTGTAAAGCTTGATAATCTGGTTTTTGGGTGTTCCCATGCCAATAGGAAAATCCTGTTGGCCTCCAACTCAAGCATATGGTTGGAGAACATTCGGGTTATTAGGTTGATGGTGTTCTGTTTTAAACGAGTTCCAGAAGCAAAAAAAAATTAAAAAAAAAATCCAATTATGTGGGTGGGGGGGAGGGAGGGGGAGAGAGAGAGAGAAAAAAAACCATCCAAGTTTCTCCCATAAAGTGGATATAGCGAGAGCCAAAAAAAAAAACAAAAAAAAAAAACAAAAAACAGAGTATGAAATATTATTTGCATATACATGTTTACATCCAATAAAACCCCACATGAACAATATACATGTAAAACAAACCCCAACTTAGAAAAAGCTGCATCATACTTCCCTCTCTCTTTCTCTCTCTCTCTCTCTCCCCCTATAATCGATGGCCCATAAACACATTGAAATTGTCCCTAATTTTGACTTGAAGCTCATCTCTATACGCATGGTTCACGTACCATTGAAAAATTAAAGGATGGTGGGTCATGGGATGGGGAGGAAGGAAGATGGAGAAGGTGACGTTGATGGGTCTATTTGGAGAGAGTTCTCCATGAATGGGTCTCTTTCTTTCTCATGTTCTAGAGAGAGAAGATGGAGGGTATTCCATGCATGTGTGCTGCATTAAACAATCCATTAAATAAATGAGAATTTATTGAATTCATAAAATTATGTAAAACGATGCGTTTTCTATAAGGGGTATTTATGTCAATTAATCATTGCCGTTAATCCTATTAAATCTTCCATTCTAACAGGGGTGTCAATGTAATTTCAGAAAATATAGGGGTGTAGATGTATTTTACCCTTTACATTATCACATTCTCTCACTAAACGGTATCTGACACTAGAGTAGGCACAGAAGGAAGACCAGCCTTTTATCACACCCAAAACATCAACCCCTTCCAACGAATCAGGAGCATATGATGGATCATCATGACTTCATACTCACTTTCACAAACCGAAGATTTTGAGACCACCAAATTAAATATGAACCGTCGCTATTGAATGAACGCCGAAACCCCACTGTTTCAGCTTCGCTATCATACGCATCACTAAAACCACTTCCTTAGTTTAAGCCCTCACCCTTATCCTTGCCCAACTGAAGAGCCCTGGAAAAGTCTAAAAGCCTCCTTTCTACCATCAGAAGACGAAAAGATTTCACCATGAGCAAAGCTCCCTCCATGGTTGAAATTCTCTCGTTTGTGAAAAGCATCAGACTACAGTCGTGGACCACTGCCATAGAATCGAGTACCTCTACCACCCTACCCTTACCAATCACACACCGTCAGAAAAACACAGGTCTAATAGCCTCAGCCCTATCCCCTTTCTTGTCTGATAATGTCGACAAATAAAAACTGACTCATTAACAACTTTTGACTTTAAGAGCATCTTTAAGAGAGACTAACTATTTTAATATTTTAGTTAAAGTAGAGAATAGTACCATCTCCAAAAGGCTAGCTATCTAACTCTCTAAAATAGTTAAGATCCTTTGAAACTCTTTAAATATAACTAGCCATCTTGACTCTCTTAGCTAAAGTAAGGAAAAAATAACTAATCCACTAAGGAAAAAATATCTAACCTTGTTGGAAGCTTCAGTTAAATAGAGGGTTCTCTATTTTAACTAATTCTATTGGAAAAGCCTCTAGACTCCCTTAGCTAAATAAAAATGAGCACTTATCAAGTTCTCCAAAATAGAGAAAAAAAAACTAGGCTTGTTGGAGATGCTCTAAAGAACACAATCCAAACTCAGCCCATCACCACTCCTATGGGCCTACTGATCATGATTAAAAGGGAATGGCTATTGTAACCCCCCAAAGTTATTAGTTGCCCCCCTAAATTTTTTAATGAGAAAAATTATGATGCAAAATGACCAAAAAAGGCTTCTAAGTCTCTCAACCAAATTGTTGAACACACCCCACCCCTCATCTTCATCCTTCACGTTTGAACATCTCCCGCGTTACTCTCCCGCACTCTTCTCTGGAAACTCTCTCTGGCAACTTTCTTCGATGCTTCCGGCAACTCTCATCCTCATCTCTCACTCTCTCATAACCACCCCTAACCAATGTATCATCTTCATCCCTCACTCTTTACAACAATCCTTAAACAAAAATCCATAACCCATTTGTAGTAGTTTTTACGTTTTTTGTGAGCAATGGACGAGGAAGAAGTCAGTTGGGATGGTGTTGGTAGCAATGAGGTATGTATTTTGGCTTCAAAGTATGCAAAAATGGTATTTTTTTTTTTTTAATGCAGTCGCGTATGTTTGCGTCTGGTTATCTGAACATTATAGTAATGTTCGGTTTTAAATAACCAATCATAAATATTTTGTTCGGTTTTATAAAACCGAATAGTGCATGGATTATTCAGTTTCCAGTAATGCTGTTCAGTTTTAAACAACCAATCATAAATATTATATTCGGTTTTATCTGACCGTTTAAGACAAATATGTTTGGTTTCAATATATCAAACATGTGGAAAGTGTTTAGTTTGAATTAACCGAACAGTTCCAGAATAGTTTTTTTTTTTTTTTTTTCAAGCATCGGATTATTATTTTTATTTTAGCATGTTTTATTCTTGTTGCAAGCTTCCTCAAAAGCCAGCATCTACAAGTCGTCATGTGTTATGGATTACAGTAATGAATTCACAAATTATGAGGTAAATAAACTTATGAAAATTTTTATTTACTTGATGGAATAAATATAATTCATGAAGTTAAAGAATATAAATGAATTTATTTTCATGTGCAGCAGGTCTTCAAAAGTAGAGAAGCATTATGCAATTGGGCTCGAGAAGTAGGAAGACAAAATGGGTTTTGTTATTGTGATAACCAAATCTAATATTATAAGCAAAAGCAAGACAACAAGACTAAAGCTTGGTTGTGAGCAAGGTGGCTATTATATAAACAAGAAAAAAGACATTGAGACCGAACATGAGAAGAAGCGAAAAAAAGAAACTGGTACGAAGAAGTGTAGATGCCCCTTTGCCTTAAAGGGTGAGAAGATGCCAAATGATGATGCATGAATGTTGAAGGTTTTATGTGGAATACATAATCATGAAGCTGTAAAGTATCTCGAGAGCACTCCTATGTTGGGAGATTATCAGAGTAAGAGAACTCATTAGTGGTTGACATGTCCATGAAAATGAGCTGGCCTAAAGACATTCTAGTTACTTTGAAGTGAAAAGATACACTCAATACAAGCACCTTGAGGACAATTTACAATGCACGTCAAAAGATAGGGTAAAAGAGAAGGCTGGGAGATCATAGATGCAATATTTGTTGGGTAAGTTAGCTGAGCATAAATACATTGAATGGCATAGGAGTTCCGATGATAGTGATACCATTTTGGATTTATTTTTGTCACGACCCAAAATTAATGAGTCATGATCAAGGGTAATAAAACGGAATTTATTTAATAAAGCATTTGATTTTAAGGCAAATTGAACTTTGACTTTTCAAAATAAAATAGGTTTTAGATCCATAAGTGAGTGAGATTAAAATAATTTTTAACCATTATTTTATTAAAAATCTGGCATGACCCGTTCGTAATACGGGCTAACCAAGTAAAATCCACAACCTGTTAAAGAAAAATTAAAAACATCCATCCCCATAGGGTATCATTGCTTGCCTCATATTCCACATGGTTCCCAAGTCGAACTCAATATTACAATTCCGGAATGATAGGATATACAACACCAAGATATTAAATTACATTTAGTCCTAAATAAATACATCAAGGGTCCATAGCCTATTACAAATGCGTATAATCCATTTTTGTATAAAGCCTCACGAACCAATAGAGAAGTATTTCATCAAAATACTATACAACTTCTTTATCATTAAGAACCTGCAAAACTGTAGGGGAGGTGAGCTAACGCTCAATAGGTTACATATTTCTACAAGATCTTGTCACACCCCATTTTTGTCACCTTAGCTAGGACGTATCATTTCATGTAGGATTTTGAGTCCTTTTTGAGTCTAGTCTTTTGCATTGAGTTTCCATGGCATTGAATATCATGTGTATGAATTTTGAAGTGATTTGGAGTTCATTTCGATGGTCAATAAGAACTTTTGCGACTTTAAGGGCATAATCGTCTTTTAAGCCGTATATTTTCCATTTGACTTTGGAATGAATCCCGAGTCATTCCATCAAGTTCATATGAGTATATAGAGTCCATATATAGGTTCAATTTCATGAATTAATGGTTTAAGATTAATTCGGCTCGTAATGGTTCGGGTTGGCTAAAAGACCCTTTCTTGGTTTGCTCAAATTGACTCATAAGACCCAACCAATTTTCTCTCATTTAACTTCAATTGGGCTTTATTTATGTCCTAAATATGTTTAGAAAGATCGATTTTCGATTGGGAAAGCATTCGGTTCGACCTCGTGTACAAACCCAGCTTAGCGACGGTGAGGCACCATGGTTAACCACCTTTGTAAAACCCAACCATGCACCCATGGTTGAGGATTTTTGTCCCAAAATACTTAAAAATGTGTTCCCCTTCGAAACACGGTCGTTTTGGCTTTTATTTCGTCAAAATCAGACTTAATTTGAGCATTTTAGGACTTTTACAGCAAGTAGGAGTCAGAACCGGAGTGAAACAAGGAAAGCCCTCGGGTAACTGTCCGGGGCTGGACGGTCAGCCGTCCAAGCCCAGACGGCTATCCGTCCGGGGCAAGTTGGTCACCCGAGAGAATCCTACTTTAACTCAAACTCTGACTCTTCCTTCCCTCTTTTGACGGTTTCCTCCGCCAAAACAACTTGTCTGAGCTTAGGAGTGTGTAGGTTTGAGTTGTTTGAGCACCAAGAGAGTCTCTAATAGCCCTAGGATCATTATTTAATGAATTAATCCTAGCCTTTGGTTTAGGGGGTCAGTTCTCTATATAAAGGACATGATATTCAGCACATAGGAAGAGGTGAATTGCACTTTACACTTAGAGAGAGAGGGAGCTACGAGTTTGGAGAGCTAGAAGGACTTCAAGAGGAGGCTCTTCAACCCCAAGCAGGGAAGGAAACAAGAGGATTGAAGACAAGGAAGAGTCTACAAGAGGTAAGCCTATCCCTTTTATGCTGAACATGAATTCCTGCTTCTCCTTCTTCTCTTTCTTCTTCTCCTTCTAGGATAGTTGTGGTGCATGCAATTATTCTTCTTATGGATGGAATTCAATGTCTATGTGTTGTTATATGAATGATTTTAGGATAGTTTATGGTTTTATATGCTTAATAATCCTTAGTTTACTGAGGATTTGAAAGTATTACTCTTTCTATCTTCTTAAATCATGCATAGTTCACATGTTTAGGTTGCTGTGATTATTATCATGAATTGATGCTCCTGTTAGTTAATATATATGATATGAATGATATTCATGATAATTTGAGCATGTCTTAGAGTCATTTAGTAGGTTTTTATGCATATTTGTGAGATTAGGGTTTCGATAACCCTGAAATCGCATAGGTCTTATACAGCATGCTTAGCTTAGCTTTTTGAGCTGTTGCTCATCATAGTCATTCTATATATGCTGCATATAGTTGAATCATGCTAGGTTTGCATTCATATAGTCTATTTTATAGGGTTTTTGGAGACATTATCCTTTTCTAAGGATAATTATCCTTTTCATTGAGTGAGGTTTTGCATGAGAGTCTTCTGTGATGTGTTTAAGTATGAAATCTTTTCTGTTGTGTTCTAGGGTATATATTTTATGTAGGATATGCTGATTGCACCTCCCCATATTGACTTCCTTACGTGAAATTATCCTAGGATAGTTTCGCTTAAGAAAGCTCGCCGTAGGAAGGTTTATTTTCATATTTTACATAAAATATCATCTTTTTCATTAGAGTATGCTTTGTTATCATGTTTATTGATGTTATTGGAGTCTCTTATGCTTGTTAGTGTGTCTTTCATAGGTTTTTATGCATGTTAGTCGAGTCATTGCATGTAGGATTGAGTTAGAGTCCTTAGTTATTCATTATTCTTGTTGTTTGCATGATTAATGGATGGTTTTAGGCCTTGTCAAGGTTCTGTCCAGATTTGCATATTGCTTTCTTTACATGATTGTGTGCACTTGTAAGGGTGCAAACAGGTACAATGCTTGTCCTATTGCAAATAGGGCTGCTATGGTCTGAAATGGCTAATGATTGGAGCTTGTGCGGTCAGGTAAGTAGGGTTTGAAGGTGCCCCAATTCACCTTTCTTTTTCTTTCTTTTCTCTTCTCCCTCCTAGGGTTACTTCTTAATACAAGTTTATGGTAATTATCAAAGGTTTCCTTCAATAATAAATTCTGGTTTTTATCAAAGTTTTCCTCTTGTGGAAGTTTTCAATTTTGGATTATTCGATACCTTTTCAAATGAGGAAACCTAGGGTTTTTACCATAGGTTTGTATTAGGTTGTAACCCTATTCTTTTCGAACTACGTGGACTTTGATCCATGTATTTCGCTGCATGGTACGTAGGCGCTCTTCGTGAGGCTCAAGTCCGTTCTAGGATCCAAGCATCCTAGGTTTTTCTTCTCTTTTCTTCTTTTTCTGTTTTGTTTTACTTGTTTGATTATGCATGGATGAGATGGATGGATGAAATATATGATATGCATGCTGTCTTGTGATGATATATGATGATATTTGAGTGAAAAAGATCTTAAGTTAGCCCAATTAAATTAAGAGACCAACTCGGGCGATGTGGGTGCCTATGGGCTTTGCCCAGAACCTTCCCACGTCGTAACTTAGCCCCCAAATCCAATTTTCTGGTTTCAAAGACTTTGCTTTTCCTTTAATGGAGTCATGTGGTGTCACACCCCATTTTTGCACCACCTTACTAGGGCTCATCATTTCATGCATGTTTTTGTTTTGTTTTTGAGTCTAGTCACTTGCATTAGTTTTCTAGAGTCACAAGGACAATGGATATGAATTTTGGTTCAAATTGGAGTTGATCTTAAGGGATAATAAGAGCTTTTGTGACTTGAGGGGCATAATCGTCTTTTAAGTCCCAAACTTTTCATTTGACCTTGGAATGATCTCCAAATTGTCAATTGGAGTTCATATGGATGCATAAGAGGTATTTTTAGTGTCAATTTGGTAAGTCAATGGCTCGGGATTAAAATGGCTCGATGTAGTTCAAGTTGGTTAATTGACCCTTCCTTGGGTTAGCTCTAATTGACTCACAATTACCAACCAAATCTTTTCAAATTGACTTTCATTAGTCATCATTTTACCCTCAAAAGTGTTTCATGAAGTTCATCTTAAGTCCCGTGGCCCTGATGATGAGTTTAGTGTGGTTATTTACGGATTATCCTTGAAGAATTAGTGCGAATCACAGCATGAGATTTTTGGTTAAAATGAAAAGAAAATTATTTTATTAAATTAGCCATTTTTATCATGACACTAACACGTGTACGTATGTGATGAGTGTGTGTACGCACATACGATACATGTGCATGCGTGTTAGCGGTCAGTCTCCCAATTTTTATAAAAGACAATTTCCTTTTCCTATTCAGATTAGAAGTCTTTTATCATTATAAAATACCTTTTGATTATTCTCCAAAGAAACCTAGTCCAGGAAGGAAAGGGAAACTCCAGATTTCAGCTATAAATACTCTCTTAATGTCTTTAAACAGGGGGGAAGAGAAGAGGGTTTGGAGGGAGTGAAATTCGTCATAATTCAGCAGCAGATTTTCTGAAAACCAGCAGTCGTATTTTAATCATAACTTTTTCATCCGAAGTCAGAATTTGATGAAATTGGTCTTGTTAGAAAGATAATTCAATTCTCTACAACTTTGTATTTCACAAGCTTTGTCCAAATCCAACGTTTTCATACCCAAAAACGCGATTGAAGTTGCTGCTGCTGCAAAGTGACGAGAATCACTTTTTCTTTTCTCTTGTTCTCTTTTTGTTTTCTATTTCTTTTCAAAGTTGAGTGAGTTTTGATCTCTTTGCTGTGATACCACTTTGACAAAGAGGAGGATTCGTGTTGGTTTGATTCACTCTAAAGACCTGAGGAGCCACGAACAATTACAAACACAAGGGGAGCCACTTCCTAAGGTATTCTCCTTCTCTATTCAAGCTTAAACTAGGTTCTCATATGGGTTAGGCTTATTGCATGTTAAAGGTGACTTTTTTATCATGTATTAACACTCTAGCTAGTTAATATACATGGAATATCTATTTTTTATCTACTGTTTAGCATGCTTTAGGGCTGTCCTTTAGGTTTTTAATGCATAGTTATGATTCTTGTGCTCCTGTTTGTCCTTGTGCTAGGATTAGTGTCATTGCATGTTAGAGTTAGGATTTTCATCATGTTATATTGCTTTAGTTAGTTAATATGCATGATTTAATTTCTGTTTAGTTTGGTTTTAGCATGATTAAAGTATGTTTTGTATGTTTTTAAGCATATTTGTGAGTTTAGGGTTTTAGAGTCATTGTTTCGTGTTTGTTTTCATATAGCATGATAAAGTAGACTTTTTTATTTGGTTTTTCTTCGTGTTTGCTGTATATGTTTTTCATATGGAGTAAACATGATAGTTTTGCATGCATGTTAGTATGTTTTAGGGTTTTTATGCACGATATGGTTCTAGGAATATGTTAGGACTTATTATTGTTCGCTGTGTTGCTGTTAGCATGCTTAGTGGATGATTTTTAGGCCATAATACTATTCTGTCCAGATTTGCATGTTAGTGTTTTTGCATGGTTTTGAGCACTTGTAAGGGTGCAAATAGGTGTGGTATTTGTCCTATGGCAAATAGGGCTGCTTATGTCTGAAATGGCTAAATGCTTGGAGCTAATTGCGCTCAGGTAAGTGGGTGTGAAGGTGCCCCAATTCACCTTTCTTCTTAACTCATTCTCTTCTCCCTATTTAGGGTTAATTTTTAATATGATCCTATGGTTTAATTAGAGGTTTCCTTAACCAACAAAATTCTGGTTTTTATTAAAGTTTCCATTTTGTGGATTTCTTTCCTAAAATCAAACTTTCTATCATATTCAACTCTTTTGATCAAATAAGGAAACCTAGGGTTTTAACCATAGGTTTGTATTAGGATTTAACCTTAGTTCTAATCGAACTACGTGGACTTTGATCCATGTATTTCGTTACATGGTACGTAGGCGCTCTTCGTGAGGCTCAAGTCCGTTCTAGGATCCAAGCATCCTAGGTTCATTTATGTTTTCTTTTCTTCTTTTTATTTTCTGTTTTTATTTGCTTATTATGCATAGATGGATGAATGAAATATATGATATGCATGCAATTCTTGTGATGATATACTTGCTGATTTTTGTATGGAAAGACTTTAATTTAGCCCAAATGAACTGAGAGACCGAAAGGGTGACATGGGTGCCTATAGGCTTTGCCTAGAACCTTCTCATGTCATAACTTAGCCTCCGAATCCCCGATTTCTTTGGTTTTCAAAAGATTGGTTTTTGCCTTTCCTTTTTTATGGAGTCATTCAAATTGTTTTCCTAAAACAAACTATTTTTAGGGTTTTCCTTGTTTCCTTTAAAAAATAAGGTGGCGACTCCTTTCCTTTTTCTTTTTCAAACCCACTTTCTTTTCAATCCCTCGTGGGCCCAATTTCCGGGGTTCACATGTGGTTTTGAAAATAAAACATTTTTGTGGTTTTCCTCTTTCCCTAAAAAATGAGGTGGCGACTCCCTTTTTGTTTGTTGTCTTTAAACCCCTTTATATTTCTGCCAAACCCTTGTGGGCTCCGCGCTTCTTTTTCGTGGGTTCACAGTTTGGCGACTCCACTGGGGATGTCGAGGGCTAGACTCATTTAATTTGATTGGGCTAAATTAATTTCTTATTGTTAATTAAAATCAATCACATTGCATCCGCTTGATTGTGTGCTTTCATTTATTGCATTGTGTGCGCTACTGTTGCATGATCACTCGATTGTCCCTCGATGTATCCTTGCCAACTGATAGCCTAGTTCGACCTTGGTTTTCCTGATTCCATGTGTTGGGCGAAGCTATCAAACCTCTCTTGCCAAGTATCCTTGGGTATATCAAATGGATCAATCACGTACTGCTGGACCCACGCGACATTCCTGATGTCACATGTGGTTAGGTATAAAGATTGGTACAAGCAAAGTTGAGGACCCTAGTCTACCCTCTTAAAAGAAAGAATTGCATGTAATGGGCCTTCTAGGACACCGTTGGATCACCTATATGCACACACATTGTTGTGATGATATGTTGCCGTGTTTGTGATGTGTTGCCATGCTTTGATGATTGAGTGGGTAATTAAAGGAAACTTTACATCCTACATCCTTAATACGTACCCTTCCCCATGACCCCCGCAAGGGTAATGGGTTAAGAGAACTAATTAAGGGTGTACGTTGTAAAGATTTTAAGATAATTATGGAAGCTTAGGATGGACCCTTAGGCTGAAAAATTGAGTATTTGCCCTATGTTAGAGGGAGAGACGTGCTGGCTTGGATCCGCAATCAACAAGGGCGCCTAGTCAGTGCTGATTCCATCACTGAGTCGGATATGGCTGAGGAAAGAACTAGCAACCGGGGTTTCAACCTTGAGGCCGCTTTGAAAGCTATCATGGAAAAGCTTGATCACACTACCCAGGTATCCGAGACTGCACTCAAGTTAGCTCAAGACCTTCAACAGAAGAACTCTGAACCTGAATCTAGGGCTCGTGCCACTAATAATAATCAAGGATCCAATGAGTTTGAATCCGCTGAAGAACCATTAGGAGAAGGGGGAGAACTACCCAAGACCAAGGAAGGGGAAACCAAAGCCACATCAAGGGAGAGCTCAACCGTCCTGGCAAACAAGGTCGAGGCCTTAGAACGAACTCTGAAGGGAATCCGCAGGTCTGATGATATGGTGGACATCCGCACTTTGTCCTTGTTCCCAAAGGCTCGCATCCCGCTACAATTCAAGATGCCGGAGTTGGAAAAATTCGATGGGATAGGTTGTCCAAAAACCCACCTCAAGATGTACGTGCGAGCTATGCACCCTCGAGGGGCGAACGATGAGTTATTGGCTCAAATGTTCCATGAGTCATTAGCGAGTTCCGCCTTGAAATGGTTTTTGTCATTAGAGGAGAACAGAACCAAGACTTGGGAGGATGTGAGCAATGCATTCACGGACCATTACAAGTATAACACTGAAGTGGATGTCACACGAAGGGACTTGGAAACCACTAAGCAAGGGGTTAATGAGACTTTCTCTGCCTTCATCACTAGGTGGAGACAAAAGGCTTCCAAAATGACAGACAGACCGAATGAGGAAGATCAGATTCAGTTGGTGGTGAAGAACTTGCTGCCCGTCTATCATAAGCATCTCTTTGCTCATTATTTTCCGAACTTCAAAGCTCTTGTTGGGGCTGGCACACAAGTTGAAGATGCAATCGCCGATGGAACATTCAAGACGGAGGAAGTCCAAAGGAGTCGAAGGACAAACTTTGGGGGAAAACCCAATGCCGAGGTCAATACCATTACCCAACCCACTCGCCCTTTCTCCCTAAATGACTCCACCTCACCTCGCCAATTCACCGAGCTATATATGCCACTCGAAAGAGTCTTTGAAAAGCTGAGAAGCCGTGACCTCCTGAAACCCCTCGACCCAAGGCCTCCACCAAACCCATTGCCCAAGAACTACAATGAAAATGAATATTGCAAGTTCCACCAAGCCAAAGGCCATCTAACCAACCGTTGTTACCGCCTCCGCCATGAAATCCAAGATTTGCTTGACAAGCAGATCATTTCACCACCCACCGCACCAAATCGCCCAAATGTCACTCGAAATCCCCTCCCCACTCACAATATGCCTCCTCCCAATAACATAAATGCCATTGACCTTGGCTCGTCCCAATCCCGCCAACCCATAAGGCAATACACACCGCTTCCCATGACCTTGACTCAAGTTTTCCACCAATGTTGTGATAAAGGGCTCATATTGCCATGCCATTCAAAGCCGAGGCCTTCGACTCCTCACCAATTCTGTTTGTACCATCAAGCGCTCGGACATGATACGGAGGACTGTGTTATACTGAAAAAGGTAGTTCAAGACCTTATTGATAAAAAGGTTTTGGTATTGCCAAAGAAGTCCATGCAGCGACAATTGAAAGAAAGATTCGAGGCAGGAGATCCTAAAGTGGGTTTGTTGGGAGAGTCGTCCGGGAAGTTTGATTACTATGTACTCTACCCTGACCCCATCCCTGATGAGCCTATAATCCCCACGGGTTGGGATGAGTTACCAGAGGAAGTCCAAACGGAAGAGATCGACACAATCACATGGGATGACCTCATGGGTAATGTAGATGAGATTGATGACATGTGGATAAGCGACGACGAGGTAGAGCACATAACTAGAGGGGGTCGCCATTTCAAGCCTCCGTACTTAGAATCTGACAACCCATTGGGGGACTTGGAAGGTAATCGTCACCTCGACCTGCAAGAAGAGGAGGACGAAGTGCTTAGGCAATTTAGAAAGACTAATGCCAACATCACTATATGGGGTTTGCTCATGGCCTCTTACAAGCACCATCAGACTATCTTGAAGTTGCTCAACCAGATACAGGTTCCCGTTGACACATCTCCGGAAAATTTGGTGAACTTGGTGAATCCAACCTCGAAGAACTCAACCATTGTGTTCTCAGAGGCAGACTTACCTAAAAGTGGACCTAGCCATTCGCAAGCCATGTACATCACTGTCGACACCATGGGAAAGAGAGTTCCAACAGTCCTGATTGATAATGGTTCCGCTCTTAATGTGTGCCCTCTCAGAACTGCCACCGTCTTGGGGTTGGATCCAACAGACTTCATGCCATCCGGGCAAACAGTGAGAGCCTATGATAACACCCGCAGAGAAGTGATTGGAGTGGTCATTTTGCCGCTGATTATGGGGCCTACAGAATTCAGAGTGGAGTTCCAAGTGCTGGGTGTCCCGTCGTGCTTCAATCTCTTGTTAGTGAGACCTTGGATTCATCCTACAGGGGCTGTACCCTCGTCATTGCACCAAAAAGTCAAGTTCCCTTATGAAGGGGCCATCATCACACTCCAAAGTGATTATGACTTGAAGTTGTCAGGGGTACCCATTTGCGAGATCAAGCCCGAGCCCGTTGGAGCACCATTGTCTGGGTTCGAGTATGTTCAATGCATAGAGAAAGAGCCGAAACAGAGAGAGTTGATACCTCTCGACTTTTGCCCTCATGGCAATTTGCATGTGGGGAACATAATGAAGAAAATGAGTTTCTTCCCAGGCATGGGACTAGGACGCCGTCAGCAAGGCATACCGGTATCCGTTCAGAGCCGCATTGTCACCTACACCTTCGGATTGGGATATGAGCCTTCCAAAAAGGACCATATGGAGATGTTGCAGAGAAGCAGAGAAAGGGTCAAAGCAAAAGCAGAAGGAAGGGTGCCAGATATCCGAATCTCGCCATACCGACCTACTTTGAATGGTTACTTTGTTAAGGAAGGGGAGGACTTTCTATTCTGTGGATTTCCCAAACCATCCATTGACAAAACAACCAAGGCGAGAGTTCCAAGGTTTGAAATATTCTTCACTGAGTGGTATCCCATCACTGCAACGATGGTTGATGATGAAGCAATCAAGGATAGCTATTGGGAAGAGAAGAGCGAGGATTGGGCAGAACAGATGGATTCGGAAGCCATGGTCACAATGTTTCAAGATACGGTTCTTGCTGTGGAGGAATCGGATCCCGAGTGTTCTTCAATTCACCATGCAACCGTGCCGCTCCTTAATTGGTATCTTGAAGAGGGTGCCATTGCAGAAATTCGTGAGGGCGAGGATCTCGACTTACCTGATAGTAGCTTGTAGGTTCCTTAGTAGCTTGTCTTAGCTTTCCTTTCAAATAAAGTGTGTCCGCCTAGCCCACCTTGTGGAGTTAGGAGTCGTTCCCTAGTTGTGGCACATGTGTTTTCTTTTCTTTGTTTTTTTTTGTTAGTTCAGTCAATAAAGTGTGTTTCTTTTCATTATTTGCAGTGTTTCCTTTCTCTCTTCTATGGATATCTATGGCATGGATATAGATCCTAGGAATGACGTCCCCCCGGAGCTCGTTGAGCAAAGGAAAAGGGGCGTTACCGAACCTAACATGGATGAATTGGAATCAATCAATCTAGGGACAGATGAATTGCCAAGGATAATTAAAATTGGGATAACTCTCTCACCTGCTGAAAAAGAAAAGTTGATAATACTTCTAAAAGCCAATGTAGAGGCCTTCGCATGGTCTTATGAGGATATGCCTGGTATTGATCCAGATATAGTGCAACATTACATCCCCACTAATCCCACTAAAAAGCCTATAAAGCAAAAATTAAGAAGATTAAAACCAGAATGGGCTTTGAAAGTAAAAGAAGAGGTAACTAAACAATTAGATGTCGGGTTTCTCCAAGTTGTGGAGTACCCTGAGTGGCTGTCTAACATAGTGCCTGTGCCTAAAAAAGATGGGAAAGTGCGAATGTGTGTTGACTTCCGCGACCTTAATGCTGCGAGCCCAAAGGATGATTTCCCTCTACCGCATATCGATGTGTTGGTGGACAGTACAGCAGGCCATGCTCTTCTCTCCTTCATGGATGGGTTCTTCGGTTACAACCAGATAAAGATGGCGCCTCGAGACATGGAAAAGACGGCTTTTATCACGCAGTGGGGCACGTATTGCTACAAGGTAATGCCTTTTGGCTTGAGAAATGCCGGGGCTACTTACCAAAGAGCTGCTACGACCCTATTGCATGATATGATCCATAAAGAAGTAGAGGTGTATGTGGACGACATGATAGTCAAATCTGTAGACCGGGAAGGACATTTCGCGGCATTGGAGAAGTTCCTAAAACGGGCAAAGAAGTACAACCTCCGACTGAATCCTCAGAAGTGTGCCTTCGGAGTCACCGCAGGGAAACTGTTGGGTTTTATGATCACTCAGAGGGGAATTGAAGTTGATCCAGGGAAGATAAAAGCTATCACGGAGATGGAGCCACCAAGAACGGAAAAGCAGATCCGGGTTTTCTGGGGAGAGTTCAATACATAAGTCATTTTATCGCCAATCTGACCATGGTATGTGAGCCAATTTTTAAGCTACTTAAGAAGGGCGTTTCCAAGAATGGAATGAGGATTGTCAAGAAGCCTTTGAGACCATTAAAAGGTATCTGAGCAACCCCCCAATCTTGGTTCCCCCGCGGCAAGGTGAACCATTACTGTTATATTTAACGGTTACTGAAACCGCGACGGGAGCCATGTTAGCTCAATACCTTAAAACCGCGACGGGAGCCATGTTAGCTCAATACCTTAAAGGGTCGAAAAAGGAAAATGCCATCTACTACTTGAGCAAGAAAATGACAGATTATGAAGTAAAGTACAATGCGCTAGAAAAGGCTTGCGTAGCATTGGTATGGGCTACCCAGAAACTCCGTCATTACATGATGTCTTTCGAAGTCCTGTTGATAAGTCGATTGGATCCTTTGAAGTATTTGCTAGAAAAACAAGTCCTATCATACAGGACCGCTCGTTGGTCGCTTCTTCTCAATGAATTCGACATAAAGTACCTGGCACAAAAGTCCATCAAAGGAAGTGTCATTGCAGACCATTTGGCAAGCTGCCCTGTGTCATCATTAACCCAATTCAATGACGAGTTACCCGACGAAGATATCCTGGAAATCAAGAAGAAGGTTTGGAAAGTCTACTTCGACGGAGCTGCAAACAGAAGAGGTTATGGCATAGGAGTGCTACTAGTCTCGCCCGAGGAAGCCTTCACGCCTTTAGCAGTCAAATTGGGGTTCGAAGCCACCAACAACATAGCAGAGTATGAGGCCTGCATCCTAGCATTGGAAGCTGCGTTAGAGTTGGGGATAAAAGAACTAGAGGTGTTCGGAGATTCAGCATTGATCATCTGTCAGATAAAAGGGGAGTGGAAGACTTGCGATGAGAAGCTGTTGCCCTATCATGCCTATTTGGAAGCACTGACCAAAGAGTTCGCGGAGATCGAGTTCAATTACTTGTCGAGAAACAAGAATTAGTTCGCTGATGCCTTAGCAACTCTAGCGTCAATGGTGGAAATACCAGAAGGGGGAAGCGTGAAACCGCTCGTGATCGAATGCAGAGAGAAACTTGTTTATTGCTGTTCCATTCAAGAAGGAGAGGTAACAGATAACCACCCTTGGTTTTATGACATAAGAAGGCTCATCGAGGAAAGGGAATATCCAGAGGAAGTATCTCGCGTGGATAGGCGAACACTGAGAAGATTGGCAAGCCATTATGTGGTATGCGGAGGAAAACTGTATCGGAGGTCTTACGACGGAATCCACTTGCTGTGTGTCACGGAGGAAGAAGCCAGAAAACTCATCGAAGTAATCCATGAAGGAGTGGGGGCTCCGCATATGAATGGATACATGTTGGCTAAGAAGATCATGAGACTAGGGTATTACTGGTCTACAATGGAAAGGGATTGCTATGCCCACATCAAGAAGTGCCATAAGTGTCAGCTCTTCGCCAACGGACAACACTTACCCTCCATGCCCTTAACAAGCATGTCAACTCCATGGCCATTTGCAGTGTGGGGAATAGATATCATCGGACAGATTAAGCCGAAGGCATCCAATGGTCATGAATACATTTTGGTAGCCATCGATTACTTTACCAAGTGGGTGGAAGCAGCTTCCTTCAAGGTTTTGAATGCTAAAAAGGTGGCACAGTTCATACAGCTCAACATTATCTACCGATATGGGGTACCGCATGAGGTCATTTCAGATAACGGTCAGCACTTCCAAAAGGAAACTAAAGAACTCTTGCAGAAATACAAGATCGTTCACCACTTGTCATCCTCGTATCGCCTACAGACTAATGGTGCAGTGGAAGCCGCCAACAAGAACATCAAGAAGATATTACAGAAAACGGCTGACACGTACACTGATTGGCATGAGAAGCTACCATTGGCATTATGGGGGTACAGAACGTCAGTCAGATCATTGACAGGGGCTACGCCGTATGCTCTAGTGTATGGGATGGAGGCTGTTCTACCAGTGGAATTAGAAGTTCCTTCGTTAAGGGTTGCTGTGGAAAGTCAGCTGGCAGAGGTGGACTGGATCAAAGGTCGTTATGACGAGTTGGCATTGCTAGATGAAAGGTGATTGAGGGCTCTCTACCATATGCAAGGGTACCAGAGAAGAGTCGCAAGGGCATTCAACAAACATGTCAAAGACAGAGGCTTGAAGAAAGGGGATTTAGTGTTGAAAGAGATCCGAGCTCCAATTTTCGATCCACGAGGAAAGTTCAAACCAAGTTGGGGAGGACTGTACGTTATCAAGGAGATATTGCCAGCAGGAACTGTTCGACTTATGGATTTGGATGGGATCGAGTTCGCTCGTCCTACCAATTTGGATCAATTAAAGAAGTATTATGTATAAGGCCTGCTAGGTTGAAAACCTGTAAAGGCGGCCTAGGAAAAAGTTAAGGCATTTGAACTACGAGGACCTGATTCCCAAAAAAAAAAAAAAAAAAAAAGAAAAAAAGAAAAAAAAAGGAAAAAAAGAAAGAAAGAAAAAGAAAAGAAAAAAAAGGAAAAAAGAAAAAGAAAAAGAAAACGGGGATACGTAGGCAGCCCATGAAGTTACTTTGGGTGCAGTCCAAACAACACAATCACAACAGAAATCTCGAAAGTAGATTATTATTGGTAATTCATTTGAAACTAATTGTTTGACATAACAATTTATTGGTGTTAAGTAAAAGAACTATCGACGTGCCATAGATATTCTATTCCTCGAGTCTTTAAGTCCTCTTGAGTTTCTTCAGAGTTATTTTGTTTGTCTTCTGTCTTTCTCTATCAAGTCTTCTTTTCTTTCGCAAGTCATGGCCGTGGGATGCCTCCACTGCTTCAAGAATGTCTTCTCTGCAAAGTCCAAGTCTCGTGTCCTTGATAAGGTTATAAATTCTTTCTCGACGAGAAGTCTCCCTTTCGCCCAAGTCATCCTTCAACCATTGCTTGTATTCTTTATTCATCTCGAAAGGTCCTTCGGTGTTGGTAATCCGAGTCAATTTCAGGTCTGTAGGCCAGCGAGTCCTCGCCCACTTGATTATAGTAGGACCGACAAGTTCCACAGAGCAACAAGGTCCTGTTAAGGACGGTATGGTTTGCATGGCGCCCATCTGGCGAAGAATTTTCGAAGTCCAATAGAAGGAAATCGATCTCAGTCCTATGAGTTTGACAAAAGCACACCTCGAGGTTCGAAAAAGTACCTACTCTTTACACCCCCATGTGAAGATGTACTATTTGATGTTCCGCCATGACAGCGTTTGGAAATAACCCAACCAATCTCGTAGAGAGAATGGCCCAGGGAGTTCAACTCGGCGTAGACAGAAGTGCTGGGGCTTGTATGGATTGATAGTGGTGGGAGATAGAAAGTTCAAGTGCTCGAGCAGCCACATTTGCAGTAAAAAGGGGCTACCTTCTAAAGGTGCTTTGGGGTTGCCATGAACTTTATCTAAACCATTCAAGGTTCCAGCTAATACCAAAGGAATGATGTTATGTCGCTTGAGAAGAGGGGCAACCAACTCGCATATTTGAATAAGGGCTTGAAGAGTGCCGGTGGAGATAAGAAAGCGACCAATTAAACAGAAAGTGAGTGCACGCTGAATTTGAGGGGTGAAAGTCAGAGTACCTTCGCTATCATGAGCCAAGAATGAGGTTGCTAACTTCATTAAGTCCACCATATGGTCCTTGACGAAGATCATTGCGTCCCTTTGGGGAATGCCAAGAAAATCCGAGAAGGAAGCAAGGTAATCAGAGCGAGGTGTAGGAAGGATGAATGGCCCTGCGGGTGAAACTCCAAATAAAGCACAGAATTCCTCCATGGTTGGGCATAATTCTTCATAATTGAATCGAAAGACATGGAGTTGAGGATCCCAAAAGTATGTAGCCGCGGTGAGAAGAGCCGTCTCGAGCTTCATGTGCCTTATGGAATGGTTCCAAGCCGAAGCGCCTAAACTCAGTTTTGTCTTTGGCAGCCATAACTGCCAAAAACCCTCTTAAGAACCCATCCAAGGCTTCCATAATTATTGTCAATGAAAATAGGTGAGTTAGAAGGCTCCCCTCATGTGTTTTTATAGGGAAAGGGTCACAAATTTGAGTCCTAGAAGGAGTAGAATTGTCAAAATAGGAAAAAACCTGAAAAATCGCGAAAAAACGTGTCAACCTCGAGTAACCGTTCGGGGCTGGACGGTTAGCCGTCTAGGCCCAGACGGCTAACCGTCCGGGGCTAGATGGTCACCCGAGGCCCCCGCCTTGTTTTGCCTTGTTTCGCCCGGTTTTGCCTATTTTCGCGTTCGGATGGCCTTTTTAGGCCATTTTCACTCCTATGAACTCACATTGACTCAAATTTTCATGAGAAAGGCACCATAACATCATCATGATAGATTCAAACAAGCACAACAAGTATCCATAGCAAGGGATAAGAGAGTTGGTTTTAAGTGGCAATTACAAAACACAAGCATGAAATGAAAAAGATAGCCATTGTCTCATTGTTTCTACAAGCCCAACAAGAGAGTAAATGAACTCAGCGGTTCCCAGAGCTTCTTTTGTGGCTCGGCCCAGCTCCATCACGACCCCCACGAGGTGCTCTAGGAGGGCGCATTGCTGGTGGTGGCTGCATATACAAAATCCATTGCAAAGAAGTCAAGTATGAGAATAGGGTTGGTTGAAAACCACAAATGGGAACTTTAAAATGGGTTGAACGCTTACTATGACATCCAAGCGAGCTTTCGCCATGGATTTGGCTAGGCTCATCCTCACAAGGTCACGCCTCAAGCCCTCACTAAGGTCGATGAACTCTTGGGCATATGCCGCAGGCACCTAGGATAATCAATAAGGATAAAATTGAAGGTAATGTTCAAAGAAAGAAAGAAATACCCATAAAGAGAACTCACCTGTTCTCGATTTGGGTCGATCCTGGGGGATTCATCGAATGCAGGATGAGTAATAGCGGTCTTGACAAAGTCCGACCCATAGCACAAATCAATGAACCAATTAGGCTGAGGCAAGGGTAGTGACCTATCCCCCTCCATCTCATCATCCTCAGAACCAGGAACCACTCCTGAGCCCACTGTTGAGCTATGCCCTCGTGCTCGTCGACCCTGCAAGTGTTCACCTATTGAATAGAGTCTCTATCAAAAGAAAAGGCTAGGAGAATGTTAAAGACTTACCCCCTGAGGAGGAAGGCCTGTCACCCTGGGCCTCATCAGATATTGGAGGCAGAAAGTGTCATATGCAATGTCAGGAGAAGTGAACTCCTCCGCATCCCAGCCTCTCAAGGCATCCCACAACTCCTCCCCCTCCATCAAGTTAGCATGCCTCATGTTAAGTGGTGGAGGCATTGGAGCCATGGCGGCATTCACATCACCCATGACTTGTCGTAAGACACGCTCCCCTAGGTACCAGTACCTACCTACGGGGCCTTCCAAGAGCACCCTCTTGCCAGTCAGCATCAGGCTAGGAATGCATCGCTTGGGTAGCATTGGTACCCATATCTTCCATGGATTCCATTCAATCTGTTCAAAAATCCAAAATGAGAAATTGGGAGTAAAAAGAAAAGGAAAAGAATAGGGAAAGAATTTCACCATATCAGTAGTGAGGCTTGCTAGGTGAGCTCTAGCAAAGGCGTAATCATGACGATTCGCCGCCCGGATGGACACATAACTAGGGGAATAATTCTTGAGGGTAGGCCATTCGATGGTTTCCTCAGCAAGGGATGGGCGACATAGGTTGAGGTACTCATAGCACCAAACCTGTCAAAAGTTGAGAAAAGAGTCAAAAAGAAAAGATAATATAAGAAAAAATAAAAAAGAAATGAAAGGGAAGTAGCATTACCTCCCAAACAAAGGGCATCCCGCCGAAGTCCTTGGTCACACTACGTAACTTGTCACACATTGTGCGATACATGGTGGCTAGAGCAGTCCCTCCCCAGTTGAATTTCCTGATCTTGTCAACATCCTCCATGCTTGCAAGAAGACCCAAAGGGGCTAGGTCGCCCGTCCTGGCAAAGAATGTGCATGAGATCATGTACAGAAGGAATGCCCTTGTAATACAATCGGGGCTCGCACCCTCGTTCTCCCTTTGTTTGGCAAACTTGTTGAAAAGCCAAGTGCGGCGCACTGCTTTCTTGATTACCTCAACTTCCATCCCAAGGTAAGCTAAGAGATAATCCTCATCCGTGTGAGCCTCCTCATAGAACTCCAAGCTTTTGCCCTTACTGCTTAAGCCCGTGATCATGGTGAAGTCCTTGGGGGTTAGTGTCATCTCCCCAAAGCCAAAATGGAATGTATTGGTGGTGTCCCACCATAGCTCAGACAAGGCTAGCAAAGCTTGCCTATCACATTGGTCATTCCACAAAGAGTCTAGGAATGGACCAAAACCGGCCTTTTCGACATAGCCCTTGGTAATGGGTTGGAAGTTTTCCATGTTCCGCCACCATTCAATGAGTCCTTTGACAGAGGATCGAGTGCGCATGTCCTGAAAGTTGGGCTATAGCCATTGAAAATACCTTGAGAGTTAGTTGAAAGAACATGGAAATAATAAGCTTACACTAGCAATTGGTTTCAAATTGTTTTCTAAAAGATGTCAAAAAGTTGTTTTTATTCATGAAATGAATTGCTAATGGATGTTTATGAGTTTACTTGTTCATGTGCCTTAATTTGGCAAGGATTGAACACTTTTTTATCACTTGGGCATTTTATCGAACACTTGGTGGGTGACACCTCCCAAGCCTTGAAACAAAAGAATTTTTATGGTTAATCCTTGCTAAATCATAGCATATTACTCACTTGAGGGTTTACTTGTTGATATACATTGATTTGGTAAAGATTGAACATCTTTATTTCACTTGGGAATTTTATCGAACACTTGGCGGGTGCCATTTTTCAAGCTTTCAAATGAAAAGAATTTGTGTGTTCAATCCTTGCCAAATCAAGGGATATCACTCAACAACCCAAGGGGTATTCAAAAGAAGTAGAAGGGAATGCAATTTCATCAAAAGAATCGAAAGATTCAAAAGAAAAGTGTTAAGTTGGGTAAACTTACTTCTTGTTGGGAATGGATGAATGAGAGATGCTTCTCGGGTTCAAGCAACACCCTAGCTTGTGGAGCATCATAGAGTGGTGCCTTGTATGTGCTTTTGACCCCATAGAATGGATACTTGGTGCTTGAGTCCTTGCTTGATGACATCCTTGATGATGGAGTTGGGTTTGTGAAAAATGGGTTTGATTTGGTTTGATTTCACAAGATGATGTGAATTGGTTGTTTTGATTGCTAAATGGGCTTGATTTGTTGTTGTTTGATGTGCATTTGATGTTTGGATTGAATGTTTTTGAAGTAGGAATGAGAGAATGAGAGTTGGAGAAGATAGGATGTGAGTTTAGAGAGAGAAACTCTCTAATTTTCGAATGGGAGAATGTGAGAATGAGTGGGCAAGTGTTGGGTTTAAAAACCCAGAATTTTTTCCATGAGGGCCTCGGGTAACCGTCCACCCTTGGACGGTCAGCCGTCTTGCCCTGGACGGTTGACCATCTGAGGGCAGATGGTCACCCTAGCCCGCTTTGCCCGTTTGCCCCGTTTCGCGCGCTTGCGACCTCTAAACTTCTCCAAATTGACTTTTTGTCCAATCCTTGAGTTATGGGATGAATATATCCCCCAAGTTTATCAAGTTTCAATGAAATTTTTGAATCTTGGGTGATTGTATTCGCCCGCATAACGAGGAATTGCAATAGCCAGGATAAATGGCTTTCTCATGAAATGAGTTTGGTGTTGAATTGATTGACTTGCAAGCCTTGGAATTCAATTCTCTAGGAGATGATAGTGATATCATATCATGGGATAAGGATAATTTCACATGAAATGACTTGCTAATCATATGGTAAAGATAACTTCACATGAAATGACGATTCATAAGCTATGCTAGTTACGAAGTAACTTGCTATCTTTGTGAAGAGGGCATGAAATGCACTTTGTTTTTCAATCAATTGACTTTCAAAATCAATGTTGTATCATGTGATAAAGATAATTTCACATGAAATGACATGAAATAAGCTTGATTTTCAATCAATTAACTCTCAATTCAATGTCATTTCATGTGTTAAAGATAATTTCACATGAAATGATAAGTAATGAACTTGATTTTGAGTTGAATGACTCTCAATACATTATCATTTCATGTGATAAAGACAATTTCACATGAAATACACTTGATTTGGAGTTGAATGACTCCCAGTACATTGTCATTCCATGTGATAAGGATAGTTTCACATAAAATGATAAGAAATGAGCTTGATTTTGAATCAATTGACTTGCAATTGGGTCTCATATCATGTGATAAACACAATTTCCCATGAAATAATGATCCATGAGTTATGCAATAACTCCCCATCTTTGTTACTCCCACAGAAAGTGGCATGAAACGATTCATGAGTTATGCAATAACTCTCCATCTTTGTTGTTTCCACAGAAAGTGGCACAATGTCACATGAAATGACGATCCATGAGTTATGCAATAACTCTCCATCTTTGTTGTTCCCATAGAAAGTGGCACAACTTCACATGAAATGACGATTCATGAGTTATGAAATAACTCCCTGTCTTTGTTACTTCCACAGAAAGTGGCATGAGATCACAATTTCACATGAAATGATGATTCAAGAGTTATGAAATAACTCCATATCTTTGTTGTTTCCACTGAAAGTGGCATGAAATCATAATTCGATGAGTCATGAGTTATGAAATAACTCACCTCATTTGTTATCCCCAGTGAGACTGGCATAAAATGTCCTTGGTTTTGAATTGATGGACATTCAATTCACCAATAATTCACATAAAATGATGATTTATGAGTTATGAAATAACTCGTTTTGAGAATTACCAATGAAATTGGTAGGATACCTTGTGATGCACTAGTGCAACTAGCTTTGCATCATGAGAAGACCATGTGGATATCACTAATGCAATTAGTGCATGGTAAAGGCATTTGCATGAGCGCACCAACGAATGTTGGCTTGCATAGAAATGCATTCGAATCTTTGCTTTGATGAAATTGTCGCATGCTTGGATATGACGAAGTCTATCCTTATGGTTCCATTTGAGTTTGTTGGTATTAATGAGATTAATCCATCAAACAAAAATGGGTTGTTCTTTGATCATTGGCTCGCAAGTGAAACTTGTTCACCAATGAGGGGCTTCTGTCACACCCCATTTTTGTCACCTTAGCTAGGACGTATCATTTCATGTAGGATTTTGAGTCCTTTTTGAGTCTAGTCTTTTGCATTGAGTTTCCATGGCATTGAATACCATGTGTATGAATTTTGAAGTGATTTGGGGTTCATTTCGATGGTCAATAAGAACTTTTGCGACTTTAAGGGCATAATCGTCTTTTAAGCCGTATATTTTCCATTTGACTTTGGAATGAATCCCGAGTCATTCCATCAAGTTCATATGAGTATATAGAGTCCATATATAGGTTCAATTTCATGAATTAATGGTTTAAGATTAATTCGGCTCGTAATGGTTCGGGTTGGCTAAAAGACCCTTTCTTGGTTTGCTCAAATTGACTCATAAGACCCAACCAATTTTCTCTCATTTAACTTCAATTGGGCTTTATTTATGTCCTAAATATGTTTAGAAAGATCGATTTTCGATTGGGAAAGCATTCGGTTCGACCTCGTGTACAAACCCAGCTTAGCGACGGTGAGGTACTATGGTTAACCACCTTTGTAAAACCCAACCATGCACCCATGGTTGAGGATTTTTGTCCCAAAATACTTAAAAATGTGTTCCCCTTCGAAACACGGTCGTTTTGGCTTTTATTTCGTCAAAATCGGACTTAATTTGAGCATTTTAGGACTTCTACAGCGAGTAGGAGTCAGAACCGGAGTGAAACAAGGAAAGCCCTCGGGTAACCATCCGGGGCTGGATGGTCAGCCGTCCAAGCCCAGACGGCTAACCATTCGGGGCAAGTTGGTCACCCGAGAGAATCCTACTTTAACTCAAACTCTGACTCTTCCTTCCCTCTTTTGACGGTTTCCTCCGCCAAAACAACTTGTCTGAGCTTAGGAGTGTGTAGGTTTGAGTTGTTTGAGCACCAAGAGAGTCTCTAATAGCCCTAGGATCATTATTTAATGAATTAATCCTAGCCATTGGTTTAGGGGGTCAGTTCTCTATATAAAGGACATGATATTCAGCACATAGGGAGAGGTGAATTGCACTTTACACTTAGAGAGAAAGGGAGCTACGAGTTTGGAGAGCTAGAAGGACTTCAAGAGGAGGCTCTTCAACCCCAAGCAAGGAAGGAAACAAGAGGATTGAAGACAAGGAAGAGTCTACAAGAGGTAAGCCTATCCCTTTTATGCTGAACATGAATTCTTGCTTCTCCTTCTTCTCTTTCTTCTTCTCCTTCTAGGATAGTTGTGGTGCATGCAATTGTTCTTTTTATGGATGGAATTCAATGTCTATGTGATGTTATATGAATGATTTTAGGATAGTTTATGGTTTTATATGCTTAATAATCCCTAGTTTACTAAGGATTTGAAAGTATTACTCTTTCTATCTTCTTAAATCATGCATAGTTCACATGTTTAGGTTGCTGTGATTATTATCATGAATTGATGCTCCTGTTAGTTAATATATATGATATGAATGATATTCATGATAATTTGAGCATGTCTTAGAGTCATTTAGTAGGTTTTTATGCATATTTATGAGATTAGGGTTTCGATAACCCTGAAATCGCATAGGTCTTATACAGCATGCTTAGCTTAGCTTTTTGAGCTGTTGCTCATCATAGTCATTCTATATATGCTTCATATAGTTGAATCATGCTAGGTTTGCATTCATATAGTCTATTTTATAGGGTTTTTGGAGACATTATCCTTTTCTAAGGATAATTATCCTTTTCATTGAGTGAGGTTTTGCATGAGAGTCTTCTGTGATGTGTTTAAGCATGAAATCTTTTCTGTTGTGTTCTAGGGTATATATTTTACGTAGGATATGCTGATTGCACCTCCCCATAATGACTTCCTTACGTGAAATTATCCTAGGATAGTTTCGCTTAAGAAAGCTCGCCGTAGGAAGGTTTATTTTCATATTTTACATAAAATATCATCTTTTTCATTAGAGTATGCTTTGTTATCATGTTTATTGATGTTATTGGAGTCTCTTATGCTTGTTAGTGTGTCTTTCATAGGTTTTTATGCATGTTAGTCGAGTCATTGCATGGAGGATTGAGTTAGAGTCCTTAGTTATTCATTATTCTTGTTGTTTGCATGATTAATGGATGGTTTTAGGCCTTGTCAAGGTTCTGTCCAGATTTGCATATTGCTTTTTTTGCATGATTGTGTGCACTTGTAAGGGTGCAAACAGGTACAATGCTTGTCCTATTGCAAATAGGGCTGCTATGGTCTGAAATGGCTAATGATTGGAGCTTGTGCGGTCAGGTAAGTAGGGTTTGAAGGTGCCCCAATTCACCTTTCTTTTTCTTTCTTTTCTCTTCTCCCTCCTAGGGTTACTTCTTAATACAAGTTTATGGTAATTATCAAAGGTTTCCTTCAATAATAAATTTTGGTTTTTATCAAAGTTTTCCTCTTGTGGAAGTTTTCAATTTTGGATTATTCGATACCTTTTCAAATGAGGAAACCTAGGGTTTTTACCATAGGTTTGTATTAGGTTGTAACCCTATTCTTTTCGAACTACGTGGACTTTGATCCATGTATTTCGCTGCATGGTACGTAGGCGCTCTTCGTGAGGCTCAAGTCCGTTCTAGGATCCAAGCATCCTAGGTTTTTCTTCTCTTTTCTTCTTTTTCTGTTTTGTTTTACTTGTTTGATTATGTATGGATGAGATGGATGGATGAAATATATGATATGCATGCTGTCTTGTGATGATATATGATGATATTTGAGTGAAAAAGATCTTAAGTTAGCCCAATTAAATTAAGAGACCAACTCGGGCGATGTGGGTGCCTATGGGCTTTGCCCAAAACCTTCCCACGTCGTAACTTAGCCCCCAAATCCAATTTTCTGGTTTCAAAGACTTTGCTTTTCCTTTAATGGAGTCATGTGGTTTTGAAAATAAAACATTTTTGTGGTTTTCCTCTTTCCCTAAAAAATGAGGTGGCGACTCCCTTTTTGTTTGTTGTCTTTAAACCCCTTTATATTTCTGCCAAACCCTTGTGGGCTCCGCGCTTCTTTTTCGTGGGTTCACAGATCTATCAAGGTTTTAAAATCCATTTAAAACCACAAGATACATTAAAAAAAAATACTCATACACACTATATAAAAAATAGGGGAAATATCCAAAAACTCCCTAAAAAATAAATTCATATCCAAAAACTCCATTAAATATTTTTCCTATCCATTCAATCCAAATAAAAAAGAATTATATCTATTAACTCCAACCAGTTAATTTTTTGTTTACTGTTGTTAAAAGAAAATAGTGATCCGACTAAAATACCCTTCTTTGACATTAATATGTTTAATGAAAAAATTGCATATTTAATTGAATTTCTACCTTTATCCTTTGTAATGTAATTAGAAAAAAATTAATTATCATTAATTGATTCTTCTCTATTGTACACATGAGAGAAGGGAGAAGAAAAAGAGAGTGGTAGAGCCAGTATGCAAGTTTGGGAAAAGAGGGGGCAAAAGGGAGAATTTACTTGAATATGCATTTTTGTCATTAAACATATTATTGTGAAAGAAGGGCATTTTAGTCGGATCAATCTTTTTTTTTAACCATAGTAAACAAAAATTTAACTGACTGGAGTTAATGGATATAATTATTTTTTATTTGGATTAGATGGATAGGAAAAATATTTAATGGGGTTTTTAGATATGATTTTATATTTAAGGGAGGTTTTGGATATTTCCCTTAAAAAATATTCCAGTCCAATTCTATATCAAAGACAACCTATAGATTTCAAAGCATAAACTCATATTCATTTCCATATTGTTGTATTTTCATAAAACTACATAAAAATATCTTAATAAATTCTATAAGCTAATTGAATAAACAACCAATAGATACAATAAGTTATATACCCATAACTTAATGCAACGAATGCCATGTCATGATAATGCAATATGCGACTCCATGTCCAGTTACATTTATTCCTCAATTACCAAACCACTCCTGTAGGAGTCTTCGCGCGGAAACGGAGGATTTAAACCCACCTCCAAGAGGACAACACAAGGGTTCCTACCTGGAACCAGAAAGTAGCCTTTGATTCGGGAACACAAGGGTTCCTACTTGGAATCAGAAAGTACCCAAGACCAAAGGAATGGAAAACACCGCTAAATCCCCTGACCGCTAGTAGTCCAAATCTAATGACCCCTTAACACTTTTACCAAGTATTTATTAAGTCAATTTTCAATGCATTAATATGCATGCCATGAATGCCAATGCAACATGATTATGCCCATCATGCTAATAACTCCATAACTAGCAAAACAAATTCCATATCATTGTAATATCCCCCTTATTTACAATGTAAGGTCTTATACCGACATTTGGCATGCCCACACTTATTTTCTCCTAATAAACATGAAGAAAATAATCTCACATAATAGTTCCAACAATAGCAAGGAGAGAAATGACCATATTTATTATTCTTATATTTTCTTTTACAAAAAGCAAGTCAATAACTCAATTCGAAAAGGCTACAATTACGCCACTTTACCCATAACATAAAATTTTTCATCGACAAGGTCTAGAAGATCATTTTCCATAATCTTATAATTTAATCCCATACCAATTGTAATTCCAAATTATGAAATATATAACCAATGAATAATTGTGAAAAATATCATGTTTCCATTACCCAAAATTTATAAAGCTTGAAAATATATTCCAAGTCAAAAGACTAAATCTGAAATTTCAGTGAACACAACTAGTGGCACTTACAAATGAATTTTTTTATGATTTAATCCACGAGGAAATAGGCCTTGGGGTTTATATTACTTAAAAGTATATTAAATACACTTTGTACCCTCAAAGTTTGGTAGAGAAATACCCAACAAAACCCTTCTAAAAATATTTTTCAATATAGAGCTACTGCTGCCCAGCAAAAATCTCAACTTCAGGTGTACCACGAAATAATTCAAAGAAAAATACCAAATGGTCACCAAATGACATGAAAATTAGTAGGATGTTACCCCAACAAGTCAGTAACAAAACCCAACTCGTTTCATCTCAAAATTATAACTAGAACGAAAGTTATGAATTAAATGGTAAAACGAGTTTGTGCTGTCAGCACAGTAAAACACACATGTAAATTGATTCGAGTGTTACGAAACCATCCCTAATTGTACCAATTAGGCCTTCATACCTCTCTAAACTCTCATAGAGAACATATATGCATATACATTTACAATTTCAACCAAACAATTCAAACTTGGCACAAATCACAAGCCAATAAACACGTATCAACATCCCAAATAACACAAATATTTATTATAAATTCTAAGAGCAACAAATGAACTATAAAATCTGAATTTCTTTGTCTTTAATCATGATAATACCTTCACTCCAAGAAGATAAATTGATTAAAGCTTAAATCTAGACACATACCTAAAACCCAACTTGTCATCCTCTATCACATATTATATTTTTGAAACCCAAGACTCATGAAAATAACCTTACATGTTTGGATCCACAATAAAAATGGTTTCTTTTACATATACCTAAACCATATACAAAGATTACAAGAGTAATTTCAAATATCCATGAGGATTTCATACCAAAATACAAATTTCTTCCATGAAAATCACAAATCATGTAAAATAATCTAATAATAGAGAAAATAACTCCATATTTTCCAAATACCCTTAATCTACCAAGGAGAAATATGTACCTACTTTGAATGGATGAGAAAGAGAAGAGCAAAATGTAGAAATTTAGTAAAGGAGAAGCTCCCCATGGTGTCTGTATAGTGTCCATACAAGGGCCATATGGCCCTCTCCTTCTCCTTCTCCTCTTCTTCTCTTCTTCTTCTTTCCTTCTCTCTTTCTCTCTATCTCTCTCTAAAACTCAAAAGTGCTGAAAAATGAGGGGAATGGGGCTATTTTGGCCTTTAAATCCTTATCTATGTATGTCTTATGCTCTTATGACAAGTGTCCCACATGCAAAAGTGGGTTGGGCAAGTATTCCACCAATTGGGCTCACCCAATTACAACTAATATAGCATTAGGTCCAAAATATATTGGGCCTAATATAAAATAAAGACCCAAATACAACATAAGGTCTAGGTCCACATATAAAAATGTGAAAGTCAATAGTGCTTAATCCCACTAATGTTAAATAGCACATGTAGTCCAATTAAATTTTAAAACTTTAGGGCCCACGTCAAAATAATTTATCACATAAACATAAAATAATGACATACTAAATAATTATCGTGTGTAACACGTAATAATTAATATCAAATTAATAAGTAACACTAGCAATATAGATTTATGACCTTATCGAAAATAAAATAAAATAAAATTTTGCACACACATCATCAAATTTGAAATTGACCCGTGTTAAAATAATTAAATAATTAAATAAGATGATTATAGATTTAACACTACGTCAACACAAAATTATTTAACCCCCAATTAGCGATCAAACCAGTCTCTAATGGACCCAAAATAATATAATTAATTTAAAATTAGAGTGGGGATATTACAATTTTGGGCACACTCTCGTAGTGTGGAGTTGTTTCGTGCCTTTCCACATGTGTTGATAATGGATTGTACATAGAAGACTAATAAATATCGTCTTCCCCTCTTTGAGATTGTTGGAGTCACATAAACTAACTTGACATTCTCTGTAGCCTTCGTATACATTCAGCATGAACGGGAAGATAACTACACATGAGCATTGAATAGATTGCCCAGTCTTGTTGAGGATTAAAATATTTTACCTGGTGTCATTATCACAGACAGAAATTTGAGCTTGATGAATGCCATTGAGAAAGTTTTCCCTAATGCTAGGCATTTATTGTGTAGATGGCACATTTCAAAGAATGTTCTAAGTAATTATGAAGTATTTTGAGTCGGAAGATAAGTAGGAGAAGTTTAACTCCCAATGGGAAACAATCATCTTGTCTGCCACTGAATCTGAGTACTTAACTCAAGTGAACACATTGCATAAGAACTTCAATACCTATCCTGAGGCCCTACAATATGTGTCAAGTAGTTGGTTGACCCCTTACAAGGATAGGTTTGTCTCGGCTTGGACAGACACATGTATGCATTTTGGGAATCGGACGTCGAACAGGTGTAGCTTCTAAGCAATTATCAAAACATTGTGTGTTACATTTATAATTTAGCAATAAGATCTTGAGATTAACAAATTTTATTTTATCGACTAGGGTGGAAAGTGCACATGCAAGGTTAAAGAGGCAACTAGGGTGTAGTACCTTGAACTTTGAGTTATCACAGGGCGAGGTGCACAGTTTGATTGAGTTGCAGTTTACCGAAATCAAGGCATCATTTGAGAAAAGCTCGATAGTGTAGTTTACCTGTACAGAATTAAAGGAGATTCGGGGCATAGTATCTATAATTGCATTGGAAAATATCCTTATCCAGATGTGGCGTGCTAGAGCAATCGGGGTTGATGCTTAGCATGTGGTTGCTGCAAACCGTCGATTCCATGGTTTACCATGTGCACATGAGATTACAGAATACAAAAGGGAAGGTCGACCTATTCCACTCAACTGCATTGATCAATTTTGGAGAAAACTTGATATCTTGCCTGCTACCAAGAAACAAAATCTGAAATAGATTCGTTAACCATATTTAGATTTGTTTCCCCAGATATTCGAAGACGAAGATACAGAATCACAACTACAGATGTTAAAAAAGTTGAGAGAGATAATAGCTAGCTCCACATTGTACACATCTTCTAGAACCCATCGAACCATATAACCGTACACGAGGCCTGCTAAAGGTGAAGGCTGATTCATCCACGCGTCGTAACCCATTCGCCTTTGAGTACGTACAGTCTCAATGTGATAGTTGCTCACCTGGATTCAATGTGGAAGCCGAGTAACTCCTCAGGTCATTTTGTGCCACTGCGGCAACCAAAAGAAAAGGTAAAATGATGTAGTTATAAATGGTAGAATATTTATTTTTATTGTCATATTAATGGGTTATTTTCCTAATGAATTGCGTGATATAATGTTTTCAGGTCTATCGTACCCAAATTACAAAGCCAATATCACACATTGATAAATTTCCAGCTAGAATAAGACAATATATATTCAAAACCAAGGATGTTGAGGTTGATGGAAATTATGGTTTTAGGGCTATTGTTGTTTTGATGAGAAAGGGAGAAGATGGATGGTTGGTTGTGAGACAAGATCTAATTGATGAGTTACTTTATAACCACCAACTGTACACTCAGGTTTATCGGTCAGTGCATAGGGTAAATGAGATCAGATGTGGATTAGCACACTTTGAAGGTGGTTTTGTAAGGTATGAGCATTGGATGACAATGCTCGATATGGGATATTTTATTGCATCCCGTTATAATGTGGTATTGTACCATTTTTTAATGTAGCAATGCCTTACCTTTTTACCACTTAGATCGAATCCCATGCCTCCACACTCGCGTAAAGAAATTGCAATTGGGTTCGTAAATGGAAACCATTTTATTCAGGTCTGATCTTAAAACTTTTATTTATTTATTTTTCTTTATACTTTTTAGTTTTATTCCTATTGACAATAGATGTAACAAACATACAGGTGTTCATGAAAGCGGGTCATCCTGTGCCTCTTATAGCTACTACTTGGCAACTTCATTGCGATGTTGTGGCAGTAGAATGGGATTCTCCATACATTGACAGAATTCAAAATTTCCTTAATGTAATTGGTTGTGGTGTTGCGACTAGTGACACTTATGATACTGTAGACATTGACTAGCCCATTTATAATATCATCTATCTTGTTTTCTTGCCTCCTTAAGAGATAAAAGATCGTTACAATTTTTTGGATTAATAGATCATTGTTTTGGTATAATGAAGTAATTTGGGATGAGAATGGCAGCAATGAGTTATGGATTTTGTGTTAAAAGTATGAGAAATCAATTTTGTCTTTTCATTACAGATTCACACCTGTTCGGTATTAAGTACCCAAACAATATACTAATGTTGGGTTTTATGAAACCGAACAAATTCCCTATGTTCAGATTAATATGACCGAACATATCCTTTTGAATTACCGATAATGTGGTTCAGGTGCTATATAACTAAACATTACTTATATGTTCGGTTTTCTAAAATCGAACAAGAGCTTTATGTTCGAAGTCAGATTACTGAACATATCATTTTGAATTACCGGTAATACTACGGTTCGGTGCTATATAGCCAAACGTTACATACATGTTTGGTTTTCTAAAGTCGAACAAGAGCTTTATGTTTGGAGTTATACTATCGAACATATCATTTTGAATTACCGATAATACTATGGTTTGGTGCTATATAGCTTAATATTACCTACATGTTCAGTTTTCTAAAGTCGAACAAGATCTTTATGTTTGGAGTCATAGTACCGAAAATATCATTCTGAATTACCATAATAATACGGTTCGGTGCTATATTGCTAAATGTTACTTACATGTTCGGTTTTCTAAAGTAAAAAAGGAGCTTTATGTTCGGAATAGTAGTACCGAACATATCATTTTGAATTACCTATAATAATACGGTTTAGTGCTATATAGCCAAACGATACTTACATGTTCAGTTTTCTAAAGTCGAACAAGATTAGTATGTTCGGATTAATTTCACTGAACATATCCTCCTTGAAACCATCCAATTTATACATCTTTTTTGTTCGATAAGTGACTAATTATATTCCAATAATTAAAGATATTCTTGAATATCAATTCAAAGCCCTCAAAGGGCAACACAGAACCACAAAAAAGATACAACCTACCCTGTTGGAGGCAGGACTTGCATGACTTGCTAATACCCTTGAAGATGTTGTAAAAGTGAATGAGAGAACTTTTTTAGATGTGACCTAACATTTAATAGTGGACCTTTTAGGGTAGGCCTAAACTTTTTTTGTTTTTTCACGAAAGTGACCTAACAATTTTTTTTTTAGATGGACATGCCAATGCTTGATCCGAATACTCTAAGTGAGAGTCTTAGAAGCTTAACCAAGCCGAGGATAGAATGAGCTTTCGTCACCTAACTTAAACTCCCACCAATTGTAGAAGGAGAATCCCAATTACACCAAGGAAAAACCAAAAAGTATAACAAAAAATGATTAGAATTTAACCACTGATGCAAGTTATTTCTCCCATACTCATGCCCATATCAATTTCTTGATATTATGTTACTTTAAAATCCATTATTTATCTTATACCAAGTTCTCGGCATCCAAAAACTTTTGACCATTTTTTGTAAATTTTGGCATGGTCCCGCCTAAAAATGGAACATACCAAGTTCTCGACATTAAACAGAACCTGCAGAAAACACATTTTCACTACCACATATAATACAATTCCAGAACCCTATATAATCCAAGTCCAAAAAAAAAAAAAAAAAAAAAAAAACATATATATATCCAATAAATATATTTGTATCTGCTCACAACCCATGCATATGTATGTAAAAAATTACATACCAAGTTCTCGACATTAAACAGAACCTGTAGAAAACACATTTCCACCACCGATATATAATACAATTCTAGAACCCTATATAATCCAAGTCCAAAAAAAAAAAAAAAACACATATGTATCCAATAAATATATTTGTATCTGCCCATAACCCATGCATATGTATGTAAAAAATTACATCATCCAAGTCCAAAAAATTACATCTGCCCACAACAAAATCAAGTTGAGCTCCCACCACTACGATGCCTCCTATTTGCTCGAGAGTAGTACATTAAATCAATATTCGGTGTGGATCCTTTCTCAACGACATTAGCTCGACCCTACAGAACTCGTACCATTGCACGAATCGTCCCATATAACATAGTAGGATCTCTACAAGCATTTGCATGATCCAAGTCCAATACTGGCAGCCCAATCTTCAAGTGAGTGAGTTGGGTTTTACACACGAGTATGTGATACACCCTTGAACTAATCTATATAACTTACAACGGTTTGTCCTAGAAAACTCACAGGGGTGTTATCCCAAGTGTAAAACCCTAGAGGGGGGGGGGTGAATAGGGTTTATAGCGAATTAAAACAATTATGACAAACTAAAAATCAAATTATTGCAAACAAGATAAAATTCAATAATAAGCAATAATGAGAAAGAGTTAGAGAATGTAAACACAAGATTTTAACGAGGTTCGGCCTCCCGCCTACGTCCTAGCCTCAAGAGCGCTACTTGAGGATTCCATAATCCACTATGACAATCTCCTTCAAGGGTGGAGATCAAACCTTTTACAAAGAGAAGCTATCTTCAATACAAATCTCTCATGTCTCACTAGGATTCACACAACCCTTACAACACTTGAATTTGAAGTTGATTTTTGTAAACAATCTCTCTAGAAGTAAATACAACACTTGAAAGTTCAATAAACTTCTAATAATTGCTCAATTGAGTGCTCTTTAAGAATTAGGGCTTGAAAGCTTTTTCACAAAGGATGGGAATTGATTGCTTTTGTATGGATACTCATAAATGAGTTTGAAGGCTTGTATATATGCCCATTTGGCCTATTATGGCCGTTGCAAACATTAAATGCCGGGAAAGAACCGTTTGGTGGCAATTAATGCATCATTGGGCTTTCAATAAACTAGCCGTTATAGCCCATTCGAGTGTTATAGTCGACTATAAGGCTTCATATAGTCGACTACAAATATCAGTAGCCATTTCTGGGCATTTTCTCTTGATTTAGTCAACTATATAGGATCATATAGTCGACTACATATATCAGTAGCCAAATTTGGGCTAAAACACATGATGTAGTCGACTACATCACTTGATGTAGTCGACTAAACCCTGTTTTATCAAAGTTTAGCCTTCTTCTTATGAAATTTCATCACTTGGTCCACTATGCATCAATTTAGGCTTCTAGTTAATGATAAAGACAGTTCAATTAAGAGTCCTAGGGTACATTTAGGTCAGTAGAGCATAGTCATGAGCAATTATGTACATTTGACACCTCAAACCTCACTTGTAGCCTAAATGAGTTTTTATTTACAATGATCGCATGGCTTGAGGTGCTTGAAGGTCTATTGCTAGCTTTTTATTCTCTTTTACATCATACTTGAGTTTCCTTGATGTTTTGGACACGAGCTTTGAGTTACATGGCTTAGTTGAGCTATTGAGTGCATGTGCTTGAGTCATTTGATCCATAAGCTCATGCTTGAATTGATTTGATCTTGATAACCTAGCTTTGATCATGTTCTTGAAAATTAAACCATTAGAACTAACATCGATCTTTTGTTATCATCAAAAATTGGATATGCCCTTGGTTGAAAACCTTAGGTCTAATAGGGGTAACTGCATGCATCTTCTGCTAACAAGTGGTTCCTCCATGTCTCTAATTGATTATCAACAATATTGAATAATACTGAGGCACGCAGAATAGGCTGGACTCATCCAAATTGCCTAAGAACCCTGTCAGGTTGGTAGGGTTCAACAATATCGATACAATGTAACAGCTTATAGTAGTACATGAACTCCTCAAGAGGATGATGAGCCCTAATGGAGCTATAAGGATCCCAAACAACCTGAAATAAAATATGTAATTAGTGATTATAAAAAAGAGTTTAAATATATTATATATGAAGTTACAACAATCTAAAATATCAATAAATATCACATCGAATCAAACTGCAGGTCGTCAAGTGTCTCCCTCAGTATATATAAATGTGATAACATGCTCCCATGATTCTTGAGAGGAGCCCAGCGATGTACACATGGATCCACATCGACATATCCACATTTGGGGTGTGGTTGAAACATTGGGAAATGCTCATACACCCATGCCTCTAGAAGGGTCAAATAGCCAGCAATTTGTTTACAATCACTCCTACTGGCTATACCTAGGTGTCGATACAAGGTAGCCAATGCAACAGCACCCAAACCATACTTATAAATTGTATCCAAATCCTGTAATACGTAGAAGAGGTCGATAGATACCCTGCCCCTGCTCTTGTCTGTGAATAAAGTAGAGCCAAGAATATAAAGCAGGTACGACCTCGCAGCATAGGTAGTTTATTCAATAGAAGGCACATCACCAAAGTTGGCAAATTTTGTTTTCAGCCATGACAACTTAACAGATTGTCCCTAGGCATCTCGTAATGCAATACTAGCATCATTTTCCTCAACCCCCAAAGCACTCACAAGTAGGGCCCGTGCAACTACATCATCTAATTTAGGGCAAGAGACAACTTTTCCCATCACAGGAATCCCTAAGATGGTGGCGACATCGTCTAGGGTAATAGTCATCTCACCAAAAGGCATATGGAAAGTATTCGTTTCCGGCTGCCATCGCTCCACAAAAGCTATCACTAATGCTTTATGGCTCCATCGGTAAGAGCACGTGGCAAGTAGAGTGAGTCGCGTCTTCTCAATGATCTGTGTCAACACAGGGGGGGGGGCTTTAGGATTTTTGCATGAGAATGTAGTCGCATGACACCTCGGTACTGCATTAGAAAAGTTGAACACTTTAATAATGTCAACATGATATAAATATAATACATATAAATGATATTAATCAAAAATAAAATAAAATAAAAGACATAAATGAGATGCTATTGTGACTTGACATATATCTTGGTTTATCCAAATCTGTGCTGTGACATGTGTCTTGAAGCTAACCAGGAGCGATTCATCTGCTGGACCTCCAGGAAGTGGCCCAGTCCCATTGCAAACAACAGGAGCATTTTTAGGTGCGTCAACAACATGTGCACCTTGTGCATGGTGACCATCTAGGACATCTACTGGTAGGGCAATAGGTGGAAGAGGGGGTGCTACCTCATGCTGAATCCCACCCCGACGACGTTGTCTCCCTATTTCCGTTTGTTCACTTGCCGCACGTTGACGTCGCCTAGCAGATGCATCCATATCTGAATAAAAGGCAATAAATGAATTAAATTATAAACAATTGATATAAAATATATATATATATATATATATCATAAACAGTCGTAAACAATTAGTGTCTTATTAAAGATATACATTTTCAACAGTTTTCTTTGTAGTAGTCATTAAGTAAAATAAATTATTATTTACAGGAAGACTGAACTGTATTGATTTGGGAAACATAATCAATCCTTGAAATAAATATTGCATTTCAATATTTTAAGTCACAATTGCAATGCTACCCAAAAAAAATAAAAAAATGTTATACCAAGAAGAAAATTTAAGTACCTTTTAAAAGGTGTACAAATTCAGCCAAGCCAAAATGGGAAAATCCGGATAAATATGAAAATCAATTTAAAATGAAAGTGGGCGGGGATACCTTAGAGGCATTGTGCTATTACTACACCAGGATTTAACAAGAGAACCCTGCACATTAAGACATTTTACTTGTCCACCATTTGCTATTTGCTATTTGCAATTGGGCAATTTGCCATGTGCTAGCAGACCACTTTATTTAGGCACAATTTGGGGATTTTTCTCCTCCAAGTCAAAATTTTGGGCAACTTTGCGCCATTTGCACAATTTTTCACTTTTTCCTTGAACATCTCATCTACACATCTTAGCTCTGAATGTTAGAAAAAAGAGGTTAAAATAAAAACTGATAGGGAGTGAGTTGACTATGGAGGTTGTTACAAAATTAGAGCCCTACTTCATGAAAGGTTGGATGAATGTGTTGGGTTATTTATGTTTTGATGTACAACAGTCATCCAAGAATAAGGGTAGTTTAGGTATTTTTGAACAAGTTTGGGCATTCCTTCACCGGTTCTTAACAGAGTCATTGACGGTAGTGTAAAGGAAGGGGTGTCTCTCTAGGTTTTTTTTGTAAAGTAGGGGGTGACAGTGGAATTTCATAAACATGAGGGGTGCATCTGTTATTGTCAAAATCTAGAAGGGGTGCCAACATAATTTACCCATATAAAAAATTATATATAGTGAAAAAAATATGGCATAACAAGTTCAATTTAATTTATAAAAAATAAAATGCAAACTATTTCAAACATATTAAAAGCAATCTATTGTCTTTCATGGTCCAGCTACCAAAATATAAAATGTTCGTACAACATTACAACCCAAATTCAAAAAAGTTCTAAAGAAAGAAAGCATAATTTATCTAATATATCAGTCTAGTCATATAATCATCGTCTTTATCACCTGCATCAATGTCAGGGAAGGATGCACCATCAAATGGAAGGCTTATAACACCGATTTTATATACTTTTATCAAATATTTTTTTCAGATTTCACAAGGGTTAGAGAAGAGAACAAGGGTCGAGGCTCGTGGGTTAAAGAAGAGAACGGAGCTTAGAGAAGAAGAATAGGGATTAGATAAGAACAGGGGTCGAGGCTCGTGGGTGGGGAAGATGCAAATCGAGGCTCGACGGTGAGGAACTGAGGATCATCTCGTCGGCAATGGGGATCTCAGTTGCTGACTTGCCGTCGCCGTCGCTGTCACCGTCGACGTCAACTTATGTAGCTTTAGCTACTGGAACCAAAAAAAAAAAAAAGAAAAAAGAATCTACTTGTGCCGAAAAGGATGCCGAAGTGTCGCCGAAAGCTTCTGCATTGTCAGCTATTGAATCGTTGAGTTGCAGCGTTGACGTCACCGTCTCTTTTGGTCTCGTTTGTTCTCTTTCTCTTCTGCTCTGATTTTTGGGGGTTTTTTTTTTGGTAAATTGCAGAAAACTATCCCACTTTTGGGGTGCATTTTATTTTGATACTCTCAAGTTTAAAAAGCGTCAATTTGGTACCCAAAGTTTTAGCTATGTTTCAATTCGGGTCCTACCGTGATGAACCGTCTGTTGACCAAACGGAAAATTGGTCACAAGATATGCACGTGACCTTGTGCCCTTTTATGTTTGGAACGCCTAATTGGTCACACTCCTACCGCAGCTTCTATTCTTCTAAGAGCTTCCCCCCTCTTTCTCCCCAAGTTCAAGCACCTCGACGGTTTGGCCGCTCGTTCCCTCGACATGCCATACCCACTTTGCTTCATCTTTTCCGACCAAACTCCAAATTATTAATTGTTCCGACATCACATCACCGAAGACATTGCCGAGCTATCCCACCAAGGCAACAGAAGAAAAAGAAGTGATTCAAAACGGAAAAGCAAAAGGGAGTTGATTTTGCAACTTCAAAGCTTCATCACGGTGACATAGAACCACTAGGTTCCTCCGTCCTCAAACTTTTTTATTTTATTTTGGGTTCTATTTTTTTTTAATATATTATTTTGTTTCTCTAGTTATTTCTCTGCTCTCATCTTCCTCTTCATATTTTTGTTCGATCTCAAACACCGCCCCTCCCTCTTTCAGATCTGATTTAGCAAAATAATAATAGTAATAAAATATGGAAAATTGAAGCTGAAGATATGTGGGTTCCGTGCGCTGGAGCTGAAATCAACAGAGAAGTGTGACAATCACTTCTCCCTTTCTTACTCATGGAAAAAATGGAGTTTTCCGGAGCTTGTGGTTGATGGAAGTGATAGTCTTTCGGGTCAGATCTCGTGTTAGCAGGGAGTTTTGAGTTTAGGTGGAAGTGGTAGTCTTTCGGCTTCCTCCTTCCTGTTAAAAAAAAAAAAAATGGAGGACAACAGTTGGCCGTAAAAAATGGAGTTGGCCGGAGTTGGCACTTGTGTTTCAAAACGACTCATTCGTATAAAGAGTAAAAACGTCATTTTCTTGCCACCGTTAACACCATTAGTGATTTTGAGTCAATTAAAATTTTGAGTACAAAATTGATGATTTTTAAACTTGAAGGTACCAAAGTAAAACGCACTTTAAAAGTAAAGGTAGTTTTATGCAATTTACTTTTTTTTTTTTTTTTTTTTTGTTTTTTATAAATGATTTTTGGGTTTTAGACATAGGGTTTTCTGTGTCGGGCTTTAGGGCTGGGAAATAAATACCAGCAAAAAGTCAAAAACAAAGGGAAAAAAACAAGGCTTAACAAAAAAGCTTCGTTTGTTATGAATATTAAACATTGAGTGGACAATTGAGTGGATGTCCACACCCCCTCCACTTTGTGATAATGGGAACACCACTTCATAAGTGGGTTAGGTAATCCCATCATGTGGACCTAATTCAAACAAAGATAAAAGGGGAAGGGGAGAAAGAAGAGTGATGTATATTTTGGAGAGAATGAAGAAATATGTATTTGGAGAGAAAGAAGAGAAAGAAGATGAATGAGAAATTTTATTCTCCTCATAACTTGTTCTAAATTCTTGGTTTTACAACACGTTATCAGCACGAATTGCTCAAGGAATTTGGGAGCAATATCATACTACCACCATCTTCTTTCTTAACCAATTTGGTTGTGGTAAGTTGGTAAGTTGGTACGTTCTAAACCAATTTGATTGTGGTAAGTTGGTATGCTCTTAACTAATTTGGTTGTGGATTGGTTTTTACTCTAAATTATATACTTGAATGGATGAATCCATCTTCTCTTCCTGAAGCAAGAGAAGATTTAAAAATAAAACTTGAAGTTTTATAAATAAATAAAAGGAGTGATGATTCATTTTCTCTTCTTGAAGTAAGAGAAAGATTTGAAAACTTGAAGTTTTCTATATGAAAAGTTATTATTTACATGTTATCTTCATGAAGGAAGAAACAAATTTCAATATCCAAAATTTTCTATAAGAAAAGTTGTTGTTCATATATTCTCTTCCTGAAGCAAGAGAAGATTTAAAATAAAACCTGAAGTTTTATAATTAAAAAGGAAAAAGGGTAACAATTCATCTTCTCTTCCTGAAGTAAGAGAAAGATCTGAAAACCAGAAGTTTTCTATTAAAAAATAAAAAAAAAAAAAAAAAAAAAGATATTATTCATCTGTTCTCTTCCTGAAGCAAGAGATAAATTTCAAAACCTGAAGTTTTAGAAATAATGAATAAGTCTCAATTTAATTGAATAAAGTGATGGTCAATGATGACCAAATTAAATTGAGTAATATATTTCTCTATTCTGTGTTATGCAACTTCTTTAGATGCTTGTAAAATTTTGGTGAAAATTCGTGGGTGCGTCTTAACTTTTGCTTTAGTTAGCATAGAAGAACACACAAAAATCTGCTCTTGTTTTACTACGAATTGACTGTCAACGTCACCTCTGTTGTCAGTCAACTTCTCTCAGATTGACTGGTAACTTCACTGTGTCTGCTTAAAATATGTCATTAGGTAAATATAAAAACCTGAAGTTTTCTATTATAAGAAAGGGGTTATTATTCATATTTCTCTTCTTGAAGCAAGAGACAAATTTCAAAACCTGAAGTTTTAGAAATAATGAATAAAGTCTCAATTTAATTGAATAAAGTGATGGTCAATGATGACCAAATTAAATTGAGTAATATATTTCTCTATTATGTGTTATGCAACTTCTTTAGATGCTTGTAAAATTTTGGTGAAAATTCGTGGGTGCGTCTTAACTTTTGCTTTAGTTAGCATAGAAGAACACACAAAAATCTGCTCTTGTTTTACTACGAATTGACTGTCAACGTCACTTCTGTTGTCAGTCAACTTCTCTCAGATTTACTGGTAACTTCACTGTGTCAGCTTAAAGTATGTCATTTTATGATAAAAACCACCAGAAGTGGAATAATGGAATACCAAACCACCAGAAGTGGATTAATGACATATCAAACCATTAGAAGTGGAGCAATGGAATACTAAACCACTAGAAGTGGAATACTAAACCACTAGAAGTGGAGTAATAAAATACCAAACCACTAGAAGTGGATTAATGAAATACTAAACCACTAGAAGTGGAGCAATGAAATATCAAACCACCAGAAGTGGAATAAATATATTTGGTGTGGAAAAATAAAATACCAAACCACTTGTCACACCCCATTTTTGCACCACCTTACTAGGGCTCATCATTTCATGCATGTTTTTGTTTTGTTTTTGAGTCTAGTCACTTGCATTAGTTTTCTAGAGTCACAAGGACAATGGATATGAATTTTGGTTCAAATTGGAGTTGATCTTGAGGGATAATAAGAGCTTTTGTGACTTGAGGGGCATAATCGTCTTTTAAGTCCCAAACTTTTCATTTGACCTTGGAATGATCTCCAAATTGTCAATTGGAGTTCATATGGATGCATAAGAGGTATTTTTAGTGTCAATTTGGTAAGTCAATGGCTCGGGATTAAAATGGCTCGATGTAGTTCAAGTTGGTTAATTGACCCTTCCTTGGGTTAGCTCTAATTGACTCACAATTACCAACCAAATCTTTTCAAATTGACTTTCATTAGTCATCATTTTACCCTCAAAAGTGTTTCATGAAGTTCAATTTTGATATGGCCTGATGATGAGTTTAGTGTGGTTATTTACGGATTATCCTTGAAGAATTAGTGCGAATCACAGCATGAGATTTTTGGTTAAAATGAAAAGAAAATTATTTTATTAAATTAGCCATTTTTATCATGACACTAACACGTGTACGTATGTGATGAGTGTGTGTACGCACATACGATACATGTGCATGCGTGTTAGCGGTCAGTCTCCCAATTTTTATAAAAGACAATTTCCTTTTCCTATTCAGATTAGAAGTCTTTTATCATTATAAAATACCTTTTGATTATTCTCCAAAGAAACCTAGTCCAGGAAGGAAAGGGAAACTCCAGATTTCAGCTATAAATACTCTCTTAATGTCTTTAAACAGGGGGGAAGAGAAGAGGGTTTGGAGGGAGTGAAATTCGTCATAATTCAGCAGCAGATTTTCTGAAAACCAGCAGTCGTATTTTAATCATAACTTTTTCATCCGAAGTCAGAATTTGATGAAATTGGTCTTGTTAGAAAGATAATTCAATTCTCTACAACTTTGTATTTCACAAGCTTTGTCCAAATCCAACGTTTTCATACCCAAAAACGCGATTGAAGTTGCTGCTGCTGCAAAGTGACGAGAATCACTTTTTCTTTTCTCTTGTTCTCTTTTTGTTTTCTATTTCTTTTCAAAGTCGAGTGAGTTTTGATCTCTTTGCTGTGATACCACTTTGACAAAGAGGAGGATTCGTGTTGGTTTGATTCACTCTAAAGACCTGAGGAGCCACAAACAATTACAAACACAAGGGGAGCCACTTCCTAAGGTATTCTCCTTCTCTATTCAAGCTTAAACTAGGTTCTCATATGGGTTAGGCTTATTGCATGTTAAAGGTGACTTTTTTATCATGTATTAACACTCTAGCTAGTTAATATACATGGAATATCTATTTTTTATCTACTGTTTAGCATGCTTTAGGGCTGTCCTTTAGGTTTTTAATGCATAGTTATGATTCTTGTGCTCCTGTTTGTCCTTGTGCTAGGATTAGTGTCATTGCATGTTAGAGTTAGGATTTTCATCATGTTATATTGCTTTAGTTAGTTAATATGCATGATTTAATTTCTGTTTAGTTTGGTTTTAGCATGATTAAAGTATGTTTTGTATGTTTTTAAGCATATTTGTGAGTTTAGGGTTTTAGAGTCATTGTTTCGTGTTTGTTTTCATATAGCATGATAAAGTAGACTTTTTTATTTGGTTTTTCTTCGTGTTTGCTGTATATGTTTTTCATATGGAGTAAACATGATAGTTTTGCATGCATGTTAGTATGTTTTAGGGTTTTTATGCATGATATGGTTCTAGGAATATGTTAGGACTTATTATTGTTCGCTGTTTTTGCTATTGGCATGCTTAGTGGATGATTTTAGGTCATAATACTATTCTGTCCAGATTTGCATGTTAGTGTTTTTGCATGGTTTTGAGCACTTGTAAGGGTGCAAATAGGTGTGGTATTTGTCCTATGGCAAATAGGGCTGCTTATGTCTGAAATGGCTAAATGCTTGGAGCTAATTGCGCTCAGGTAAGTGGGTGTGAAGGTGCCCCAATTCACCTTTCTTCTTAACTCATTCTCTTCTCCCTATCTAGGGTTAATTTTTAATACAAGTCCTATGGTTTAATTAGAGGTTTCCTTAACCAACAAAATTCTGGTTTTTATTAAAGTTTCCATTTTGTGGATTTCTTTCCTAAAATCAAACTTTCTATCAAATTCAACTCTTTTGATCAAATAAGGAAACCTAGGGTTTTAACCATAGGTTTATATTAGGTCTTAACCCTAATTCTAATCGAACTACGTGGACTTTGATCCATGTATTTCGTTGCATGGTACGTAGGCGCTCTTCGTGAGGCTCAAGTCCGTTCTAGGATCCAAGCATCCTAGGTTTATTTTGTTTTGTTTTCTTTTTCTTTATTTTCTGTTTTTATTTGCTTATTATGCATGGATGGATGAATGAAATATATGATATGCATGCAATTCTTGTGATGATATACTTGCTGATTTTTGTATGGAAAGACTTTAATTTAGCCCAAATGAACTGAGAGACCGAAAGGGTGACATGGGTGCCTATAGGCTTTGCCTAGAACCTTCCCATGTCATAACTTAGCCTCCGAATCCCCGATTTCTTTGGTTTTCAAAAGATTGGTTTTTGCCTTTCCTTTTTTTACGGAGTCATTCAAATTGTTTTCCTAAAACAACCTGATTTTTAGGGTTTTCCTTGTTTCCTTTAAAAAATAAGGTGGCGACTCCTTTCCTTTTTCTTTTTCAAACCCACTTTCTTTTCAATCCCTCGTGGGCCCAATTTCCGGGGTTCACAGTTTGGCGACTCCACTGGGGATTTGTGGGCTAGACTCTATAAAGTTTAATTGGGCTAGGTTAATTTCTTATGTTTAATTAAAATCAATCACATTGCATCCGCTTGATTGTGTGCTTTCATTTATTGCATTGTGTGCGCAAACTCTTGCATGCTAGGATCGATGTCCCTCGATGTATCCTTGCCAACGATCGGCCTAGTCTCAACCTTGGTTTTCCTGATTCCATGTGTTGGGGCGAAAGCTATCAACCTCTCTTGCCTAGTACCCTTGGGCTTGCCCTTGGGTATATTAAATGAGTTAATCACGTACTGCTGGACCCACGCGGCGTTCCTGATGCCACATGTGGTTAGGTATAAGGATTGCTCAAGCAAGTGAAGGACCCTAGCCTACCCTTATCATTAGTCCATATAGACAGACTTGTAGGACACTACGGTCTCACCTTTATGCACCCACAATTGTTTGTAATGATGCTATGCTGTGTTTGTGGTGTGAGGCTTTATATCTTATGCCCTTAATATAGACCTTTAAACCCTAGCCTTCGTTAAGGCCATGGGTTAGGAGGAATAAATTAAGGAAATAGGATGTAAAGCTATGTTTGTGATGTGCTAGTCCTAGGGGATTAATTAAACCTAGTTGAAGGACTCTATGCCCTATTCTTTAAAACGTACCCTTAATCCATGATCCCTGTAAAGGTAATTGGATAAAAGGAATGAATTAATTGAACATGGTGTAGAGACCGAGTTCATTAAGGAAAATATGGAGGTTTAGGACAAGTCCTTAGGCTAAAGGTTAAAACTTTTCTATCCATAGACGTGCTGGCTTGGATCCGCAATCCACAAGGGCGTCTAGTGAGTGTTGAGTCTACCCATCAGACAGACATGGCCGACGAAAGAACTAGTGAGGGGCACTTTGACCTTGAGGCTTGCCTGAAAGCCATCATGGCCAAGCTTGACCATACCGCCGAGACATCCGATACCGCATTGAAAATGGCTCAAGAGAACCAACAGAAGATGGCGGATCTTGAACAAAATGGCTCTAAGGCCCATTCCTCGGGTATACCTCATGGGGCTGGCACCGAAGAGGGACCTCAATCCAATGAGAACACCAAGACAAGGGGGGAAAGTAGCTCGAAACCTGAGGTCACCAACCTAGAAGGGGAAGCCAAGGGGAAAGGTTCTAGCAGTGATTCCGTGTTAGCTAGCAAGGTAGAAGCATTGGAGAGAACTATAAAAGGGATTCGCAAGGCTGATGACATGGTCGATGTGCGGACTCTATCCCTGTTTCCAACGGCTCGTATTCCACTACAATTCAAGATGCCGGAGTTAGAAAAGTTCGATGGGACGGGTTGCCCTAAGACTCATTTGAAGATGTACGTGCGAGCTATGCACCCTCGAGGGGCTACTGACGAGCTTTTAGCTCAAATGTTCCATGAAACCTTGGCCACTTCTGCTTTGAAATGGTTCTTATCCTTGGATGAGAATAGAACCCTGGACTTGGGAAGACATATGCAATGAGTTTTCAGAGCACTACAAGTATAACACAGAGGTGGACGTTACTCGAAGGGACCTAGAAACTACCAAGCAAGGGGCTCATGAAACTTTCTCCGCTTACATTACAAGGTGGAGACAAAAGGCGTCGAGAATGACGGATAGGCCGAATGAGGAGGACCAAATTCAGTTAGTGGTTAAGAACCTGCTGCCCGTGTATCACAAGCACCTATTTGCCCACTATTTCCCAAATTTCAAAGCTCTCATTGGGGCTGGCACGCTAGGTTGAAGATGCTATCAATGATGGGACAATCAAGACTGAGGAAGTGAGGAGTCGCAAGACAAACTTTACTTGGAAGAACAATGCCGAGGTCAACACCATAACTCAACCAATCCAACCCTTTTCTCTTAATGATGTCAACCCACCTCGCCAATTCACTGACCTATTCATGCCACTCGAAAGAGTCCTTGAAAAGCTCATAAGTCGTGACCTATTGAAGCCACTCGACCCAAGACCTCCACCAAATCCCTTACCCAAGAGCTACAATGAGAATGAGTACTGCAAGTACCACCAATCCAAAGGCCATGCCACCAATCGCTGTATTCGCCATCGCCACCAAGTCCAAGACCTCATTGACAAGCAAGTCATTTCACCACCAACCCGTCCAAATGTCACCCGTAATCCTCTCCCATCACACAACAACACACCCCCACCTAACACCATAAATGCCATTGGGGTTGAATCCTCTCGCCCTCGCCATCCCATAAGACAATACACTCCGCTCCCCATGACCTTAACCCGTCTCTTCACCATTTGCCGCAATAACAGCCTTATCATGCCACTTCCACCAAAGCCAAGACCATCAACCCCTCACCAATATTGCCAATACCATCGTGCACCCGGCCATGACACCGAGGCTTGTTCTATACTAAAGAAGATCATCCAAGACCTCATTGACCAAAAGGTTTTGTTGTTGCCAAAGAAATCTATCCAACAAGAGCTGAAAGAAAGATATGAAGCAGGGGATCCTCAGGTTGGCCTATTAGGTGAAGCGTCGGGGAAATATGATTACTATGTGCTGTACTCAAGCCCAAGTCCGATATCAGATGAGCCGATAGTCCCTTCAGGTTGGGATGACTTGCCGACAGAGATGGAGAGCATCGACATGATAGAATGGGATGACTTGATGAATGACTCCGAGGAAGTCCATGACATATGGGCTAGCGATGATGAGTTGGACCATATAACCAGAGGGGGTCGTCATTTCAAGCCCCCCCACCTAGAATCTGAAAATCCGTTGGAAGATTTGGAAGGGCAGAGGCGTCCTAGCTTGCAAGAAGAAGAGGATGAAGTGCTTAGGCAGCTGAAGAAGACCAATGCCAACATTACTATTTGGGGCTTGCTCATGGCCTCGCATAAGCACAGACAGACCGTGTTGAAACTGTTGAATCAGATACAAGTGCCTGTTGACACATCCCCCGAGGGATTGGTACATTTGGTGAATCCAACTCCCAAGAACTCAACCATCGTGTTCACCGATGTAGACCTACCTAAAAGCGGGCCGAGCCATTCTCAAGCTCTCTATGTGACCGTTGACACTATGGGGAAGAGGGTTCCCACCGTTCTTATCGACAATGGGTCCGCACTGAATGTATGTCCTCTCCGAACTGCTACTGTTTCGGGTTTGGGACCCACTGATTTCATGCCATCTGGGCAGACCGTAAGAACTTATGACAACACCCGCCGAGAAGTAATAGGGGTAGTTACTTTGCCTCTTATCATGGGACCCACTGAATTTAGGGTAGAATTCCAAGTGTTGGATGTGCCGTCATGTTTCAACTTGTTGTTGGGCCGACCTTGGATCCATCCTGCTGGGGCTGTGCCATCTTCACTCCATCAAAAGGTGAAGTTTCCTTATGAAGGAGCCATAGTAACACTTCAAGGGGACTATGAATTGAAACTCGCAGGTGTGCCTATATGTGAGATACAACCTGAATCAGCAGCGATACCGCTATCTGGGTTTGATTATGTCCAATGCATTGAGAAAGAGCTGAATGAATCATCACGCCATTACTCTTCTATAAAGCAGTACATCCCATATACTTTTTATCCAAGTTCCGACCCAGCCGTGGCAGATAAAAGTTTTGGTGATAGATACTTCACAGAAGGGCCGAATCCTCAAAGTTTGACAAGTTGGTACCACTCTATCCAAGATCTATATGGAAGCTTGAAAGAGGAAGACTGGGCAGAGAACCTTGATGCGGGGGCTATGACTGAAATGTTCCAAGACATGATCCTCACCGTGGAAGACTCGACCATTGAAGAACTCCAGGGTTCATCCATTAGCCATGCTACCAGTGCCATTCCTGAATTGGTACCTTGAATGTGGTGTCATTGCGGAGATCCATGAAGAAGAAGACCTTGGCCTACCTGATAGCAGCTTGTAGGTGTCTTAGTTTAGTAATATTTCCCTAATTCAATAAGATGTATCTACTTTACTCACTTTGTGGAGTCATAGTATTGATACAGATTTGTTTGTTTTCCTTCTTTCTTTTGTGTGTCATTCCCATTATTCCTAGTCAATAAAGTGTGCTTTCTTTCTCTATATATGCAGTGTCTCTTTTCTCTCCTCTATGGATATTTATGGCATGGATATAGATCCTAGGAACGATGTCCCCCCGGAGCTCGTTGAGCAAAGGAAAAGGGGCGTCACCGAACCTAATATGGATGAATTGGAATCAATCAACTTAGGGACGAATGAATTGCCAAGAATAGTTAAAATTGGGAAAACCCTCTCCCCCGTTGAAAAAGAAAAGATGATCTCCCTCTTGAAAGCCAACATTATGGCTTTTGCATGGTCTTATGAAGACATGCCTGGCATCGACCCCGATATTGTGCAACACTATATCCCCACTAATTCCCTAAAGAAGCCGGTAAAGCAGAAACTCAGAAGATTAAAACCAGAATGGGCTCTAAAAGTAAAAGAAGAGGTAACTAAACAACTAGACGCGGGTTTCCTCCAAGTTGTGGAGTACCCCGAATGGTTGTCAAATATAGTGCCTGTGCCTAAAAAAGATGGGAAAGTAAGGATGTGTGTCGATTTCCGAGATCTCAACGCCGCGAGCCCTAAGGATGACTTCCCTTTACCCCATATCGACGTGTTGGTGGATAGTACAGTGGGACATGCACTCCTCTCCTTCATGGACGGATTCTCCGGGTATAACCAGATAAAGATGGCGCCTCAAGACATGGAGAAAACAGCCTTTATCACGCAATGGGGAACGTACTGTTACAAGGTAATGCCTTTTGGCTTAAGAAACGCTGGGGCTACTTACCAAAGAGCAGCTACGACCTTATTGCATGATATGATCCATAAGGAAGTCGAGGTTTATGTCGATGATATGATCGTAAAGTCCGTGGATAGAGAAGGGCATTTCAAGGCACTAGAGAAATTCCTAGAGCGAGCAAAAAAGTACAATCTCCGTCTCAACCCACAGAAGTGCGCTTTTGGTGTCACTGCAGGCAAGTTATTGGGGTTTATGATCACTCAGAGAGGTATCGAAGTGGACCCAGGGAAGATAAAAGCTATTATGGAGATAGAGCCGCCTAGCACTGAGAAGCAGATCCGGGGTTTTCTGGGAAGAGTTCAATACATAAGCCGATTCATTGCCAACTTGATCATGGTTTGCGAACCAATCTTCAAATTGCTTAAGAAAGGTGTGCCAAAAGTATGGAACGAAGAATGCCAAGAGGCCTTTGAGACCATTAAGAGATACTTGAGCAATCCTCCAATCTTAGTTCCCCCACGGCAAGGTGCGCCGCTTTTGTTATACTTAACGGTCACCGAAACCGCGACGGGAGCTTTGTTAGCTCAATATCTCGAAGGATCTACAAAGGAGAATGCCATTTATTACTTAAGCAAGAAAATGACAGACTATGAAGTGAAGTACAATGCAATTGAAAAGGCTTGTGTGGCACTAGTATGGGCGACGCAGAAACTCCGGCACTACATGATGTCCTTCGAAGTGTTCTTGATAAGTCGCATGGACCCGTTGAAGTACCTGGTAGAAAGGCCAGTATTGTCATTCAGAACTGCTCGATGGTCAATTCTCCTCAATGAATTCGACATCAAGTACGTGAATCAGAAGTCTATCAAGGGAAGCGTCATCGCAGACTACCTAGCCAGCTGTCCGGTGTCATCATCCGCTCCGTTCAACGATCAATTCCCAGATGAGGACGTGCTAGAGATTGGTAGAAAAACTTGGAGAGTATACTTCGATGGGGCAGCCAATAAGAAAGGTTATGGGATAGGAGTCCTGCTGGTCTCACCCGAAGAGGCATTTACACCGTTGGCGGTCAAGTTGGGGTTCGAAGCTACCAACAACATTGCTGAGTATGAGGCCTGTATCCTAGCACTGGAAGCGGCACTTGAATTGGGGATCAAAGAATTAGAAGTGTTCGGGGACTCGGCGCTAATCATCTGTCAGATAAAAGGGGAATGGAAAACTCGAGATGAGAAGCTGCTACCCTACCATGCCTACCTGGAAGCTCTAACCAAGGAGTTCTCAGAGATAGAATTTAACTACCTTTCAAGGAACAAGAACCAGTTCGCCGATGCCTTGGCGACCCTAGCATCCATGGTGGAGATACCTGAAGGGGGAAATGTGAAGCCGTTGGTGATAGAATGCCGAGACAAGCCTGTGTACTGTTGTGCAATCCGAGGAGGAGAGGTAAATGATGGCCGTCCGTGGTTCCATGACATAAAGAAGTTCATTGAAGAAAGGGAATACCCAGAAGGAGCATCTCGTATCGATAGAAAAACCCTAAGGCGGTTGGCGAGTCACTATGTACTTTGTGGAGGAAAGCTATATCGGAGATCATACGACGGGATCCACCTGCTGTGTGTCACCGAGGAGGAAGCCGAGCATCTGATTAAAGAAATCCATGAAGGGACAGGGGCTCCGCATATGAATGGCTATATGTTAGCTAAGAAAATCATGAGGTTAGGCTATTATTGGTCCACCATGGAAAGAGACTGCCACGCACATGTCAAGAAGTGCCACAAATGCCAACTGTTCGCCAGTGGACAACATTTGCCTTCTATGCCTTTAACGAGTATGTCGTCACCTTGGCCATTCGCGGTGTGGGGGATAGATATCATCGGACAGATCAAGCCAAAGGCATCAAATGGGCATGAATACATCCTGGTTGCCATCGACTACTTCACTAAGTGGGTGGAAGCAGCGTCCTTCAAGACCTTGAATTCCAAGAAGGTAGCACAGTTCATACAGCACAGCATCATCTATCGATATGGGGTACCGCATGAAGTTATCTCAGACAATGGCCAGCACTTTCAGAAAGAAACCCATGAGCTCTTGCAAAAGTACGGCATAGTTCACCATCTGTCATCACCATACCGTCCTCAGACTAATGGAGCGGTGGAAGCAGCTAACAAGAACATCAAGAAGATACTACAGAAGACTGCGGACTCGCACACAGACTGGCATGAGAAGTTGCCATTGGCTTTATGGGGTTACAGAACATCAATAAGGTCGTCAACAGGGGCTACCCCTTATTCTCTAGTTTATGGAATGGAGGCCGTGTTGCCAGTTGAATTAGAGGTTCCTTCACTAAGGGTTGCCGTGGAGAGCCAGATAACAGAAGTGGACTGGGTTAAGAGCCGCTATGATGAGTTAGCTTTGCTGGATGAAAGGCGTTTAAGGGCGCTGTATCATGTTCAGGGGTATCAACGGAGAGTTGCCAGAGCATTCAACAAGCATGTCAAAGATCGAGGTCTAAAGAAAGGGGATGTAGTGCTGAAAGAAATCAGAGCTCCAGTGTTCGATCCGCGGGGAAAATTCAAGCCAAGTTGGGGTGGGCCATACATTATCAAAGAGATATTGCCAGCAGGGGCTGTTCGCCTCATGGATTTAGATGGAATTGAGTTCGCTCGTCCAACTAATTTGGATCAATTGAAGAAATATCATGTTTGAAGCCTGCTAGGTTGAAAACCCGTAAGGGCGGCCTAGGCAAAAGTTAAGGCATAAGAACTACGTAAGACCTGATTCTCCATTCAAAAACAAAAAAAAAACAAAAAAAAAACAAAAAAAAAAAAAAAAAAAAAAAAACAAAAACAAAAAAAAAAAAAAAGAAGAAAAAACCATGGAGATACGTAGGCAACCCATAAAGTTACCTTGGGTGCGGTCTAAATCAAACAAGAAAATCCCAAATTTGATTTATTATTGGCAATTTATTCAAAACTAAAATTGATTGACATAGCAATTCATTGGTATTAAGTAAAAGAACTATAAATATGCCATAAATATCCTATTCTATTTTCTTGAGCCTCTTTGCAGCTCGCTCCTCAGCTTTCTTCTTCTCTCTTTCATGTCTTCTTTTCTTCCTCAAGTCATGTTCATAAGCTGCTGTCACTGCTTCCATAATATCTTCTCTGCAAGATCCAAGTTCGTTGTTCTTGATAAGTCCAAAAATCCTTTCTCTTCGAGTAGTCTCTCTCTCACCTAAATTGCTTTTCAACCATTCCTTATACTCGGGGCTCATCATATATGGACCATCAGTATTCGTAACTTGGGTTAGTATCAACTTGCTAGGCCATCGGTCCTTCGCCCAAGTCACTACAGAAAGACCCGCGGGCACCACAGGATAGTCACCTTTCAAGGAAGTGGGTATGGTTTGCATGGCGCCCATCTGACGCAGAACCCTTGAAGGCCAATAGAAGGAAGTAGACCTCAGTCCTATGAGTCTCACCATGGCGCATCCAGAAGTCCGCAGAAGCACCTGGTCACTGCAGCCCCATATGAATACAAACCACTTGACACTCCTCCAAGAAAGGGTTTGGTAGTAACCTAGCCAATCTCTCAATGAAAATTGCCCAGGTAATTCAATGCGGCGAAGGCAGTAATGCTGGGGCTTGTATGGTGTAATGGCAACTGGTGACAAGAAATTCAGTCTTTCAAGCAACCACATCTGCAGTAGAATGGGGCTACCTCCTAAAGGAACCTTTGGGTCCTCATGAGTTTTATCCAAACCATTCAGGGTTTCAGCTAGCACCATGGGAATCAAGTTATGGCCCTTGGCAAGGAGAGGAATCAAGTCACAGATTTGAACGGGAACATGTGGAGTACCAGTGGAAATAAGAAAACGACCAATGAGGCAAAAGGCAAGTGCATGCTTAATAGGAAAGGTAAAATTCAGAATACCTTTACTATCACAAGCTAAAAAAGAGGTTGCCAATTTCATCAAGTCTACCATATGGTCCTTTACAAACGTAGAGGCATATTGTGAGTGAATCCCAAGTAGATTGGAGAAAGAAGTAAGAAAGCTTGGGCGAGGAGTAGGGAGAATGAAAGGACCTACCGTTGAAACTCCATACAATGCACAGAATTCCTCCATGGTTGGGCACAGTTCTTCATAGTTGAAGCGGAACACATGAACTTGAGGATCCCAAAAATATGTAGCAGCAGTCAAGAGGTTCGTTTCAAGCCTCACATGCCTCAAGGAGAGCAATGGATCCAAGCCAAAGCACTTGAACTCAGATTTTGCTTCAGCACTCATAACTCTCAAAAACCCTCCTAAAAATTTGTCTAGAGCCTCCATAATTTCTAATGAATGAATACAAGTAGGTTTAGGAACCTCTTGGATGTGTTTTTATAGGGAAAAGGTCACAAATCCAAGTTCAAATAGGAAAAAACCCATCAGAATAGGAAGTTTCCTATTCAAAGTGGGATTTCCGCTTCGGGCTCGGGTAACCACCCAGGCCTGGGCGGCTAGCCTCCCGAGGCCTGGTGGTCACCCAAGCCACTTTGTTTTGGTTTTGCTTCTCGCTTTGTCTCGCCTTGACGCGTGATCAAACCTCCTTCCAAATGAGATATTCAACACTTTTTGAGCTTAAAATCAATCAAATTCCATCTTGAAATCAATTCCTTGAATTGATTTTATGTTCAAAAGGGTTGAATATATTTCCCCTGTGCCATGCCAACTCAAGTGACAATGTGTTAAGACACTTTCCTCTTGCACCATGCTTGTTTAATCTTGATAAATTGATCATATATCCTCATGTCAAATCTTGATTTTTCATCTCACTTGGTTGAATGTATTCATCACTTGAATATATTCTTCCATTTCAAAAGTGTATTCACCCTTTGAATATACTCCTCAGTTTCAAATTCTTGATTTTCCATCCCACTTGGTTGAATATACTCATCACTTGAATATATTCTTCCATTTCAAAAGTGTATTCACTCTTTGAATATGCTTCTCAGCTTCAAATTCTCATTCTCTATCATACTTGGTTGAATATATTCATCACTTGAATATATTCTTCCATTTCAAAAGCATGTTCACCCATTGAATATGCTTCCTAGTTTCAGATCCTCATTATCACTTACTTGGTTAAATATATTCATCACTTGAATATATTTCTCCATTTCAATGGTATACTCATCACTCGAGTATACTTCTCAGATATTTCGTCACTTACTTGGTTAAGTATATCCATCGCTTGGGTATATTTCTCCATTTCAATGGTATGTTCATCACTTGAACATACTTCTCAGATCATTTGTCACTTACTTGGTTAAGTATATCCACCACTTGGGTATATTTTTTCCATTTCAATGGTATGTTCATCACTTGAACATACTTCTCAGATCATTTGTCACTTACTTGGTTAAGTATATCCACCACTTGGGTATATTTTTTCCATTTCAATGGTATACTCATCACTTGAGTATACTTCTCAGATATTTTGCCACTTACTTGGTTAAGTATATTCATCACTTGAATATATTTCTCCATTTCAATAGTATGTTCATCACTTGAACATACTTCTCAGAATATTTGTCACTTACTTGGTTAAATATATTCATGACTAGAATATATTTCTCCATTTCAATGGTGTACTCATCACTTGAGTACACTTCTCAGATTATTCTCTATCTTACTTGCTTAAGTATATCCATCGCTTGGATATATTTCTCTATTTCAATGGTATGTTTATCACTTAAACATACTTGTCACTTACTTGGTTAAGTATATCCATCACTTGGATATATTTCTCTATTTCAATGGTATGTTTATCACTCAAACATACTTGTCACTTACTTGGTTAAGTATATTCGTGACTAGAATATATTTCTCCATTTCAATGGTGTACTCATCACTTGAGTACACTTCTCAGATTATTCTTATCTTACTTGGTTAAATATATCCGTCGTTTGGATATATTTCTCCATTTCAATGGTATGCTCATCACTTGAGTGTACTTCTCAGCTTACTTGGTTAAATATATCCATCACTTGGATACATTTCTCCATTTCAAAAGTGTGTTCATCACTTGAACGTACTTCTCAGTCTTTTTCAATCATTAAGTATACTCATCACTTGAGTATATTTCTCAGCATCTTTTTCATCACTTGGTTAAATATGTTCGTGACCTGAATATATTTCTCCATTTCAAAAGTACACTCATCACTTGAATACACCTCTCAGATTATTCTTATCCTACTTGGTTAAGTATATCCATCGCTTGGGTATATTTCTCCATTTCAATGGTATGTTCATCACTTGAACATACTTCTCAGATTATTTGTCACTTACTTGGTTAAATATATTCATCACTTGAATATATTTCTCCATTTCAATGGTATACTCATCACTTGAGTATACTTCTCAGTTCATTCTCTATCTTACTTAGTTAAATATATTCGTGACCTGAATATATTTCTCATTTTTCAAAAGTATGTTCATCACTTGAACGTACTTCTCAGTCTTTCTCAATCATTAAGTATCCTCACCACTTGAGTATACTTCTCAGATTTCATTCTCACATTACTTGGTTAAATATATTCGTGACCTGAATATATTTCTCCATTTCAATGGTATACTCATCACTTGAGTATACTTCTCAGATATTTTGTCACTTACTTGGTTAAGTATATCCATCGCTTGGATATATTTCTCCATTTCAAAGGTATGTTCATCACTTGAACGTACTTTTCAGATCTCATTCTCATCACTTGGTTAAATATATTCGTGACTAGAATATATTTCTCCGTTTCAAAAGTATGTTCATTCGTAGTGGCTTGAATATGCTTCTCTTGACAATCATCAACCCCCAGTGGTTTAAGTATACTCATGACTTGAGTACACTTCCTTATTTCAGTCTCAGGTTTTCAACCTCCCATCATTGTTGGTATCAGTGTGTGATTTCTCCGGGCTTTTTGGCCAAAAATGGGTTGTTCTTTATCATTGGTTCACAAGTGTAACTTGTTCGCCAATGAGGGGCTTCTGTCACACCCCATTTTTGCACCACCTTACTAGGGCTCATCATTTCATGCATGTTTTTGTTTTGTTTTTGAGTCTAGTCACTTGCATTAGTTTTCTAGAGTCACAAGGACAATGGATATGAATTTTGGTTCAAATTGGAGTTGATCTTGAGGGATAATAAGAGCTTTTGTGACTTGAGGGGCATAATCGTCTTTTAAGTCCCAAACTTTTCATTTGACCTTGGAATGATCTCCAAATTGTCAATTGGAGTTCATATGGATGCATAAGAGGTATTTTTAGTGTCAATTTGGTAAGTCAATGGCTCGGGATTAAAATGGCTCGATGTAGTTCAAGTTGGTTAATTGACCCTTCCTTGGGTTAGCTCTAATTGACTCACAATTACCAACCAAATCTTTTCAAATTGACTTTCATTAGTCATCATTTTACCCTCAAAAGTGTTTCATGAAGTTCAATTTTGATATGGCCTGATGATGAGTTTAGTGTGGTTATTTACGGATTATCCTTGAAGAATTAGTGCGAATCACAGCATGAGATTTTTGGTTAAAATAAAAGAAAATTATTTTATTAAATTAGCCATTTTTATCATGACACTAACACGTGTACGTATGTGATGAGTGTGTGTACGCACATACGATACATGTGCATGCGTGTTAGCGGTCAGTCTCCCAATTTTTATAAAAGACAATTTCCTTTTCCTATTCAGATTAGAAGTCTTTTATCATTATAAAATACCTTTTGATTATTCTCCAAAGAAACCTAGTCCAGGAAGGAAAGGGAAACTCCAGATTTCAGCTATAAATACTCTCTTAATGTCTTTAAACAGGGGGGAAGAGAAGAGGGTTTGGAGGGAGTGAAATTCGTCATAATTCAGCAGCAGATTTTCTGAAAATCAGCAGTCGTATTTTAATCATAACTTTTTCATCCGAAGTCAGAATTTGATGAAATTGGTCTTGTTAGAAAGATAATTCAATTCTCTACAACTTTGTATTTCACAAGCTTTGTCCAAATACAACGTTTTCATACCCAAAAACGCGATTGAAGTTGCTGCTGCTGCAAAGTGACGAGAATCACTTTTTCTTTTCTCTTGTTCTCTTTTTGTTTTCTATTTCTTTTCAAAGTCGAGTGAGTTTTGATCTCTTTGCTGTGATACCACTTTGACAAAGAGGAGGATTCGTGTTGGTTTGATTCACTCTAAAGACCTGAGGAGCCACGAACAATTACAAACACAAGGGGAGCCACTTCCTAAGGTATTCTCCTTCTCTGTTCAAGCTTAAACTAGGTTCTCATATGGGTTAGGCTTATTGCATGTTAAAGGTGACTTTTTTATCATGTATTAACACTCTAGCTAGTTAATATACATGGAATATCTATTTTTTATCTACTGTTTAGCATGCTTTAAGGCTGTCCTTTAGGTTTTTAATGCATAGTTATGATTCTTGTGCTCCTGTTTGTCCTTGTGCTAGGATTAGTGTCATTGCATGTTAGAGTTAGGATTTTCATCATGTTATATTGCTTTAGTTAGTTAATATGCATGATTTAATTTCTGTTTAGTTTGGTTTTAGCATGATTAAAGTATGTTTTGTATGTTTTTAAGCATATTTGTGAGTTTAGGGTTTTAGAGTCATTGTTTCGTGTTTGTTTTCATATAGCATGATAAAGTAGACTTTTTTATTTGGTTTTTCTTCGTGTTTGCTGTATATGTTTTTCATATGGAGTAAACATGATAGTTTTGCATGCATGTTAGTATGTTTTAGGGTTTTTATGCATGATATGGTTCTAGGAATATGTTAGGACTTATTATTGTTCGCTGTTTTTGCTATTGACATGCTTAGTGGATGATTTTAGGTCATAATACTATTCTGTCCAGATTTGCATGTTAGTGTTTTTGCATGGTTTTGAGCACTTGTAAGGGTGCAAATAGGTGTGGTATTTGTCCTATGGCAAATAGGGCTGCTTATGTCTGAAATGGCTAAATGCTTGGAGCTAATTGCGCTCAAGTAAGTGGGTGTGAAGGTGCCCCAATTCACCTTTCTTCTTAACTCATTCTCTTCTCCCTATCTAGGGTTAATTTTTAATACAAGTCCTATGGTTTAATTAGAGGTTTCCTTAACCAACAAAATTCTGGTTTTTATTAAAGTTTCCATTTTGTGGATTTCTTTCCTAAAATCAAACTTTCTATCAAATTCAACTCTTTTGATCAAATAAGGAAACCTAGGGTTTTAACCATAGGTTTATATTAGGTCTTAACCCTAATTCTAATCGAACTACGTGGACTTTGATCCATGTATTTCGTTGCATGGTACGTAGGCGCTCTTCGTGAGGTTCAAGTCCGTTCTAGGATCCAAGCATCCTAGGTTTATTTTTGTTTTGTTTTCTTTTTCTTTATTTTCTGTTTTTATTTGCTTATTATGCATGGATGGATGAATGAAATATATGATATGCATGCAATTCTTGTGATGATATACTTGCTGATTTTTGTATGGAAAGACTTTAATTTAGCCCAAATGAACTGAGAGACCGAAAGGGTGACATGGGTGCCTATAGGCTTTGCCTAGAACCTTCTCATGTCATAACTTAGCCTCCGAATCCCCGATTTCTTTGGTTTTCAAAAGATTGGTTTTTGCCTTTCCTTTTTTTATGGAGTCATTCAAATTGTTTTCCTAAAACAACCTGATTTTTAGGGTTTTCCTTGTTTCCTTTAAAAAATAAGGTGGCGACTCCTTTCCTTTTTCTTTTTCAAACCCACTTTCTTTTCAATCCCTCGTGGGCCCAATTTCCGGGGTTCACACCACTAGAAGTGGATTAATGACATATCAAACCACTAGAAGTGGAGCAATGAAATATCAAACCACCAGAAGTGGAATGAATATATTTGGTGTGGAAAAATAAAATACCAAACCACTAGAAGTGGAATGACACTGAAGAAATAAGCATCGGTTTATAAAATAAACCTACGAGATAAGTGTTTTAAGTAAATACTTGGTTGAGGTTTTGTGTGTTATACTGTGTTGACAGCACGAACCCATTTTACCATTTAATTCATAACTTTAGTTCTAGTTATGATTTTGAGATGAAATGAATTGAATTTTGTCACTGACTTGTTGGGCTAACATCCTACCAATTTTCGTGTCATTGGGTGACCATTTGGTATTTTTTTGCGTAATTATTTTGTGGTACACCTGAATCTGGGATTTCTGCTAGACAGCACTAACTCAATATTTAAAAATATTTTTGAATGGGTTTTGCTAGGTATTTCTCTACCAAATTTTGAGGTTACAAAGTACATTTGATATACTTTTAAGTGATATAAACCGCAAAGCCCATTTCTTTTTGGATTGAACATATAAAAATTCATTTATACGCATCACAAATTGTTTCACTAAAATTTCAGATTTAGTCATTGTACTTGGAGCAGATTACAGATTTTTTGCTACTTATTAGTAGCATTTTGAGAACTAGAGAGACCAACTGGAGATTGTCTTTGCAGCCCATTAAGAATCCTAGCCCCATTTTGGCATGCGTTAGTTTAATTAAAGGCACTCCCAATAGTGCCAATTGCCTAAGCAAACCTTGAAGAATTGATGAAAGGCTATCTATTAATTCTATTCTGCCATTGGAGAAGTACTAGTGCTTTGGGTAAGTTACTCTAACTGTGGTAAAGATACCTTGGCATATGTATCAATATGGAATTATTTTCTCTATCATATTAAAAAAAAAAAAATGGTCATAAAGCTTTATAAAACAAGTAAATTGGTTTTACTTACTACGTGATAACAATCTATTTTGATTTATGAGTTTGAAATTATTTGTTGGCCAATTTTTTGATTATTATCAAAACCATTTCATCATTAAATTTGATGACCATTGAAATTAAATATTTGTGACCATAATTCTTTTGATATTTGATTCTTTTGAAAATGATCAATTTATTGCAAAATTTTATATAGATAAATATTTTCAAGATAGCAAAATGTGACAATACACTGAATAGAGTGGCAAGATTGTGAAAATATTTTAATAATTCTTGCCTTGTAAATACTATTGTAGGTGTACTAATTACTTCACGTATATATCTAGTGAATATATGTTCCCCTATATACTCACCTGAAAACAAGCATAATTTATAAACTAGTATACGGGAAATCAAATATGAATTGCAATATGATATTGCAGATCTAATTTCAAGATGATTGTTAAAAATATATGTCTGGAAGACAGTGCTATAACTCACACAATCATTAAATTTCCAATATTTATCATTATTCAAAACTATTGTCAATACCATATGAGGTTCATCTAACCTAATTGAAGGTTCCAGAAGAGCAAATATAATATTGCCAAAAAGAACAAAAATTTATGTTGACAATTCTTTATATTCTACCAGAAGTAGAAGAAATTTATTGAGTTTTAAAAATTTACATCGTAAATAGTTATCATATTGAAACCATTAACAATGGAAATGAGGAATATCTTTATATTACCACTATGATTTTGGGGTAGAAGCTCATATTAAATATTTTCTCTTCTATACGATTATAAGCACAATTGAAACTAGCGCACTAGAAGTGCTCTAACATAAAGATCTTTATACTTTAACATAATCACAATGATGGTAAGGGATGGTAATCACAGTATGGTAAGAATTCACACACCCAAACTCACAAAGTGATGTTTTTACAGCAAGATTTGCAGATTGTCATTTTGATGAAACACAGTTCCCGTCGTTAGGAGGAGGAAATCCACTGATAGAAGAACGACGTGAACTTTCTTGGAATGTACCATCTTTGTCCCATCTTGATCCACGTACTGCTCAATGTGAAACTGAAGTACAGAGGATCACTCATCTTCAGAAGATTGCTAATCAAATGCCTGATGCATTTACAGACGCAGCAAAAATAACTAAGTCTTATATACCGGCTGCAAACACACCAGCAAAGATCAATGTACCAATTGGTAAGTCTACTATTATTGCAGCAAATGAATTATCTACTACACGCCTGAAGCGTGGTAGACCCTTGGGTTCAAAAGATTTAGTTCCCCGGAAGAGGAAAATAAAAGGGCAACAAAATATAGAAAATAGTACTCCGGAAGAGGCTATTGAATAAGAAATAAATATTCTCACAATGTCTGATTTAATAACTCCTGAAGAGGAAAATGTCCCTGAAGAGACAGAAAACAATAAAGAGGCATATGTACATGGAAATGAAGAAATTTCCATAAACTATACATGTACAAAAGAATTGTGGGATCGCTCAGAAGTAGTTATTAATGAATCATCTATTGGTACACCAGCAAAGATCAATGTACCAATTGGTAAGTCTACTATTATTGCAGCAAATGAATCATCTACTACACGCCTGAAGCGTGGTAAACCCTTGGGATCAAAAGATTTAGTTCCCCGGAAGAGGAAAATAAAAGGGCAACAAAATATAGAAAATAGTACTCCGGAAGAGGCTATTGAACAAGAAATAAATATTCCCACAAATTCTGATTTAATAACTCCTGAAAAGGAAAATGTCCCTGAAGAGACAGAAAACAATAAAGAGGCATATGTGCATGGAAATGAAGAAATTTCCATAAACTATACATGTACAAAAGAATTGTGGGATCGCTCAGAAGTGGTTATTAATTATGTATTTTCTTTCGCAGTAGCTACTGAAATTTCGAAAGATGATGATGATCTCGAACCACGCACTGTAGACGAATGTCACAGTAGACCTGATTGGTTAAAGTGGAAAGAGCAGAATTGGATTCGCTAGAAAAACGTAAAGTATTTGGACCTGTAGTCCTAACACCCAATGATGTGAAACCCGTGGGTTACAAATGGGTGTTTGTAAGAAAGCGTAATGATAAAAATGAGATCGTCAGATATAAAGCTCGTTTAGTAGCACAAGGTTTCCTGCAGAGACCTGAGATTGATTATGAAGAAACATATTAACCTGTAATGGATGCCATTACATTTCGATATTTAATTAGTCTGTCAGTCTCAGAAGGACTTGACATGCGTCTTATGGACGTAGTTACTGCATATTTATATGGAAAGTTTGATGCAGATATATATATGAAGATCCCTGAAGGATTCAAATTGCCTGAAGCAAATACATCACAACCACGAAATATGTACTCAATTAAACTGAGACGATCCTTGTATGCATTAAAACAATCTGGAAGAATGTGGTATAATCGTCTCAGTGAGTACTTAGTTAAAGAATGATATATTAATAATCCTATATGCCCTTGTGTATTTATAAAGAAATCAGAATCTGGATTCGCTATCATTGCAGTCTATGTTGATGATATAAATTTAATTGGGACTCCTGAAGAGCTCATGAAAGCTGCTGAATATTTGAAAAAAGAATTTGAGATGAAAGATTTAAGGAGAACAAAGTATTGTCTCGGCCTGTAGATCGAGCATAAATCAAATGGAATTCTTATCCATCAATCAGCTTATACCGAAAAGGTATTGAAACGTTTTAATATGGATAAAGCGCATCCACTAAGTTCTCCCATGGTGGTTCGATCTCTTGATATTAAGAAAGATCCATTTCGCCCCAAAGAAGATAATGAAATGCTACTTGGTCCTGAAGTACCATATCTTAGTGCAATAGGTGCTTTGTTATATTTAGCACAATGCACTAGGCCTGATATAGCATTTTCAGTCAACTTATTAGCAAGATTCAGTTCTGCTCCAACTCGACGACACTGGAATGGTATTAAACATATTTTATGCTACCTTCGTGGAACTACAGATATGGGTTTGTTTTACTCAAAGGAATTAGCCCATGGTCCTTGTTTAGAAGGATATGCAGATTCTGGATACCTTTCTGATCCTCACAAAGCTCGCTCACAAACAGGGTATGTATTTACATGTGGCAATACAGCGATCTCTTGGCGATCTACAAAGCAGACTTTAATTGCTACATCTTCTAATCACTCTGAGATACTTGCACTCCATGAAGCAAGTCGTGAATGTGTATGGTTAAGATCTGTAGTCCATCACATTCGAGACACATGTGGGTTACCTTTGATTAAAGGTATGCCAACAACAATTTATGAAGATAATGCTGCATGTATTGCACAAATTCAAGGAGGGTACATCAAAGGTGATAGAACCAAACACATTTCACCAAAGTTCTTCTACACTCATGAACTCCAGCAGAGGCATGAAATTGATGTGAAGCAAATACGTTCCACTGATAATCTTGCGGATTTATTTACCAAGGCCTTACCATCGTCAACATTCAAGAAATTGGTATATGGCATTGGAATGCGTCGGGTTTGCGATCAGTTAAGTTGATACTTATCTTCTTATCAGGGGGAGTATTCATTTTTGGACATATGCACGCTGTACTCTTTTTCCTTCGCCTAGGTTTTGTCCCATTGGGTTTTCCTGGCAAGGTTTTAATGAGGCAGTTTCTTTAGTGCGTCCAACACCACTCTAAGATTTACAAAAATGTTGTACTCTTTTTCCTTCACTAGTTTTTTCCCACTGGGTTTTTCTAGTAAGGTTTTAACGAGGCACATTATCTTAGTGTGGTGGACATCCAAGGGGGAGTGTTATGAATATTAAACATTGAGTGGACAATTGAGTGGATGTCCACACCCCCTCCACTTTGTGATAATGGGAACACCACTTCATAAGTGGGTTAGGTAATCCCATCATGTGGACCTAATTCAAACAAAGATAAAAGGGGAAGGGGAGAAAGAAGAGTGATGTATATTTTGGAGAGAATGAAGAAATATGTATTTGGAGAGAAAGAAGAGAAAGAAGATGAATGAGAAATTTTATTCTCCTCATAACTTGTTCTAAATTCTTGGTTTTACAACATCGTTTTGTTTTTTTCTCACTGTGCATACGCCAAAACAATAAAAAGGTATAAAAATGCGTCTTTTACGCCTAAGGCGTACACCCAATTGGTGCTTAGCCTATTTTTGTGAATAATTAATTGAGAAGTTCTAAAATAATTTGTCATCGAGATATCTAAGTGAGTCAAATAATGCCTTTTTTGATTGCCTATCTACACTTCAAATCTAGTATAAGTGAAGATGGGAAATTGATTAGCTTTCTAGTTCACTGCATTCGGAGCTGAAGCAACATCTTGTGGATGATTATCAATCTCGGTTGAGTTTCGTTATTTTTAGGTTATACAAGGCCCCATAGGTGGTGCACATCCCATGCATTTGTTGGAAAATGAGCCAGGTCTAGCACGAAGTTGATTATTTTCCACATAACCCATGATACTGTCAATCTAAAAATCAAAAAATAAAAAATAAAAAATAATAATAATAATAGAAGTGGACACGCAGTAGTAGTGGTGGTGGGTGAGAGTTAAGGTACACAATTGAAGGTTTGGAGTGGCATAATTTCTTTAACTTAGAATCTGGTGTTTACATTCTTCAACCAAATAACATCAATCCTTACCAAAAGCCATAAGGGAAAACAAACAGACATCAATGAAGATGACTCCTTTCAAGTCAACACGCATTTAGTAAAGAAAATATATTCTTATTGTGAAGCATGCTGAGAAAATCAATAAATATCCACTCATGTACTCAATACACCCTCAGATACAATGTAAAAACCCTGTTCGGAAATGACCTATAACCACCAATCTACAGATTCTTACAGTATTCTTACAAAACATTTATATAAAACTTATAAAACAGATTGGTCTTAGACAATTAGATCTCTTTTACCTAGGGTAAACAAGACCAGCTGATCAGATACAATCATTCTGACTAAAATTAAAATTAAAATGAACTATCCCAAAAAGTTCATATACATAATTTGAATTTGCTCTCATATAACTACACCAGTTAGATCTAACTATTTATTCCCAGACTGTTCATTTTCTTTATGGGAATTCCAAAAAGATTGCTGTGAATCAGCGGACTGGACTTAAATTACATATACAATTTGACATGTTACAACTAATTGTACATAGAGGCAACATACGCGGATCAATTATAGCACGGCCTATTCATAGCTTAGCTTGGCGTCAATCTTTCAATGATATTTCCAGTGGAAGACAGCCAAGTAATTTGCTGCCAATGTAGCCTTTTCTATTAACCTAAGCTTGCGACCTTTCTGGCTGCTGAAAAAGCTCCTTATCAGCAAAATGAAGAAGCCTTCTCAGTCTCAAAACCATGTCGCAGTGAAAAGGCAGCGAAGTTCGCCGCTCCAAATAAGCTGGGCTCGCAGTCATCCATGACAGAGCATGAAGCTCTGCTGCAACAGACTCAAGAATCAAATGGGTCTCTATCTCGAAATCTCTAGCTTCCAAGCTTGAACTCCTTCCTCCCTGCTTGATAACCCCTCTAACCGTTTTTTCTTGGGTAATGTTACTACCTCCATAATAATCAATGAGACTGACTGAAAGAACTGAAGGCCATTCTTCTTTGGAATTGCTCCTAGAGTCTTTCCTCATGGAGGGTACAGCTTTTGAAATTACAAATCCTGTGGAAAGGGGAATGGCAGAGCCTTTGCTGTGTAGGAGATGGGCAAGTGGTGGGGATTCAGCAGTGAGGCATGTGGGGAGCTGAAGAGGCGTTGGGGGAAGGAAGCGCATGCTGGGTGATGGGATCAGAATGTAAGATGCAGATGTCGAACCAAGAGACTTAACGGGGGTGAACCCTTCCAGATAGCCTGACGGGCCCATAGTGTTGGCACCTTGAGTTCCTCCTACAGAAAGCTAGCTGTTATTCTACAGTGAAAAATCTTCACATATCACATGAATACTCAAGACAGGTATAAGTAACTTATCAGGACCCAACAACTGATGTGCCCCACATAAGAACTTTTCATGGTTTAAAAACAATTACAATGATTAAATGAATTTTTAAACATCTGAAATTACTGCGTTAATTTTGATAGTCATCAATTAAGAAGAAAAAAAAAAACAACCGCCAAGTACCCCCAAGGAAACCATTTTGTTTAACATCCATGCAGTTCTACACATAGACCACCTAAGAATAATACTTACACCATTAGATGTGGACCAAGATGGGTGAATTCCTATGATTTGTGGACAATACACAAGTTTCACACTTCAATACAAAATATTGCATACTGTTGCTGCACAGAATCTTCACAGGTGGACACTAACCATGCAAGTACATTTTGTATGTGCTTCCACACCTCAAAGCCTTCTCACAACTACTAATGATCATATGTATGATATCTGTATATATGAAGGCAAATCTGCAAGTGCGTGTGTCTAGGCTTATGTGCAACGAAGAAAGTTGGAGAACTGTTCTCAATTGTTTAATTGTAGAGAATCAAAAAGAAAAAAGATTAGGAAATAAAAAAATGACAATAATATAAACACTATAAACATGCAACTCAATTGTTTAATTATTAAATGAAGAAGTAATGATGTTATAGTGGGATTCTACAATTACAATATGCCATCTGCAATATTATGTGCATTTGAAAAGCTAGAAAGTTGTGTCCAGAGTCTAAACCGGTATTGGACATAAGTGGACAAACCAATGTATTCTTCTTTATTGAAACTACGTCCATTTTTTTCTCCGATCCATGAGTAGCCACTATACATTCCCTGAAGTTGTAGGCCACATAAAAGGCTAAGACCAACATTAGGGTATTACCCTATCTTCCCAAGAAGTCAATGGATGTCTTGTGCCTATGGCTCTTCAAAGAGCTATCCATGGATCAGATCATGGTCAAAATCTGATCCATATTACTCCCTCTGTTCCTCTTTTATTGTCCTCCTTTCCTTTTTGAGATGTTTCCAAAATTATTGTCCCATTCAAAAGGTCAATGACTTTTTTTAATTGATTTCCTAAAATACCCCTTCTCATGAGTATTTTACCTTCTACACTGTTTAGTATACTTGAGGGTAAAATTGGTATGTCAAAAACATTTATATTGATGTGAGAGCATTTGAAAGGGTTATCTAAAAAAGCAGGTTTTTTCAAAGGTGACAATCAAATAGGGAACGGAGGGAGTATATACAGTGACTGGATCTTGTTAGCAGTTTCGGATTCAACAAAGAATCAAGATTCAATAACAGGCGAATGGTATAAGAAGTTCAATCAGATAAAGCTTCGATAGAACTATGAATGCTTAAGCATTTGTAAATTTACTAGAGTCAATTTGTTAATAGCCCTTGCAAAACTTAGGCACATGATGCTTTTGGTCTTTTATCAGGATGGTGGGTTAAAAGGGGTAAGAAGGTGGGTTAAAAGGGGTAAGAAGAAGGCTATAGTGATTTGGAAGATGATCCCTCATGCAATTTTTTGGAGTCTTTGGAGGGAAAGGAACTCAAGAACTTTTGAAGGAGTGGAAGCTTCAATTGTGGCACTCAAGTCTTCTTTTGTGAAGACTCTTTTTTGGTGGTTTTCTAGCTATACTAATACTTGTAGCATCTCAATTTATTTATTTATTTTTTAAAACCTTTTTGGAGTCCCAAAAGCTTTAAGCTAGGGGCTCTTGGTTAGTGGCTTAGTGCTTGTATATGTCTTCATGTACTTGGGCTATGCCCCTTTTTTGTGGTTTAATACATATCTTACTTCATCAAAAACTTAGGCACATGATGACGCATTGGTAGGACATGAACAGAACAGTATCAGGGCAACAACATAACTTTCACCAATAAGGTTCTCTAAGAAGCCACAAGAGGAAAATCAATGCTTTATGCCTTTCATGCTGCACTGTAAATATGAACCATCTACCAATAAAGGTCAAAGAATGTTAAACAAGACAGGTACGACATAGGTGATAGATACTAAATAGTTTCTACAGTAAGATGGATGCAATTAAAAGAAGGATGAAAAATGAATGTAAAAGGAGGAGGATAGCTACCAGGAGACGATGAATCTGCTTGAAAAACTAGATGTAAGGAATGGTCAATAGAAAGTGCAACAAAAGTGATACTCTGCACCCATTGAAGCAACCCCCTTGAGCTATCAACCACCGTATGTCCACCCATAAGCTGCTTTCTTGCTGCAGGTTGTCCTAAACCACCTTTCATAAAGCCAGAAGATTTTGGGTGAGGGCTGTACAAAGGACTTGGTGAAGAAGGTAGGGCTCTCTCTTGAATCAAACTCATTTCCTGTTGCTGCAATGAAGTCCCATTACTGCTTGTAGGCATCCCATCGGGCACAGACCGCCGTAGTTGCACAGACCATTTTTTCACATCTGATCCCCCAACTGAATAAATGGCTTTCTGCCACTCTGTTTGCAATTTATAATAAAAATTTCAATGTCAATTTGACCAAAGGATATTAAAAGGCAACTTTACTGCTTTATTGCAAATGCCCTCAACTGGTCATCTAAAAGGATGATAATTGCAATTTGCAAGTAGCTGCAGAATCTCTTGTAGTGCAGAAGAAGGTTTTATGAGCCAAAAAAATGCCATAAAATACTTTCTTAGCAAATCAGAACTCATTATTTCCCATCAGATTACATACCAAAGGTGGAAATACTAAGAGGGACTGAAAATACCGAGAGGGACAAGTTTATTATTTCAAAAAAAAATATATATATATATATATATATATGGGTTAACTTAATCGATTGTCTAAAAAATATTCCACCTGTCAAAAATCAGGCAGGTACCTGTAATTATCAAACTTTGAGGCAGCACAATAAAACTACTAAAAAAATGAGGCAATCTAGGTTAGCAGTTTCCCAGCATGAAATAACAAATTATAAAGATTGGATGATGGGGGAAAAAAATAATATACCTTGGTATTCAAGTTCATAAAAACATCCAATCCGTGTTATCACGAAATCTCTAGGCTTAGCAGCACCAGTATCAGGAGAACAGCATGCCTGAAGTATCTGACAGCCTTGCTGCAAAATTTGCACAAATAGGCATTGTAAACCCTTTGTATCTTGCCTACTACTAATTCCACCAAAGGGGAATATATGGCTATCAAGCAATTCTCCCCTTGAATCTGTCCAAATGCATACTAGCCAACGCCAATCCTCTGTCCATCCATAACAACAATGCAAGCTTGGAGGATTCTTTTGCTGGCTAGATCCAAATCCATCAGGCTCAGACCCATCAAGTTGTGAGCTTGGTCCAGTATCCACACTCCCTCCTGAACTTGCACTCTGCATAAAGCCTCCACTATTATCATCAGACACTGACTTTGAAGATTCTAATGCTAAATTACCAAAAACTGTAGGTGAAATTCCATGCTCTAGAGAACCAGGTTCTGCAAGAATAAAAAGTGGTTCAAACATATAACGAGTTTCATCTTGGAGAGGAAAATCTCCAAATCTGTTTGGATCACAGCTTAATCCTCCAGTCCTTTCTGTTTGAAAAGAATTATCCCAAGTTCTAGCATCAAGGTCACCCTCTCTTGGAAGGGAAGATCCTGTCATTCGAGGACCACCACAGTCCTTCCACATCCCTGGAATAGGAGAATTCATTTGCATCAAGACTGAATGAGATCGACCTGATAAAGATGATGACTGTATTACATCATTAGAGGATCCTCGTGAAACTCGCCTAGCCTTGTTGTAAACAGTGAAAGCCGTTTCCTTAAGAATAACAAGCTCATTAAGAGCTGGACTTGTAACCCTAAAAATTGCATCAACTGTCACAATCTGCAGTACCAATTTGGGAATACTAAACCCTGAAAGTGTTAGAACATTTGATATAGATACTTCATCCACGACTGCAGAGGAGCTTAATGCCTTGCAGACCTGATTGTGCAATATTGACCTTCTCACTTTGTCTGATGAGAGAACGATTGATCCAACAGCAACAGAAGATTCAATGACAGTCTGCAGAACTGCAACAGGCTCAGGGAAGGGGCAAACGACATAGATTACCTGATTTGCAAATCCGATACAAAAGGTGACGTTTTGTTGGTTTGGCTATCATAAATTATAGCAAAGAAGATACAAAAAGCACTGAATGGAGTAAACAACTTTTATTAATTACATTGATAAACAAAACAGTGGTCTTTTCTAGAATAATCCATCAGATTGAGTGCCTGAGTCAGCCATACTACAATTTACATGGCAGAGAACCTGTGTTATGGAAAAACAAAAAAAAAACAAAAAAAAAAAAAAAAGAAAACAAGCCTATAGCGTCAGCCATTGAGCTTTCCACATTTTTAGCCCATGTTAAATGATGCTAGTGTTTTTAAGGCTTATAATTCATGACTTAGACAAGAAATTCCCTCGAGTCATGCATTTCTGCAAGTAACACATCAAGCTGCCTATCCCCTACACAGCTACACAGATGCTTTTAGGGTTTTAAAAGTAAGGCCCCACCAGAAAAGTCTCTAATTATTCCTAAAAATGCCTCTTTATCATTTGGCCAGCCGAACAATACCCAGTCACAGGAAATTCTTTTCCTTGTACCAATAAATTAAATGTATGTTTTCCTTTACAGATCACTTAAAGAATTCAATATATCCAAAATCCAAAATCCCTAGAAGGGAGCTTGGCAATAAGAAAAAGATAAACCCCAATCCTTTAGGTAAGGAAGAGATCTCCTATTTCTGGGCTAAAATGGAACAATCCAATGAAGAGAGAGAGAGAGAGAGAGAGAGAGAGAGAGAGAGAGAGCATACTGTGAAGCTAAATTAAGGAATAAATATTGCATGAAACATAGCATTTCCTACATCACACAAATAGATTAGACCTACTTACAGATAACCACATCAAAGTTATGAACTTATTGACTTTTTGGCAAGACAACAGACTGAAAGAGCTCTAGCTTTCAGAACCCAAAATCTTACAAACTCCCAAACATATGAATGTGCCATATTACAGAAAAGCATATTAAAACCAAACCATCAAGGCAAAAATTTCAACCACAAATAACACTGCAACTCACATCAAAACAAAATAAGAGATTATAAATATACCTCAAGCAACAATGATAGTAGGGTTCCATCAAGTACTACGAACAATGGCTATCAATGCCTAGAATTTAGCATCATGCACTACTGAAAGTTTTTTTGATGAAGTAATCATGCACTACTGAAAGTTAATATTTTAATCTACAGAAATAAATGAAGGTGAAGAGAACTTGCCACTTACCGTACAAGGACTGCTATTTCCTTCTTTTGAATTCGTGGTCAAACAAGTAGTAAGTTTCAAAGTTTTGATAACCTTTGACAGAGACTTGAGAAAGCTTGTCAAATCCCAACCATTGGATAGAGAGAGAAGATAATCACTTATTGATCCAACAAGAGATGCATTACTGCTTTCTATCTTCATTGATTGAGGGCAATCAAGCAAAGCAAAACCAGAAGCTGACCATTTCCCAGAATTTATCTCCATTTGATTTCCCAAATTTTGAGGGGAATGAGTTCCAAGTTGACATGTCTCATAAACTGGGGAAATAAAACAAAAAATAAAATAAAAGCTCCTGGTAGGACTGAACGATATTTGAATTAAGAAAAATCAAATTATATACCCACTCTGTAAGCATGAAAATTAGGGGTAAGCTACAGGCATTGTGTATGACTATACTATATGTGATGGAACTTAAAGTGAATTTGAAACAAGTTTTTCCATATGACACAAAAGAGTTTCCAAAACTAACTGTCGATGGCTAAGGCTTCTGTGTGAGTCCTTTTTTCTCTTTTTCTTCAAGGAGAGTGTTCTGCAGGTCCTCATTCCCAATAAAGAGGGGATGAAAGCACTCTACTTAGAACATCTCTTCTGACCAACAAATCAACAATTATTATAAAAAAATTTGTCATGCATTCTCCTTTATTCCTCAAGGAGAGTGTTCTACAGTTTCCCTTCCATATAAAGGGGTCTTTTTTGTGACTTGGTGCTTTGTTCTTGTTTATGTCTCATGTACTTGGGCCTTGCCCTTTGTTATTAATACGCACTTTACTTCATCAAAAAAAAAAAAAAAAAAAATTCTACTATGCAGCATGGACAATAATCTTCTTCTGGTTGACACAACACTAAACAAAAATCTGAAACTGCTATGTCAAGCAACATTCTGTAGAAGGAAGAGATTAACTATGAATGTACGAATCAAGCAGTCTATGCATTTGGACTTGAAGCATTAATACCAGTCATCTCACTCACCAGTTCCCAGCTGTTGGAAAAAATCCGCAGCAGCAGAGGTAAGGGGATCAATGTCTGGACATATAACATAATAAGTCATCTGCAACAGTTAGTGAGCAATAAGAAAAACAAAAAGGTTGCAGAATCATTGGGCATATGAGAGCTGTTCTGTAAGATTTCGTTAGCAATAGAAATACAGGAATATAATAAATGTAGGAAGTGAGTGATTCTAAGGTTGATTGCAATGGTTTTGAGGATCTTACATGTTTTTGCAGAGCATATGGTTCAAGAGGGGCCTTTTCCCAGAGTTGTAGAGAGTTTGTTGATGTCTTAAGCCAATCATCCTGGTACCTATTACATAAACCATTATTTGTCTTATCTCTATATGAAATATATGAAATAAAATTTTACTCTTAAGCTATGCAAAGAGCTTGTGATGAAGATGACATTTAAAAGATTCGCAGAGGTCATGTGAGCCCATACCAATCCAACTGCTTCACCCTAGGTGCCACATAAAGGAGTATGTTTATTGGATATGCTTTTTTTTTTTTTTTTTTTTTTTGGGGGGGGGGGGGGGGGGGGGGGGAAGGTTGGATATCCTAAAAAATAATTGGTTTTAGCTTCCTCAGATTTAGAAAAATATTTGGCAATTTTACACATTTAGGTTGTCTAGTGTAAAAGTCAATAAGTGTTTGGCGATGAATTTAGTCATATCTTATTCTTGCTTGAGTAAGTTTGAGTCTTATTTAGTTATTAAAAAGCCTTTTACTTATTTTCAGTAGCTTTCCTAGTTTATGAAGGGTGGAATTTAGAAACTAGGCCTTATGGCTCTCTATATAAGCAAGCCTTGCGGACAAAATTACACACAATTGATTAATGAAACTTTTTGCAACTTTTGCATTCAATTGATGACGAGATTCAATTGATTATCTTCCAGGTGACACTCCTAGAAACCCTTAGTGATTATTTTAATGTGCAGCACTGTTATGAACTTTCTTTTTACTTTTTCTCTTTTAATCCACAACAAGCCCTTACTTTGCCCTCAATTTTAACCCTAAAACCATTACTTTTCATTATAAACCCTAACCCAAACTTCTTATAAGATTTAGCATTGAAATTTCTAAAAATCCCTCATACAAAAATTACAGAAACCTTCTTCTTTTGATTTCTTACTATATTCTTCCTTGGAAAATTAACTAATTAACTCTTATTCCTTCTATAAACCCTAATACTACCATCCCTTCCACAAAATTTTAAAAATAAATAAATAAATAAAAAGTTTCTAACGCACCTATACCGCTATACATGATTGTAGAGAAACTTATTCTCTTCTTTAAGGGTCATCCTACATCAACATGTTAGTGCGATAATCAATGTAGACTGTAGAGTATGTATGATGTACATGCAGCAGAAACCATCATTCAATGTGTCTCGCCCTCTCACTAAATCCACATCCACCACTATAATCAAATAAGATGACCGTAACTATCAATTTTATTCCTAAGGGGACGCTCCTTGTTAATTACAACATAAATCACAAAAATGCCAACAAAACTTCTGCCAAATTAAGAATTTGAAAAGTAAAGTTAACAATTTCAAACACTTAAAACTTCGTCAATTCATCCACCACTCACTAGGATAAAACCTACTACCCTTCAAAATCTTTGACTGCCTAAGTTAGCTAATGGATGATTGAAGAGATAGAGGCAGGATAAAGTGAGGCAAGGACCTTTTTGGTGAATCATTTATTTCTGTGGACTACCAAAGGGTATGTCTGGACACAGCTTGAAGGAATAATAGCTTCTATAGACCACTAAAAATGATCTTAATTGCCAAAGTGGGCCACATAACCTTTAAAAAAAAATTATATATAGTAACACTTCATATCAAACAATTCCCAAATATCACCCTGCAATTCTTTGGGACTATATGATCTTTGGTAAGAAATATGAAGGGTAAATTCGTCTAGAACAAGGTGTTCTGAGTAATCACATATTCACATGTAATATACAAGAATTGAATTTGAAGAAGATAATTGTTTGGAACCTTCTTTTGAAGAAAAATTTAAATGTGAAAATATGGTAATTATGAACAAAATTTCTAGGGAATACATCTGTTACAACCTTTCAAGATCGACCCTTTAAACTTCTATTGGAAAGCAGGTGGTGGATGCCTTTTTAAGGAATCACTTTGACAGTGATGGCTACGCAAACTGTATAGTGAACTAATTTGTTAATCACTAGCAAATTACTAATTAGATGCCCAAACACTTATTAATAATATAGCCAACATTAAAAAGTCACAATATTTATCATCACACCAAGATCTGTGATACTGTCAACTTATTAAAGTCATTACGGATATATCTACTAACATATCAAGACAATTGATTCTGTTGACAAGATTCCTTTTCTCTGTGTAATTTGTTTGCGTCATTTTTTATTTTTTTAAAGTCTGATCAATTCTTAATGTCTCAATGTTAAGTGTACACTCGAACTAATTTAAGCAGCTTGAGTTTTTGTTATTCTTGAAGGCCATCCTTCATCCTCTAATAGTAGATAAGAGCAAAGATCACCTTATTTGGGGGGAAAAAACATTTTTCAGTATAATTTATAATCAGAACTTTAAGAAATTTTGAATTTTTGTATTACAAGATGATACAAACCTCTCCATTGGATCATAGTTATATTCCATTGTCATAATATTTGGGGTGTTCATAATAGTTAGATAAATGCTTAATGGTGGATAATTTGGTGAGACGACGATGGTTGTTGACTAATAGATGCATTTTGTGTAAAAGATTTGAGGAATCGGGGAATCATATCTTTATACGTTATTCCTTCACTAGAAAGAATTGTGGTCTTTCCTTTTCTCATTGATGGGAGTCTGTTGGGTCCTCCCGTACTTGGTGTGGGATCCTTTTTGTGGTTGGAGGATCCAAGAGGAGGATACTAAGAGGAGGGCTATATGGGATTTAACACTGCTTTGCCTTTTATGGGTGCTGTCACGTGTGGAAACTGGAAAGAAAGGAATAGAATAACTTTCTAAGATGAAGAATGATCTAAACAAGTTATGAAAGATCTCCTCCTTTTTTTTTTTTTGATAAGGTAAATATGTATTGATGAACAAAAAAGGGCGTAGCCCATGTACATAAGCCATATACAAAGACTAACCACACATCCCTCTAAAACTTGAGGGTATCCACAAAGTTAACAAAAGAAAGATTACGAGTATTGGTATGACTAGAATACCACAAGAATAAAGACTCGACAAAAGAAGACTTGAGATCAATGATAGACTTCTCAACCCCATCAAAAGTTCTAGCATTTCTTTCCCTCCAAATGCACCACAAAATGGCATGCGGAGCCATATACCATATCACTTTTGCTTTTTTATTCCCCCCTTTAAACCACCAACCCGCTAAAAGGTCATATGTAAAAGAGGGAAGCACCCAATGGACTCCAAACATGTTGAATAAAAGCATCCAAAGACCCCTAGCCACAAAACAATGAATGAAGAGGTGATCTACCGATTCCGCATCTTGTTTACAAAGTACACATCTATTCGGCACATACCTACCCTCTCTTAGCAAGATTGTCCAAAGTCAAACATTTATCACTACCTACCAACCAACAAAAAAAAGGCAACTTTAGTAGGAATCGAGGATATCCATGTGACTTTAGCCGGAAGAAAAAAATTCCCTAAGGGCCTTAAACAATTGTAGAAAGATTTTACAGAGAATAACCCTTTAGAATCCTTACGCCAAACCAAGGAGTCATTCTCACCCACCAAAATCTTACTATCATATAAAACTTGATAAAAAGCCACCACATCCTCCAATTCCCAATCATTAAAGTGACGTATAAAAAGAACATTCCAGTGACGATTACCAACTTCCCCTTCCAAGCAATCCATTACCAAAACTTCCTTGTTAGAAGCAATAGAGAATAAGGAAGGAAATTCCACCATAAGGGGCGAATTAGAACACCACAAGTCTTTCCAAAATTTTACCCTACTACCATCACCAACCTTAAACCCAACCTCTTTGATAAATTCACTAAAGCCTTGCATAATAGTCTTCCAAAGGCCCACACCATGAGAACCATAAACAACATTAGACCACCAACCCTCACTAAAGAGTAAAGATACCATACTTCCAAATGATAACCTCCCGCCATAACCCTTGGACCCCCCTACCAAACCTCCAAAGCCATTTACCCATGAGAGCTTGATTAGTAGGAACAATTGATCTAACCCCCAAGCCACCCATATATTTTGGAAGGCACACGGTACTCCAATCAACTAAATGAAATTTCCGAACATCTCCTAACCCATTCCATAAAAAGTCCCTTTGAAGTTTTTCAATCCTTAAAGCCACGGACTTGGGAATTTTATGAATGGACATGAAATAAATGGGAATGGAAGATAAGACACTATGTATGAAGTGTTAGCTTACCACCCTTAGAGAGATACCCTTTTTTCCATCCACCAAGTCTTCTTTCAATTTTCTCAATGACAGGGTCCCAAACTTTAGGATCTTTGAAGCGAGCTCCCAAAGGAAGTCCTAAATAAGTCGCCAGTAATTTCCCTACTTCACAACTCAAAATGGTAGCAAGATTATTCACATTATCAACATTCCCCACCGGCATGAGAATGGTTTTCCCAAGATTGACTTTAAGTCCCGACACCGCTTCAAAGAAAGGAGAATAATCCTCAAATTTGACATATGTTCCTCCTCCAAACCACAAAAGATCAAAGCATCATTGGCGAAAAGTGAAGTGAGAAACCTTGCCCATTCCAAACCGCCCATCGCCCACTATAAAACCATCCAATAAGTTTGCTTCCATAGCTTTGGAAATATAATTACTCAATACTTCCATTACCAAAATGAATAAAAATGGAGAGAGAGGGTCCCCCCTCTAGAACTTTGAAAAAAACTATAGGGGTTCCCATTCACCAACACCAATGAAAGATCTCCTCCTCAAGACTTTGTTTTCTTGATTTAGGGCTACAAGTGTAGGTTATATAGTTCCTTTTTTGGATTTTTTTTATACTTGCTTAGGGGCCTGATTATAGTTTTTGTTCTTTTTGTATACACCTTTGAAACTGGCCTAAGGCCCTTTTATTTTCATTAATACAAATTCATTACTCATTAAATATATATATATATATATATTGGTGTTCAAAATAACGTTTATGTTCAGTCGCTCTTGCCATATAAACATAACAAAATTGTTCCTTGCAAAATATGTTTACTATATCATGAGTTCTATTTATTCTTAAACTCCCTTTTATTATTTACCAAGGTTCCATTGACAGCTTCGCATTTTTATCAAAGCTTGCACAAAGTTTCATATTCTTTTTTTCCTCTAGCACTGACATTGACATCGGCATCAATATACTTAGTAGTGTTATATTTTTTGGGATCTCGACACATCTATCAACATTGCAATTTGAAAACTTTGGCCCTACAAGAGACCCTTGGCAATTTGAATCATTAAGATGTTAAAGCGAAAAAACTTGATTAGTCAAAATGCATACCCAACAAGTATGGAAGGCAATGGAAGTACAAACAGTGATGGCCTGAGTCGGGAGCCCTGTTGCTGCTCTGTCTCATCCATTCTAACTACATCCATGGTGCTAGAAACTGACAATGGCCCAACGGTTAGCACATTAATATACAGAATCTCATCAAGTATATAGACCCAAAACCATACCTTTGAGGGAAGATCCACCAGCAGACTGGGATGGGCTTATTGGTTCTCCAGCAGATAGAGTTACAGTATTTGAAGAATCTCTACACTCACTTAGAGTTAACTCAGTAGAAAATCCATCACCCGAGGTTCCAGTATCACCTGATTGACTGCGGCCTTTGCACCAATCAGTGACAGATAATGGGCCGTCCAAGATGCTAAATGCAGATCTTAGGGCCGTTTTTACATCAGACTGCAGCAAACTGATCACAGATGACGCATGAACCTAAAAAAGAAGAAAGATATTATCTGCATAAGAATCATCACAGGATGAAAATTCCCTACATTAACATATAATGTAACATCTGATGAAATGTAGATATTCTATTGTAGTATTATATCACTATCCTCTCACAAAAGTATGTCAAAAAGAAGGGACAACAAACAAACCTGTAATACATTCAATATACAACACCTACAATTAAGAGAGAGAACAAAAAAGAAAAAAAGGACCAGACAGCATTAACATCTCAGTCTCAATTCTTAAGGTGCTCAAAGACAACCAAGAGTTTGGTTCTTGAGACAGTTGCATAACCTCCATGCAGCCAAAAATGATTTACTTGTAATAATTAAGAAAAATTATCCTGATTATGTTTTTTAAGTTATCTATGGTCATCCTTTAGTTCACTCTCAAACTAACAACTCTTTTCATACTAAATGTTGTTAAAACACCAATTCAACCAACAGCCCGAGTTGTTAGGAAATGTGCCAACAATGTATATCAAGCTAACATCCCCTCATGTGCGGCTCCATCCCACACGTGGAGAGACAGAAAACTAAAAGATAAACTGATGGAGGAACAAACAGATCAGGGTTACGAGGCTTGAATCCCTCCTAGAAACCAAAGCTTTGATACCATGTTAGAACACTGCTTAAACCCAAAAGTTTAAGACATTGGAGAATGGGCCAACTTAATGATGGCCATGAGATCACACGAGACCACTTCGATTATGAGTCAGGAAATGCGAACATTGCGGCCATAAAATACCTTACTGTGCTATCTTAAAGCAGAAAGGCAAAAAACTTCCATTTTGATAATATGAGAATCACCAAGAGTTTCAGTTCCAATTCCAATAGAAGAAGTAAATGCCTAAGGCCTCTCTTTTCTTTCAATGAATTTATATATATAAAAAATATATATATTAATATGTTAGAACAAGCACCAAGCCTCATGCTGCAATTACACTTTACTGTGAGGTACTAAGAAAAATATTTCTGTTTCTCAAAAGTTTCATTATTAAAAATTTCCTAAGATGAAATGCAGATTCACCAGCTCCTGTGAATTAAATTAAAACTGAAAATTAAACAAATTAGCTTCCTTTCCCCTTCTAACCTATATAACTTAATCAAACAATTCTAAAATAAAAAATAAAAAATCTAACAAGGCAAGACAAAACCATCTCCACATATTTATTTTCTCTTACAGTGAAGGACGGAGCATAGGAACATTACAAAATAATGATCTCAGAATAAGAATGTCGTTTCATCGTTGGATGTAAACAAAATAAACATTTTCCACATGTGGACTTCCACATATATTCATAGATCCTGTATTTTAAAAATAAAAAAAAATAAAAATAAAAAAGGGAACACTAACCACTTTATCTAATGGAGGATCAATTAAGAGTGCTAATCAAAGAAGAAATGGAAAAATTAATTAAAATCACTCTGTTTCCTTCTAAAAGGCCAACATATTGCTGGATGCACAAGAAGAAAATATTATCTAAGTAATGTAAAACACTTTATATACAGAATACATCACAAAATAAAATGGAAAAATGCTGAAATGAATGATTCAGAAGATGTCATATTCTGCAAAAAGGACTGAGAATATCAAAAGTAATCCTGTTATTAAGTTTATACCCAATGCCACCTCAAATTATAGGCATATGTAGCATAAAAATAACATGACATTATACAAGAATACAAGAATACTAACATGACATTTACCAGAACAAGTTTCATATATGTCAATTTGATTAGTTTAAAATATTTAGAACCTCAGATGGGTTAAACATTTAACTTTAAAATAAAATTTAATAAAAGATGAAGGTAAAAATATGTGGTTCGAAACTCAACCAAGGCTACACAAGTAGCAACTATCTATGTGATTTGACAGTGAAATATAATTGAAATCAGCATCAACGTGACCTTAACAAAGTAACTGCTATCATCCCTATAATTCAATGTTCAGCCCCAGCAGCAATAAATAGGCATAAATATCAAAACATTTCCGAGAGAAATATAGCAGAAGCTTACATCAACTGAAAGTGGATCCACTAACTCCACGCCAGCAATGTCCAGGGAATGACAAGAAGCTAAAAACCCCCCACAACCTGCATGTACCACAGAAGGCCCACAGGAAAACCCACGCCTCCACTGTTCTTGTAATGCAAGCCAAGCATAAGGGCCATCACCACAATCAGCATCCAATGCCACATCAACAAAAGAAGTAGCTTGTTGGACAAGTAATGTCATGCCATCAAGAAGCTCCAGAAGCGGTTGTCTCTGCCCATACGAAAGCATACCATCCTCATTGAATGAATTATGGGGCAAGGATGGGCAAACTTCAATACTAGATGAATTAGTAGGTTTTACACCTTTAGAAACCCCTACAGAGCGCCAAACACCAACAGGTGCATTAAGGGGCCCATCTAGCACTCCTCCATCAATACCACCTGCGATTCTTACTGGTATAGATTCTTTCTTCTTCACCTCATACTTGCTAGATATATTGTCTGTCATGGTGCTTGGGTCACCAAGCAACTGATTTAAACCAGTGCTTCCAGTCAACCTACTCAAGCCAATAGGCGGTGGACCACTGGAAGATAAAAGTGTATGCCGTATCCTGCACATTGAAGCTTGAAACATAATGCATTCAACCTCAGTTGCAAGCACAGTCTTCGTAGACAGAAAGAAATTCTCCGCTCCGAAGGTGCTTTCAGCCATTTTCCTCTGGACAGAGTTGACAGCATTTGTAGAATTGAAACCAGAGAATGAAGATGGCACCACTCCCTCACAGGAAGCAATGCTATTTTTACTTGTAGTTAATCTTCTATCATGTTGCTCTTTCCCACTCTCAACATGAGTGTAATATTTCTTTGAATGAAGGATAGCATGCCCATCATGCCTTCCAGAACATGCTTTTGAATTTACAGGCATGCCAGGCTTCTCATCTGATCCATCAAAGGAAGGAGACGAGGGCGGTATTGCACCATATATGTAACTGTTGGGACTCGAATTTGGGCTCTCCATTTTTCGCGATTTTGGAAAATAAGGGATTCTGAAAATCGATGAGGAAAACTCACTTTTGGGAGTTTCAACTGCACCATATTCTGGAGCAAATGTCATCAATGCTTCAGTTTTCATCAAATGGTCAAACTCACCTGTAGAAGATGCTGGAGTGCAGTTCACTGGACCTGAAGAGAACGTGTTATTTGTGACTTCTTGATTTTTGCTAAGACACTCCTCTGTGGATGCAGGAGGAGGTGGATTAAAGCTCTCAAAAGATGGAAAACCTACAGGCAAAAGCATCTGATCTGAAACATCCATTATCCCAGTACAAGGACTGGTACCTACATCTCCACAATCTGGTCCAGAGAACATAAGAGCCTGGGACTCTGCAGTTCCTGGGGGCTTCAGCAAACAAAAGGGTAATGATGAGTTTCAATGAAAGCTTAATCATGCCACCAGAAAATAATAATAATAATAATAGAAGAGAATGTTTGGTGAAAAGAATGCAGAACGTTGCATGATATTCAATTAATGGATTTATATCTCAAAGTTCAGAGAGTATATAAGGATTCCTCCAAACATTAAATTTAAAAAGGACATCCCTTCCCTGTCACTGTAGTATCATCAACATGGATGATGGATCACAAAGCGAAGTATCATGATACAAACTGCAATTTTTGTGTTACGACCAATAGAAGAAAAATAAAATGTTATTTTTTTGGGGTTTCAACCATGTAAGGAACCAGGTAAAGAAAATGTATAACTAATGAATTGTAGGGACAATTCAGTAGTGTCAATTCAAATCACCCTGGATACAGGCAAGGACATGTCTTCAGAATCAAACCACCATTGATATGGTAGTTTTTGATGTCAAGGTCGGTCAACTACAGGCACCAAGATCCCCCCCCCAAAAAAAAAGGCGCAGATCCACAACCAAGAGATTTATATGTAATACTTGGAAAATAAGCACAGGTTTTTTTTTATCAGGAAAATAAGCATAGTTTATGATGGAATTTGTAAAAAATAAGAAATTACCTCCCCAAAAGGCAAAGCATCATTTTCAAAGAAGTCACCAAAATCTCCAAACTCAGATAGAAGAGCTTGGATATCCATGCCCGTACCCCTATCATCATCATCCCAATCCCAATGAGATCCAATCTGCTCATTTGCGACTCCTGTAATGACTGAATTATTAACTTCAACAGAGCCGTAATCAGACTTGAATGCATCTTGCATAGGAGCATTCATTGTTGTACCCACTTGACCAAATGACTCCCCCATCCCTGTTCGAGGACGCTTAGAACCCTGCATCAAGAATGTGGCTCGCTTATATTGCTGATTCCCATAACGCCTAATTTGGATTTCACAAATTGACTAAACGACAGTTAAATAATTGTGTGGTTAAAGAAACATTCAAAGCGTTTGAAATCCTCATGGGAAATATTCTAAATGTACAGAAATTTAGACTCCAGGGTTGATGTTGTAAGGGATTTCTTCTTCATCACACCACTGAAACTTAATCATGAATGACCTTCATAAATAATAATTAAAAGGGAGAAAAAAACACAGGATACTAAAGTACCAACTAATTAATAATTCCCTCATTCCCTCCCTCCCTTCTTTGTAGCATGGAATTATCAAGGTACTTTCTTGTACAAAAAATCCCTATAAAAGCAACTTGAAGACAAATAAATTGCCAAACAAATTAAACAAGAAAAATCCATAATATTGCATAAAGAAAGACACATAAAATGGGACAATCAAACTCCCGTTTACAGTTGCCTTTACTGCAACCAGACTACCAAAACTAATCTTGCCAGAATGGAGCTTGCACAAACACCTCCCCTAAAGATTCCTCTAGACCAAAATAGAAGCTCACAATCCAGTCAAATGGACACATGCCGGTCATCAATATTCAGTAATTCAATCTTAACAATAAGCTAGAGAAACCAGGAAGTCCCTCTGTAAGCTGCCACAAATTACAATAAGGGAATAGAAATACTGGATCAAGAAATAAATGTTGAAAAGGAAAAAGTTACAAGGGCCTTGTATAAATTTTAAATGCTTCATAGCATAATTTAAAAATTAACACCTCAAAATTTCCTCAACAGCAGAGGAAAAGAATTGTTATATGAATAACAAGAATCAAGAGAGACAATTCTTGCCAATGCATGCATGCAGCAGGTCTATATAGTTGAAAAATACTTAAATAGATAGATAAATGGATGGATAAATGTAATCTTGGATCATACAACTTTAGTGTCAAACCCCCCAAATCCATTACTAGTTAAAACATTCAAAGATCAAAATTCATTCTGAAATGCAAATAGGGTAATCAAAACATAGCTATAAAAACTAGGAGGGCATGGGTGCATGTGCGCAGGAACGCTTGCACATGTGTATGTCTGCGTGTGCGTGCATGTGCTTGCACATGTATGTGTGTGTGTGAGTGTCTGTAAATTTGGTAATACAAATTGACTTTAAAAAAAAAAGGTATGGGTTTGTGTGTGTGTGAATAAAAAGGTATAAAAAGTTCCTCTCTGAATGTAAATAAAATGCAATACCAGTTTCAGAGAATCATTCTCCATCTGATCATTAGAAGATAAACCAGACTGTCTGCATGTTAAAGAGTCAGCATCTGCCTCAAGGTCGCCAGCTCCTGTAGTCATCTTGTAATCACTATCACTGGAGCTGCTACTTATGCTGCTGATGCTGCTACTATTGCTGTTGCTACTACTATTATAACAGTGTTGTGCACGTACTCCATTGGGTTCAAACCATGATCCATCTATAGCATCCATCTTGCCAACGCTGCTGAATAAGAATGATGAATCAGGAAAAATCAAAATCCAGGGATCAAATCTTAAAATAATCAGAAAAAAATTTCAAAAAAACAAAAATATATACAAACAAGAAAGGAAAGGTGAGCATCGAGAACTTGATAAACAAAATTCCACACAAATATTTTAAAACATCAAATCATGAATAGGTAAAGAGGAAGAACAAAAAGAATTAACATCTACATATCAAGAACACTGCAAGAAACAAAAATGATATTTAGTATATGCATATGCATGCTAATTATAACATTATTCTACAGAATAGATATCACCATTTGAGCGCACCAATCACATGTGTTCTAGACTTCTAGGCATTGTGGCATCAAGGACTTATGAAGGTAATTAACAAAAATATCGCATTATCCTATGAGATTCAAATGCACAAACCAGTTTGAATCAGTTTTATAGAAATGAAACTTTCCATATCAAAGAGAAACCAAATTGATCATCATGCTTTCAAGAATTAAGGATGCAAAAGGAACATAGCTACTCAGGAACAGCTTGAGCACCACCCATTTGTAGTTCATCGAACCAATTTTAGTCTTTATGCCATAATCTTTGCTAGGATATAGTCAACCCCGAGTCCCCAACTACATAAATACTACATGGTTAATGAAGATTAAAGTATTTGTCATATTCCATGGAGGGTAATGGTCAAACTATTTACACAGTTAAAACTTGGTACTACAGAATGAACCCAAATAATAATAATAATAATAATAATAAATGATGCTACAGCAGGATTATCTCATAAAAACATAAGAGAGAAGAGAATAGAGAAGTAGAGGAGATGTCGGTTTCTCTTAGTTTATAGTAATGTTTGATGTGTTTTGACGCATTCGACCAAAATCTGAAAAATCGGCAGTTTCTGTCCGATCGAATGGTCGCAGACTGTTAAGCACCATTTGGATGGGTTTCTCTTTCCTGTGCAAGCTGTTTTGATCAAGAAAATCTAGTAAATGGAAAAAGTATTCTCATTGAGATATAATGAACTTTAAGAGAGCTGTATTGATTATTTTGACTTCTATATGTTGTTTCCTACTATTTTCTCAGCCTCAGGTCTATATAAACCTCGCATTTGGCTCCACAAATTGTGGAGAATTTTCCTAAACCTGGATCCGATTATGCTCATATGTGTGGGCGCTGCAATCAATATTTCTGCCTTTCTGGTGAATTGTCAATCTGAGCAGAAGGTACTGGTGGTAGGTGACTGTACAGAGAATTGTAAGTCCTAGCAGGTTTCCAAATACCTTTGCAAGAGTTCAAATCATTTTTTTTTCCCTTTTTCCTGAGTGTGGAAAGATGTGTATGGCCTACTGCTTTGTGTTCAGTTTCAATTACTATCTTCATCATTGAAACTCTTCTGGCAGAAGATTTTGGTTGTTCTAAAGCACAATAATTTGAATATGAAAGGTATTGACTGAAACAAGGTATCACCAGGTTCTTTCATGTTATATGATATGTTTGACATACGTGCACAAATTTAAAGGGGTTGTCGATGATACTTCCTTCTTATATACACTGCTTTTTCTTCTTCAAGTTTCATCAGTCTTTTAGTTTCATTTACCACTGGGCAGCAGAACTACAATGCACATACTGAACACCATTACCTAAAGTTCGAGTTCATTCACTAAGCTATTGGAATTGTATCTTCAAGTTTCATCAGTAGTTCTGTTGCAACCATATGGTCAAGTCTTATTTATAGTTCAGATTCAGCTACATCTATGCCACAGAATTTCCAATTGACATACTGAGAAACATTCCCAAAAATTTGAGAAATATTTCAGGTGAAAATGCCTTATATGTTCATCCAGATGACAGAAAGAACCATGAAAGGACTTAGTTTAACCTACCAAAAGAATAATTAGTGGCAACATTTTGTTAAGTAAAACTAAGCAACACCGATAAATGACAAGACTAACCACTGCATATAAAATGATGAACCAGCCAATGATGGCCCGATCCAGTTTTGTAGCCAAAATCTGCAAGTTCACAAAATCAGTGTGACTGTTAGTTGATGTAATATAAAGGAATATTTTTGCACCTGAATAGGAATAGGCAGTTTGACGGGGCCAATCAAGAAAATGATCTTACCCCAAACCTTGACCAGTGTTGAGACCAAAATCATCAGATCACTCAATTTGGTGGTTCTTGTCAAACTGGCCAGGTTGATGCAGAGGGAGAAAAAAGGGTGGGGTAGGATGAGGAAGTCAGATTTAAAGGGGGAGGAAGTCACCCAAGGGAGATAGTAAAAATGATGTCGATCTAGCTAAAACCACATTTACTCATCTGATCCCAATGTGGGCAAACTCCAAAACAACCCTTAAAACATTAACATAAACTATAGCAACAGTTAGAAAAAAAAAAATATATATATATATATATATATGTGGATACCTTTTCAATGAAGATCTAGCAAATGACGTCTGCAAAACTGGGACGAGCACAGCCTCCACTGGATAAATAAATGTTCTTTCACAAACTGAACTATGATCTGGTGATCCCTTCTGAACACCTCTTCCCACTGCAGGAGATTCAGCAATATGATGCTTGAGAAAATTCCTAATGGAATTTGAGTTTGAATGCAATGCCTTCTCATTTCCAGCACTAGTCAAACCAAGGGTAACTTCAACATAGCAATTTTGCCCCCTCAACTGGCAACCAGAACTTTGAGAAACATGGTATGGTAGACCTATGAATCCATTTGACGTCTTAAACTTTCCAGAACTGTTTGATCATGTTGAAGAAGTAGAAGAAAATATCAATCCAAGATTATAATTATTAAGAATAAGCAATCTTATACAACAAGAAAAGAATGATGCAATTGCATCAAAATAAATAGACAAATAGATAAATCTACCTGAAATACACTTGCTTCACAAGATCACTTGGACAAAATCCAGTAAGCCTACCACGCATTCCATGAGGAGAAACAATAACTGCTAAAAAATACAGCCAAAATAATAAATGCAATCACTAAGGATGCCAAGGGCAGCAAAGATTGCACAAGTAGCAATCTAGAATCATAGCAACGTCATGTGCAACTTTAGTACTTCATAATGAGGAAAAAAAACATATGAGGCAGTCTTCAACATTTTACTGCTGGTTTTCTGTTCTAATTCTTTTAGCTCCTTCATTATTCTATTTTGGGTTTGTAAAGTAGCCTATGTTCCTCTGAATATAATGATAAAGAAATAATCCAAAGTGTAACCTGCACTTGCTTGCTGAAATTTAAGGACATGGATATAATTCACGATACATAAGATATCTCTAGTAGTCAGAAGAAATATTATTGCCAAATATGTTATAAGGAGACAATAGCAGGGTGTTCTTTTTTTTTTTTGGTACATAATGATGGGGACCCCAACAGAAAGACTGTTATGATTCTTGAATGGACTGATTTCGGAGGGAATGCTTCAGAGCTCTTACACGTTTTCTTTCTTAACAAAACAGATTGGACTTTGTTCCAATAAAAAAAAAAGGGGGGGGGGGGTATTTAGACAAAATAATTTTAGGATAAACAAGGACAAATCTATTTATTTCTCTCTCCATCAATCCGGCTTGAAAGAAGTTAATAACCTCCACGTAAAAAATAATAAATAAATAAAATACAAGCATGGCTGGAAAGAAGTGCGTGCCAACTCTAAAATTATTTTTTAAGGAATCAGAACCTCAGCATACAACACAAAAATCTTGCATGACCAACTAACAATTATACAAAATATACCAACCTGGAAGTCCCTCACTGGAATTATTAGAAGAACGCTGTAATACCCTTTCCATGTCACCACTTGAAAGAGAGCGGATATGCCTAGAAGTAAATGGGAGAAACGCAAACAATTTGCCTTATAATGGAGGGAAAAAAAATCAAACAGATAATAAGGAAACTCTACAACACTTGGACCACTAAAAAAAATTAAGAAGTGAACTTGACGAACTTCGCAGATATTATAACATGCACGAAAATTGCCTCTTCAGTGGCGGCAAAGATAAACTCAACTGTAGGCTGCCCTCTCCTACAAAAACACCAACCACAAATTAGTCAATATCAAATATCCAATGTCATACCACCAAACTCACACACAAGGAATACAGAATACTAGTTCAATAAACAAGAAAAGAAAGGCTGATAAAACAATCAATCAATATTTAGGTAACAATCTTGTAAGCCTGTATAACAACACATGCAACCACTTAATTTAAAAAAATTTAACATCCCTTGTCATGAGTTCTCATGCCTAGTTGAGCCTCATACATTCTGCTAACAAGTTTCCTATAAGAATCAAGTACAATCATATGAACAACCAAGTAGACACTTAGTACACGTGTGGTCCAACGAATTAATATTTTGCGCAAATAAACCAACTCAAAAATAGCAGTTGAAATAATGAAAAGTTGTGAGACTACTATGAATGAGAACGACTACGAATTGTCAAAGAACATAATGTCTATAGATTTTATAAGATATTTAATATAAGAATCAAATCACAAAAATCCTTTAAAATTGTGCTTCTTATGAATTTCCATTAGAGGAAAAAATTGTGCAAGATGTACATCAAACAAACCCCAAGCAAAAGACAATGTCCTGTACAAGAGAAACAAAAGAGAAAGTACAAAGCAAACTCTAAATAGAAGAAGAGAGGTACACTAACAAGAATAAAGAGTACCCAAAAACTCTCCAACATTAAGTCCCTCTTTTGGCTAAAAAGTCTACTTCCTCATCACCCAATCACAATGGTAAAATGCCCTCAATAAGCATATTTCTCAATCCTACATGCATTACTTCTCTAAGGCATACCTAAAGAAGAAAGTCATAAGTTTTCACTGCAATGACCAGCCAAAAGGCTTTTTTAATTGAGAGAGAGAGAGAGAGAGAGAGAGAGATTAAACACGGTCATTCCCCTATCAACTCTAAAGACGCAACCATCCCTAATTGACCTGGTTCGCCAGGATAACCATAAAAATAGAATTTCAATTTTTACTATTTAACAAGAAAACTAGGGCAAGCTTCATGCGAACAAAATATGGCACCTTATTCAACACAATATCCTCACTTTGTCGGAGGCCTTAAAAGAACAAGAGGAATGTCCAAAATAACATGGTTAGAGGTGGAGAGGAAGGACATGTGTGCTATAATGTTTTGACAAAAGATATAGGCCTTGAGAGAACTGAATGGTCATAAAAGGATTCATCTAACCAACATATGTAGTTGGAGGCTTTGTTGAGTGGAGTACCTCACTTTGCATTATTTTGATCTTTTATAATTAGAGGCTAAAATAATCATTTTATTAAAAAAATAACAATATTTATTATTCAAATTTATATATACCTTAACCACTCTCCATAGTCCCCTAACTCTCTCAACTGTCCCCCCACCCCTTCACACATACAAAATTTGAAAAAGCCATAACTGCATAACTAAAGTTTGCGGGGAAAAAATAAAAAATATTATTAAATTAATATTTTTTTTACAATTAAATAAGAGTTCTTTACCAACACATACATTGCAAGCACTAGCTGCTTGCTATGGTAATAATAGGACTGAAAAAAAAAATTATCATCACTCATTATCACATCATCATCATAAGATATAAACAACAAACCTGAAAAGTTCTTCACTTTGTGAAAAAGGGTGGTATCTTGAAAATACATCTCCAAATCTCATGTAGGAAAGTCCTTTGAGAGCTCTGTCGATCCCAAAAAGGTATATGTCATGTTCTGACCATAAAAGAAACTGATGAGAGACTTGGAATGAATGAACATTAACCTTTCTATACTATTCCTCAAAGCCTGAGAGAGAGCAGCGGCAACCTCTTCCGAGTCACCAGGAGCCAACCAGAGTCCAGATGCAACACCTTTCGCAAACCCAAAATAAAGTAATAGATCATAAATATAAAAACAAAAAACAAAAACAAAAACCAAAAGAAGAAGAAGAAGAAGAAGAAGATATGAATGCATTGTTAGATGAACACCAAATAATAAAATGACTAATGAACACCAAATACCTCTTAACTTAGACACTGCAGCTTGAGCAGTCTCACCAACAGAAGAATGTGACCCAGGAAGAAAAAGCCAGAGCTTAATTTTCTCATCTGTGTATTGCATAGAGGAAGGCAGATGTTAAAGAAGAATAAATGGCACATAGAATTTTATTTTATTTTTCTTTCTTTTCTTTTCTTTTCTTTTCTAGTGAAAGCAATACAAGTTAGCACACAATAAATCAACAACAACCAAGTATAATCATTACCAGGGTTGTGCAAGCCCTGAGATGGGTCCCATGGTCCAACAAAGGAATTGGTCCATGTACTAAGAAGTCCTTCCTTCTGCAACTGCAGATGCGACGAAAGCACCAGCAGTGTAGCATCATCTTTCTGATCCACTCTCACACTGTCCAAATATCAAAAGAAATCTAAATTCAGCAGTAACTTAGAACATGTACCAGAGAACACGTTTCCCATTTATTACGTTAACTCAAATTTAGATTACAATTACGGTGTCAAACTGCCCTGAAATCAAACCTTTTATCAGGTAGAGGGTTCACATCAGCTTCATGAGGAAGAAACTGGAACCATGATATATGCTGAAGACCTCCCTGTAGAAATGGCCAATAATGTTAAAATGATAGAATGAAGTGTATATATAATCTGACAAAATTCATTAAAATATACAAAGTCAAACCACATAGACATAAAGCCAAGCTATGAAACAAGAACAATCCATTTATGTAAGTTGCCAAAATTCTCATGTAATAAAATCGTTGATAAGAGAGATACATCTGGAAACCTGAATTCAATACCCAAAATATGCCCATATTTGTATTCAGGCAAACACACATAGTATATTAACTTACCCCCTGATTTGTAATTGGTGGTGGCATGGAAGTGGTGATGATGACAATGGGACATTGTTGAGAGATAGAGGTGGCATCTAGTTTAAGAGGTTGAGATAGAGGTGGAAGGCATTGTGTTGATGAAGATACCAGTGCTCCAATCAAGGTCATCATAGAGGTGATGGTGGCAAAAGCAATGGTGCAGTGGTATAGTGGCAATACAGTGGTGTGGTGGAGGTGGCAGAAGTAGTGGTGATGCCATTGGCAATTGCAATGATGGCAATGGCATCAGTGATGTGATTGGTGCCTTGGTGGTGGTGGTGGTGGTGGTGGCAGCAATAGCATGATTCAGGCAATCTTCTATTTACACCAATGTCAATATTTACGAAATGACTCTCCCCTACAAGGATTTCGATGCAAGAATTTAGGGTGCATTTTCCTTTTATCAAATACAAAATGGGATTTCAGAGCTATGTGGTCACGTGATGTGTAGGCCTACCATCCTGTTTGTTAGTGTGTGTAGCTTGACTTGAAAACCAAGTCAATAGTTGGCCAAAGCTCTAAAAACATTAATGGTGGTATAATGTGTAAGATTAGTCCCAATATAACAACACCACTCTATAAATTACAATGGTGAAGATTAATAGCAACAATAAGGTTTATGAACCCTCAAGCTTGAAACCAACAAAAGAAGCCTAAGGTATCTGTCTCAAATGATAAAGGTACCGCCAAGGAGACTAATATGAATTATTAGCCCATTTGATAGCAATGGATGAATCTCACTCCAACAAAGTATAAACACACCCAAATTCCTTGCTAATCCAAGGCATGTCAAAAGGAATCAAATTTCTGTTTTAATTGCATCCTCCATCCTAAATGATAACTCAATCCAAACAGGCAGTCCCTAAAAATGCCACCAATTCCTTAAAATAAGTGAGACAACCACTCCTTGGAATCCCACATGGAATTAACACTGCCATAATGTCCACCAATAACTTACCAAGCTAAAGCCTTGGCTTAAAGGGGAAAAAGAACTCATTATCCAAAAGAAAGAACACACACACACACACACACACACACACACACACACACACATATATATATATAGAGAGAGAGAGAGAGAGAGCATTACTGAAAGAAAAAAATATTATGAAGTAATATTGGAGAAGGTTAAGGAACATACAATTTTGAAAACATTTGTCCACATTACTTTTACACACTAAAGCTCCCTTGCTTTTTGATACTCAAAACCTTATGCCTGGGACAATGCACTGAAAATCTCAAGCATCGTCTCTAAACCTGCAAATAGATTGTTGTAAAGTGTTCATGTGGATACGCATCAATCAAACAAGAAAAAAGAAAAAAAACAAAGCCTGCTATTCACCAAAAAAAAAAAAAAAAACAACAGATACTACTTAGTACAATTCTGCAAATTAAAACCCCAAGTAAGGGCATGTTTGAGAAACCCAATTCGATTTGTACCTTTCTCCATCTTTTTTCTGCAACTTCTTTCCAAACCCCCTTTCGGTTTGTTTCGTCAATTGCCCACAATTGCTTCGACCTTTTTGAAGTGGTTTCAGGCTTTGCCAAACAGCCCTTGAAATATTGGAATTCCCCACACTCTTGGGTCTTGGTCCAAGTTGAAGTCGAAGCAAGGTTCTAGATATGAATATAGAGATTTTGGAATTAGGTTTTTGCTTGGTGAAGTTTTGAGATTGTTTTAAAATAGATGCAGACTGAAGGTAGCTTCCTTCAGTCCAAAGTCGAAGTCAATACGATTTCCCCCCAGGAAAAGGAATTCACAGTCGGGTTTTTAAATCCCATGAAACGGGGAACTTGACAGGTCAATGCTCAAATTTTTATTTTTTTGCTATTTATGTCACAAAATCTAACATACACTATGGCATCATATTTATCACATGAAATTCGTTTCATTGGTATGAATTAAACAATAAATAAATTAAACCATAAATAAATGTGTTTAGAAAAAAAAAAAAACTCATAAATGTGAATCAAAGTTCATGGAAAATTTTGATCATTGCATCATCATTTTATTACATGGAATTTGTTTCATAAATATAAATTCAAGTCAACAAAAATTGTTATAGTGATATCAAAAGTGTCAATTAAAATTGATGAAATTTTTTTATCATATATTAGACAAGATAACGTCAAACTTTAATGGACAAATGTAATTAAATAATGTGATATTTTATGATGAAATTTTGAATATGAGATTTTCATAAGGTTCTTTATCAATTTGATAATATGGTGTATCCTTTTTCTTCTATTTCTTTCTTATGGTATAAGGTGTGTAACTTAATATCATGCAATATATCTCTTTAAAAAGAGAAAATTCATCAAAATTCCCATGAAGGTGTTCTTGTGCTTTGTTTGGTACAGTCGATTTTAATCTCACGATGCATTGACAAGGATTCAAAATTCAATGTATGGTGTGGAATTGATTAATTAATTTGGATATGTATGAGTGTATAGTCTTAACATTATGGGAAATTACAGTTTCATATTTGTGGGGTTAGTCAAGTGATTAGAGCATTGGGTGTGCTTCCTAAATGTCATTGTTTCAACTCATCGCAGTAATTGTTGCCTTTGTGGGTATGGAACCTCTCACACGGACCATCAAGGGATTAGTCTGGGCTAAAATATTGGCAAAAATAAAGCCTAAGAAACCCCTAATCGTTAATAATAAAAAATAATAAATAACTTTTACTTAAAAAATAATACCAAATAACATAAATAAATATAACATATCAATGATCAAGTATACGTTTTGATCGATGGGCATTCATTAAGATTTCATTTTTTTTCAAAATAAAACCCCACTATATACTTGATTCGTTCTCAGATATCGTCTCGCCCCTAAACAAGACCGGGTTAACCCGGTGAGATCTCTTCCATCTCATATGAGACTTTGAACCATGGATGTGGCTTAATGCAGGTGAGGTTTAACTATACTGGTCCATACCATTGTGCTCGAATGTCGGGAAGTAGTTCGGACCCAAGATACAGACAGGCTTCAAGTTCAATCAGGATCCATCTCTAGTAATCTGTCCAAGTTAAGACTATTCGGCCATATCCGAGTAGCTGGGATTGTACAAACTCTCGTGCTGAAACTGGCCGTATCCGAGTTCAAACCCTTCTATATAGCTAGGTTGTCCTAATTTGTCTCTTCCCTCATTAATGACTAGGGCGTGTCTCGTCATTCCAGTCCTCCAAGCAACTGCAAATTCTGCAACCATCACATTTAATGACATTGATGACAGCTACCATCATTATTCGCATTTAATGCTCCTGATGGAACGCTTAATTCAAGGGATAATTTCCCATTTTACTCCTCTACTTTGTACACGTTGAAACATGGGGATTTTGATCCACCACAACCATCACTACAAGTCCTTTTGGTGACGCCTGCAATCGACGGTTGCTAAAGGTCAACCCTAAAAGCCTAGTTCTACTCAAGAATCATTAACACAATTTTTTTGCTTACCTTTCGCAAAAAGTTTAAGTAGGCATGGCTGAATTTTGGTCGCTAAAGCCCTTCTTCCAAGTAACATTAAATTTAATCTTATAAAAAGAACCTCATATCCCAATTCAGTTTTGTTTAAATCTATGGATCTAGTTATGAACACTAATTTTTTTTTTTTTTTTGATGAAGTAAATGTGTATTAAAACAGAAGGCTTAGCCCATGTAAATGAGACATATATAAGCACTAAAGAAGACCCCTTAAAGCTTAAGAGCATCTACAAAAAGTACAAAAGAAAGCTTTCGACTATTAGAAAGACTAAAGAACCACAAAAAAAGATTCTTAATCAAGAAGGATTTAAGTTCAATGATTGATTTTTCAACTCCTTCAAAAGTTATGCGATTCCTTTCTCTCCAAATGCACCAAAAAATGGCATGAGGAGCCATTCTCCAAATCATCTTAGCCTCTTTGTTGCCCCCTTTAATCCACCAACCCGCAAGAAGATCATGAGTCGAAGAAGGAGTGACCCAATGGACACCAAACATATTAAAAATAAGCATCCAAAGGCTCTTAGCCATTATGCAATGTATGAAAATATGATCCACTGTTTCCACCATTTCTTTACACAAGATACATCTATTAGGCATAGTCCACCTCTCTTGATAAGATGATCCAAAGTCAAACATTTGTTGCTTCCCACTAACCAACAAAAAAACACCACTTTAGTAGGAACCGAAGTGACCCATGTAGTTTTAGCCGGAAGGAAAGGAACCCCTTGAGGTCTCAAAACATTATAGAAAGATTTCAGGGAGAATGAACCTTTAGAGTCCTTACACCACACCAAAGAATCATTCTCGCCCACCAAAATCTTACTATCATAAAGAACTTGGTAGAAAGACATCACACTTTCCGACTCCCAATCATTGAAACCCCTCAAAAAAATGACATTCCAAAAAATAGCTCCATTGTTCCCTTCCATGTAATCACTAACCATAGCATCTTTGTTGAATGCAATGTCATACAAAGTATAGAATTTCAAATTTAGGGGCAAGTTAGAGCACCAAGCATCTTTTCAAAATCTGTCTATCCCCCACTCCCACTTTAAAACGAATCTCCTTGGAAAAATCATTGAAACCTTGCATAATCGCCTTCCAAAGACCCAAACCATGAGAACCTCTTGCCTTCTTAATCCACCAACCTTCACTAGTTAAGCCATATTTCCAAACCACCACATCCCTCCACAAACCATGATACTCTTTCCCAAACCTCCAAAGCCATTTACCCATTAGAGCTTGATTAGTACAAGAGATGGATCTAATACCCAAGCCTCCCAAAATTTTGGAGGACACACGGAGTGCCAATTAACAAGATGAAATTTCCACTCTCCTCCCAAATTATTCCAACAAAAATCTCTTTGAAGTTTCTCAATTCTATTGGCCACCGATCTAGGGATCTTGTGAATGGACATAAAGTATGTAGGAATGCTAGACAACACACTTTTGATAAGTGTTAACTTCCACCTTAAGAAAGATAACCTTTTTTCCATCCACTAAGTCTTTTTTTGATCTTAGAAATGACGTGGTCCCATTCTTTAGAGTCTTTGAAGCGAGCCCCAAAGGAAGACCAAGGTAAGTCACCGATAGTTCACCAACTTTGCAACCAAGAATACAAGCAAGGGAATCAATATTATCAACCCTCCCAACTAGAATAATTTCACTTTTACCAAGATTAACTTTAAGACTTGACACCGCTTCAAAGCAAAGAAGAATCGCCCTCAAATTATACATTTGATCCTCATAAACACCACAAAAAAGATGAGCATCATCGGCGAAAAGTAAGTGAGAAACTTTTCCAGCCCCATACTGCCCATCACCAATCTTGAAGCCCTCCACCAAAGAATTCTCCATAGCCTAGGAAATAAAATTACTCAAAGCTTCCATGACTAGAATAAATAAAAGAGGAAAAAGGGCGTCCCCTTGACGAACCCCTCTAGAACTATGGAAAAAACCATAAGGAGTCCCATTCACTAAAATTGAAAAAGAGGGACTAGAGATGCACCAAGAGATCCACTTCTGCCACTTTACCCCAAAGCCCATCCTTCCAAGCATGTAAATGAGGAAGTTCCAATTAACATGATCATAGGCCTTTTCCAAATCAATTTTAACTATAATCCCTGGATCCCCACTCTTAAGTCTTGAATCCACACCTTCATTAGCAACAAGAGAAGCATCCACAATTTGTCTCCCCTTAATAAAAGCAAAATGGGAGGGTGAAAGAAGTATCCCAACAACCTTCGCAAGACGCAAAGCCAAAACTTTGGAAATGATTTTGTAAACACTACTAAGTAAAAAAATAGGGCGAAAATCCCTCACATCCACCACCTCCCCTTTCTTAGGAATAAGAGCAACAAAAGTACTATTGAGACTTTTTTCAAATTTTGCATTTTCAAAGAATTCCCCAAAAACCTTCATAAGATCGTCTTTAATCACAACCCAACATTTTTGGGAAAAGGCAATAGACATACCATCCAGCCCGGGGACTTTATAACCATTAAGAGCACGAAGAGCCTCTAGAACCTCCACTTCCTCAAAAGCAATTTCCAAACTATCCGCTTCCAAATGATCGATGGAGTTAAACTCTGCATCATCAATCAAAGGTCTCCTATCCACCTTTTCATAGAAAAGGTTCTCATAAAAATCAACAATTTCTTTAGAAAAGATGTCCTCATCCTCCACCATCTTCCCATTAATATTAAGTTTCCCAATGAAGTTGCTCCTCTTATGAGCATTAGCCATTCTATGAAAAAATTTGTATTTTTATCACCTTCTTTAAGCCACATAGTTCTAGATTTTTGCCTCCAACTAATCTCCTCCAATTGGGCAAGTTTTGCAAACTCCGCTTGAGCCTCAATTCTACTAGCTTTATCCTCCATAGACAAACCATCCACCCCTTCATTCTCGTCAAAAAAATGGATTGTATCCATCACCCTATTTAAAGACTCCCTCACATTTCCAAAAACTTCCTTATTCCAAACTTTCAAACAATCTTTTAAGGCCTTCAATTTTTTAGCGAACACAAAACCAGGATAACCATCAAAAGAGAAAGAATACCACCAATCTTTAATCAAATCCACAAAACCATCCACTTCAAGCCACATATTTTCAAAGTGAAAGGGGCCTCTAGCAAATCTCAAACCTTCACTATCAAGAAGCAAAGGCACATGATCGGAAAGCAGACTAGGAAGGGCAGATTGGATAACTCTAGGAAAGAGTTCCTCCCAAGACGGAGAAAAAAGAAATCTATCCAATCTAGAAAGGCTAGGGTCATCCCGGTTATTAGACCAAGTAAAACAACCTCCTACTAATGGAGGATCAAAAAGCTCATTAGAATCCACAAACTCTGAGAAATTTTGCATAGCCAAAGAAGAAACCAAGTAACCTTTCTTTTCATTTGGGTAACGAACAACATTAAAATCTCCAGCCGCGCACCAAGGTAATCCCCATTTGACTTTAACCCCTTCCAATTCAAGACAAAAAGAAGCCCTCAAATCATCATCATTAGGACCATAAACCCCCCTCATAACCCATTCAAAGCCATCATCCACATTCTTGAAAACACAAGAAACTAAGAAGGCACCCACTTCAGAATCCAACTTAGAAATAGTTCTATTATCCCACATCATTAAAATACCCCCAGCCATAATGTGCAGCTAACTCCATCCAATCCACATAATGACCAGCCCAAAGATCCTTAACAATCTCTCTATTAATGAGTTCAATTTTTTATTCTTGGAAAACAACAATATCACCTCTTAGAGAAAGAAGAAGGAGAATTAAATCTGCTCTTAGTTATGAACACTAATACTACATCACTAAAAAATGTAAATCTTCATAGGAAAATTTATAATGATTACCACATGAATTGATGTAGCAACAACATTTTTATAAAAATAATAATGGACACTACTGTCATTTACGCTGTGTTTGGATAAGGAATTTGGAAAAAAAAACTTGGGATTTTTAAAATGATGGGATTTTCAAAGTTTAGAATTTTTAATTAGGTATTTTAAAATTCCTTGTTTGGTTAAACTTTTTAAAAGTTAGATTTTCTAAATGGAATTTTGCAACTTTATTTTTTAAAAGATGAAATTTGCCAAATTCACTAGATGGAATTTCTAGACAGAATTTGACCCTCTCAAATCCCAAGTTAAAGTTTTAATGAGAATTTTAAAAATTCCAAGTTGAGTTAGCTAAACAAGGAATTTGGTTTTAAAAATTTGACAAATTCCATTTTAACCACAACTTCCACCTAAAAATTCATGATCCAAACACAACTTTAAGATATAAATTGGAAATGTGGACCTACAGATCCACATCGTTCAATGGTAGATCTTGAATTCGTGACGCACCACATTAGTTACATAAAAGATGTTATTTTGTGTGATTTTTAGCTCTTAAATGACATAGAGTGAAAACTTTTGGACAGTGCAAATCACCCTTTATGGACTCTATATATTGTTTCAGTAAGGACGATGTGTACAAAGCTAACAAGAAAAAAGTAGGAATGGGTTCTATAATTATCATTTATCAACAATCAACTTATAGAGTCTGGCTAGGGCCTTAAAATGAATAAACTATACATAGTGTAGGACCAATGTTTTAAAAGGCGTGGGCGTAAGGCAGGGCAGTTTTCCCTCCCATGGGGCGGGGCGTAAGCTCTGCGAGCATTTTTATTTTTATATATATAAAAATATAAAAAACTAGAGTAGTGAAAAACATAGCTTAACAAGTTCAATTTAATTTATAAAAAAGAAAATGCAAACTATTTCAAACATATTAAAAGCAATCTATTGTCTTTCATGGTCCAACTACCAAAATATAAAATGCTCATACAACATTACAACCCAACTTCAAAAGAGTTCTAAAGAAAGAAAGAAAGCATAATTTATCTAATATATCACTCTACTCATCGGCAAGAGTCATATCATCATCATCATCATCATCATCTTCATCAACTTCATCAATGTCAGGGAAGGATCCACCATCAAATGGAAGCCTTATAACACCGATTTTATATACTTTTATCAGATATTTTTCTCAGATTTCACAGGGGTTAGAGAAGAGAACAAGGGTCGAGGCTCGTGGGTTAAAGAAGAGAACAGAGCTTAGAGAAGAGAACAGGGGTTAGAGAAGAACAACAGGGGTTAGAGAAGAACAGGGGTCGAGGCTCGTGGGTTAGAGAAGATGCAAATCGAGGCTCGCCGGTCGACATCGACGGTGGGGAACTGAGGATCGTCTCGTCGGCTGTGGGGATCTCAGTCGCTGACTCGCCGTCGACGTCGACTCCTGTATCTTCAGCTACTGAAACCCACCAAAAAATTTTAAAAAAAAAAAAAAAAAATAGAACCTACCTCTGCCGAAAAGGATGCCGAAGTGTCGCCGGAAGTTTCTGCACTGTCAGCTATTGGATCGTCGACTTGCAGCGTTGCCGTCGCCGTGTCTCTCTGTCTCGTCTCGTCTCTTCTCTTTCTCTTCTGCTCTGATTTTTGGGTTTAGACAAAAGGGTTTCTGTGTCGGGCTTTGGGGCTGGGAAATGCCCAGCAAAAAGTCAAAAACTAAGTGAAAAACAATATGCCAGCGCTATTCGCACTCCCCAAAACTCTTCTTGCACTCTCCTGTTATTTTCCGCACACAACCTGACTTAAATACCCCTCCCCTCACTCTCCTTTCAGTCCGTCTTTCCTCAATCTGCAACATGTAGAGCCAATAAAAAAAACCATAACCAGATTTATTTTCCGGCAAACATCGCCGACAACGCAATCTCATCCCCCACAAAATACAAACCGTAAAATTGTCAAAAACGCAACAAAAATGAACCTGAGAAAAAAAGAAAGGAAAAAAACTCTGTTTGTTTTTCCACCAAACTTCGTCGACACACAAACCTGCTCGCCCACCACCATTAAATCTGTGTGAAAAAAATAAATAAATAAATAAATAATTAATAATAATAATATAATAATAATAATAATAATTAGGAAGAGGTCCACTTTATAAGACTTATAGCTGCACAAATCAATGAAAAAAACTTATGCAGTCCACTTTAAAATGAAACAGCCAATTATACTTCGAGTTGTTATTTTTTGTTTAAAAATTTATATTGACACAACTTTCAATCTACATGTTGGTTTTCAATAAAATTTATATCATTTGAATCTATTTGTCGAAACTTTTAAAATAAAACAGTTACATGGCTTGTGTTGTGACTAAATGTTTAAGTACATAAAATTGTTCAACTAAAGGGTTACATTTTGAATATTTGTGCAATTTGATTTTGATATAATATGAAAATAGTTAAATCTAAGTGTTTTAGACTAAATTTAATTTACTAAAATAGTTAAATTTAAGTGATTGTGATTAAATTTAATACATTGAAGTGGGTTTTGTAAAATAGTTACATGTAACTGTTTTAAAAAAACAAATAAATTTTAAATATTTGTGTAATTTTTCATCCATATCCTATGAAAATAATTAAATCTAAGTGTTTGACATTAGAGTTAATTTATTAGAACGGTTCAATTTAGGTGATTATAACTAAATTTGACTTTTTGAAATGGGTTTTATGAAACTAGTTACATGGAACTATTTTTTTTTTTTTTTTTTGAAAAAGTTAAATTTTGAATATGTGTAATCTGATTCAATATCTTATGAAAACAATTAAATCTAAGTGTTTGGAACTAAATTTAACTTATCAAAACGATTAAATTTAAGTTATAAAGTAGGTGTTTTGATGTTAGTTTTTATTTTAATATGATTCAAATTTTAATACATAAGTAAGAACACTTTTTATTTGGTGTGAGTGGGTATATTTTAGCAATTCCCTTACATGTCTTTTGAGAACCTGAGTTATGAAGATTTTCAGTTACCACACATATACACATGATGTGCTTGAGCCATTTGGCTCGTAGTCCCAGAAGCAATTAAGTCATATAGCCGTTTGGACTTTATTGCTATAAAAAAAAAACAGCACTTGTTGTCTTCCCAGAAGCAATTAAGTCATATAGCCATTTGGACTTTATTGCTATAATATATTTCTACATAAATTCTGGTTCTTTATTATTTTAATAATATGTAATTACTATCATTATTTTAGAATTTGTCTAATGTGGCGTTTGGTTTTGAGCTGGCCAAATCCACATTACTTTAATATATTTATCTTCAGCATTTTTAATTACTTATATACACGTTCAAAACCTCTATCTCTATCTCTCTCATTTTCACTTGTTTAAAGAGTTGAGTTGGGTTGGGTTGAATACTTTCCCTGCAACCCGATATTGTGAGTGCACACCTACCAGCACGGTTTAGGCTGTCGAGTCCTGGAAGCCAATCGCCACAACCCTGACTGTACCATAAGATTTCTCGAGGAAGCGAAATCGATTTCAAGGACAACGGTTCTTTTCCGTGCTTCAGCCATCAAACTACGACCGTAATAAGTCATTCCTTTTATCTGTAGTTTCGGTTATTTGTATCTTCAAGAATTTGTAATATTCGAAGTGTATTCTATATCTCATTGTGCAATATTTCCAACATTCTTGAAACCGATTTGCACAATGGATGATATCGTCACTCGAGTTCTAGATATTACAAAATTAGAACCATTTGATGGAACCAATTACAAGAGATGGAGTTCAAAACTTTTATTTATTTTGGAGACCATGCATGTTGAGTTTGTGCTTACAAACCCAAGAGCTAATGATGAACTTCTTGAGCCTGCTCAGTCTCATTCAATTCGGATGTGGGATAAGGCCAACCATCTTTGCAGGAATTATATTTTAAATGGTATGGCAAATGAATTTTATGATGTTTATTGTGGTTACAAAAATGCTACAGAAATTTGGGACGCTCTTAAGAAAAAGTACATCATTGAAGATGTTGGAACTAAAAAATTTGCTGTTGATAATTTTTAGATTTTCAAATGGTAGATGAAAAACCAGTTTCTGCACAAATTCATGAATACTAGTATATTGTAAGTGAAGTACTTAAAGAAGGCATGGTAATTGATGAGGGTTTTCAATTTGCAATTCTTATTAAAAAATTACCGCCTTCTTGGAAAGAATATAAAATGACTTTGAAACATAAGAGAAAAGATATGTCTCTTAAGGATCTTGTCATTCATATCCAAATTGAAGAGGCTAACTAGGCTTCGAGACCAAAATGAGAAAGCCAAAGAGGCATACTTTAAGGCTAACCTTATTGAAACTAAGGATGAAAGAGCACATAAGGAAGACTTGGGAAGAAATCTCATAAAAATTTCGATAACTAGTTCAAGAAATCGGAAAACAAAAAATTCAAGAAGAAAAAGAGAGACAATTGTTTTAACTGTGGAAAGCCAGGACACCATGTAAATGAGTGCAGTTTTCAGAAGGGCCAAGGTTCTAATAGGTCTCAAGCTTATCTTATTGAAACTGATGATGTTATAACTGGCAGTTATTTCAGAGGTAAAATTGATTTCCAATGGAAAGGATTGGATAGTGGACACAGAGGCCACTAAACACATCTGTTATGATAGGAGTATGTTTTCCTCCTATGAACCTGTTAAGAACGATGAGCAAGTTTTTATGGAAAATTCTAGATCTTCTCCTATTGCAGGTAAAGGGAAAGTACTATTGAAGTTGACTTCTAGAAAGGTCCTTCAATTGAGTGATGTCCATCATGTGCCTGAGATGAGACGCAATCTTGTTTCTGGAGCATTGCTTAACAAAGTTGGTGTGAAATTAGTTTTTGAATCTGATAAGTTGATTCTTACTCGTAATCGGAATTTTGTGGGGAAGGGGTACTGTTCTGATGGTTTATTTGTTTTGAATGTATTCTATCTTATTTATGATAATGCAAGTACTTCTTCTGCTTACTTGATTGAGCCTTTGAATGTTTGGCATATGAGATTAGGACATGCTAATGTGAACTCCATTAAAAGAATGAAAACTTTAGGACTTATTTCAGATTTTTCTAATACTAATTTTGATAAGTGTGAGACTTGTGTTGAATCAAAATTTACTAGAAAACCTTTTAAAAATATTCAAAGAGAATCTGATTTATTAAGTTTGATACACACCGATATAGGAGATTATAAAAGTAATTTGACACATGGTGGTAAAAAATATTATATTACTTTTGTGGATGATTTCTCTCGATACACTAAATTATATCTCCTAAGAAGTAAAGATGAAGCTAAAGAGACTTTCATAAAATACAAAAATGAAGTAGAAAATCAACTTGATAGAAAAATTAAAAGAGTAAGGTCGGATAGGGGAGGAGAATATGAATCAACATCACTTAGAGAATTTGTGAAACACATGGCATAATGCATGAACTCACTGCACCTTATTCACCTGAACAAAATGGCGTAGCAGAATGAAAAAATAGAACTCTTAAGGATATGATGAATGCTTTGTTACTAAGTTCAAGGTTACCTACTAATATGTAGGGGGAAGGTATTTTAATAGCTTGTTATATTATTAATAAAATTCCAAGTAAAAAATCTAATAAGACACCTTATGAGCTATGGAAGGGTTATGTACCTAACTTAAAATATTTGAAAGTGTGGGGGTGTCTTGCTAAGGTAGGAATTCTAGAATTTAAAAGAAAAAGAATTGGTCCTAAAATAGAAGATTGTGTTTTTATTGGTTATACTCAAAACAATGCTTGCCTATAGGTTCTTGGTTATTAAATCCGATCATAACACACCTGAGCCTAACACTATAATAGAACCAAGAGATGCAGAATTTTTTGAAAATATTTATCCCATAAAAATAGAATGTAAAAGTGAGATAAAATATGATTTTACTACCTCTAATAATCAGAATAGAGATGATGGGGATGATAAAGAATATGAACCTAGACGTAGTAAGAGAGCCAAGAAAGAATGTAGTTTTGGATATGATTTTATAACTGCCTTTCTAGTTGAAGATGACACAACAACTTACCAAGAAGCTATTACTTCACCAAATTCAATGTTTTGGAGAGAAGCTATAAATAATGAATTAGAGTCCACAATGGTGAATTACACATGGGAATTAGTTGATCTAATACCTGGAACTAAAACCATAGGTTGTAAATGAGTATTTAGGAAGAAACTTAAACCCGATGGTTCTATTGATAAATTTAAAGTTAAGTTGGTAGCAAAAGGTTTTAAACAAAGAGAAGGTGTTGATTATTTTGATATTTATTCTCCTGTGGCTAGAATTACTATAATTAGAATTCTTATTGCCATTGCTTCAGTACATAAACTCATAATTCACCAAATGGATGTTAAAACGGCCTTATTAAATGGGAATTTAGATGATGAAATATATATGGACCAACCTGAGGGATTTGTAGTCCTTAGCCAAGAACAAAAAGTGTGTAAACTTATTAGATCTTTGTATAATCTTAAATAAGCACCAAAACAATGGCATGAAAAATTTGATTATGTACTTATTGCTAATGGTTATTTGTTGAATGATGCTGATAGATGTGTATATAGTAAATTTTAAAATAATTATGGTGTTATTATTTGTCTTTATGTTGATGATATGCTTATTATGGGTACTGATATATCCATTGTTAAATCTACTAAGAAATTTTTTACCTTTAAATTTGATATGAAAGACATGGGAGAGGCAGATGTTATTTTGGGTAGCAAAATTTCTAAAACTTCTGATGGACTTGCTTTGTCTCAATCTCATTATGTTAAAAAATTATTACAAAAATTTGGCTATTCAAATAAAGATCCCATGAAAACTCCTTATGATCCTAGCATTCATCTTAAAAAGAATAAAAGTGACAGTATGTCACAACCCTGAGTATGCTAGAATTATAGGAAGTTTAATATATTTTATGAATTGCACAAGACCAGATATTACCTATGCAGTCCATAGACTTAGTAGATATACTCATAATCCTTGTAGAAACTATTGGATTGCTGTTGTAAGGGTATTGAGATATCTTAAGGGGACTATTAATTTAGGTCTCTATTATACTAGTTATCCAGCTGTACCAGAAGGGTTTTGCGATGCTAACTGGATAACAGGTAATGATGAAATTAACTCTACTAGTGGATATTTATTTATTTTGGATGATGGAGAAATTTCTTAGAGATCCACTAAACAAACATGCAAAGCTCGGTTCACTACGGAATCTGAGTTTATTGCTTTGGAATTAGCAGGTGGAGAAGCCAAATGGATTAGAAATATTTTGGTTAATATTCCTTTATGGTCTAAACTTGTTCCATCTATTTTTTTGTATTGTGATTGTAAGGCTGTGATAGCTCAAGCTAAAAGCAAAATTTACAATGGGAAGAGTAGGCACATACGCCTTAGACATAATATTGTGAAGTAGCTACTTAGTGATGGAATAATTACCTTGAATTTTGTAAAATCCAAAGACAACCAGGCAAACCCTTTGACAAAGGGATTAGCTAGACAGCTAATAGTTGATACATCGAAGGGTATGGGGCTTAAGCCAATTTTTTGAGTTACCTGGCAACCTAACTTATATGAATGGAGATCCCAGGAAATAGGTTCAATGGGTAAAAACAAGTCACTTGAGTAGCCGGTAAGCATTATCCTTAAATATTTGGAACGCATCCCTATGGTGTAGATAGTGCTAATTACAACGAGTAAGGTTGAGTTACAGTTCTTAATGGATCCATAACCTAATTGGGTGGTGTGTTAGTTGCAATTCATACTTGATGGAATTCACCTATGTGAGTGTGAAGGTGGGGCCGCCTTCTATGAGAATGTGGCTTAATTCTCTAGAGCATTTATGAAAATCCAGGTAGGGCGCATGGCCTAAACGCGCCAACCCGAGAAAGTTATTCAACTTTAAAAGTGGAATATATGTGGTATGTATAGCCAGTTTACATTAAAAGGGTCAGGTTCAATAAATTTATTTTACCCGTTTCTTGTAAATTCTATCTGCCTACACTAGGTGGCGATTCAAGTTCAAAAGACATTGGTACTGATGCATTTCATTTTATTTTACCCAACTCAATAATTTTATTTCTTTATTTATTTTTATAGAAAATTTGAATCATGTGGGGGATTATTAGTTTTTATTTTAATATGATTCAAATTTTAATACATAAGTGAGAACACCTTTTATTTGGTGTGAGTAGGTATATTCTAGCAATTCCCTTACATGTCTTTTGAGAACCAAAGTTATGAAGATTTTCGGTTACCGCACATACACATGATGTGCTTGAGTCGTTTAGTTCTTGTTTGTCTTCCCATAAGCAATTAAGTCATATAGCCATTTGGACTTTATTGCTATAAAAATGGAATGGCTCTTGTTGTCTTCCTAGAAGCAATTAAGTATATAGTCGTTTGGATTTTATTGCTATAATATATTTCTACATAAATTTTGGTTCTTTATTATTTTAATAATATGTAATTGCTATCATTATTTTAGAATTTGTCTATTGTGGCGTTTGGTTTTGAGTTGGCCAAATCCACATTACTTTAATATCTATATCTTCAGCATTTTTAGTTACATATTTACACGTTTAAAACCTCTATCTCTATTTCTCTCATTTTCACTTGCTTAAAAGTTGAGTTGGGTTGGGTTGAATACTTTCACTGTGACCTGGTATTGTGAGTACGCATTTACCGGCACGCTTTAGGCTGTCAAATCCTGGAGGCCAACTGCCACAATCCTGACTACACCAAAAGATTTCTCGAGAGGGCGAAATCGGTTTCAAGGACAACGGTTCTTTTTCGTGTTTCAGCTATCAAACCATGACCGCTATAAGTCATTCCTTTTATCTTTAGTTTTAGTTATTTGTATCTTCAAGAATTTGTAATATTCGGAGTGTATTCTATATCTCATTGTGCAATATTTCCAACATCTGAAACATTACATATAATTGTTTTGAAAGAAAAATTAAATTAAATTTTAAATATTTATGTAATCTTGACTTCAATATTCTATGAAAGAGATGAGAGAGAGAGAAAGAGAGAGAAGATTAAGTTTCATATCATAAATCCATCACAAATGCTTCATTAACCTATATATCTTCACCATACCAAACCAAAGAATAGTTACCTCTAAGAGATTTTATAGTTTTGGGCATCAAAACTCTATCCATGGTGGTCATTTTTTGTTATCCTATAGTCCCTTATCATGGTCATGGCCCTAATTCGGTCATAGTAGCTTCTAGAAGTGGGCATCCATAGAGACTTCCTCCTATAGAAACTTTGCAGCAGCATTTTTTGTGTTTTTGTCATAAACCAAATACAATAGCCCTTAAGGGCTTCGACTCATATATCATGAGAGACAACTCACTGTGTTTTCATCCCCTAACCTTTTTATAAGCAACCATAGAGGTTGTTTAATTGGTAGCCATGGCAAAACAGTTACATGGCCTTCTCCATTACATTTCTCAAAGTGTAGGGTTCATAGATGCTACTGCTCTAAATTTCCTAAACCCTAAACCCTAGACATCATAAATGCAATTAATTTTGCCCTAATAATTAATAACCATGATTGGTCATTAATGACCAATCATTAAACACTTTAATTAAGGTAATTAATAGCCTAATTAGGGTTTCAATTAGTGCAATTAATGAATTAGGGTTTTGTCATTAATAGGAATTAGGGTTTCCTATGAAACCTTAATGCTGTCGCCACAATTAATGAACTGCCTATGGCTTGGCCATGGCTTAGCCAAGGGGCTGCCACGGCTAGGCTAGGGGGCTGCCAAGGCTAGGCCATGGCTAGGCCAGGGGGCTGCAATGGCTTGGCAAGGCTGCCATGGCTACCATCATGCATGGGGACTTGAGCTAGGGTGTGGGCCAAACCCATGGACACATGTGGAGTGGCCAATAGGGCTGTCTTGTTCAAAACAAATTAGGGTTTTAAGAACTCAGTGCTAAATTAGGGTTTTAAGAACCCACTGCTGGCGCCACCATGGGAGGACCTCCAAGGTCACAATTGTTTCTAAAACTCAATCAATTCGACCCCACAACAAAACCAGCTTTTGTATCATGTCCTTACATGAATTAATAAGCTAATTGAAGTAGTTTGGATGATCAAATCATCCCAATTGTTCTAAACAATTCAAGAATTTGACAGCATACTGTCCATGGTCACAAACTGATTTCAAACCCTAGCAAGATGATTAATTCAGGCTACCAAAGTATTTTTTCTAGTATCCTACATGTCTTAGGAAACTAATGGAAGTGATTTCATGCAATTTGGAGTTCCCTAGCTCAAGTTATGAACAAAACTCCATTAATGACTTTCTGTAGAAAAACAGCCTACTGTGTTCTTCCAAGAAATCAAACTTTTTGATTCTTTATGCATCAAGACTCTTTTGAAACTTAAAGAATATGATCTATACATCATATATCATCATCCTATAATGATTATTCATCAATTTTACAGAAGTTTCATAACAAAACAGTAGCAAGAACCTTAGGGTTCTAAAACCTAGATTCGAACATGGTGGTCTTCTCCTTATTCCTTCTGTTCTAGAATCATAATCCAATTATGATGCATCCGAATGCTTGGGGACCTTTCCCTACCATGTCTAAAACATAAGCCAAGTGGTGGCAACCATTGCCATACCTTTGATCTCTATCAAAAACTCATAGTTGTGGCTGTTGCATCATTCCCGAGCAAAACTGTCTTCCCTGACAGCCTGTAGTAAAAAATTCATAACTTTCACTACAAAACTCGGATCGACTGAACCGTTTGCTGGGTTGGAAAGCTGAATTCGAAGAGCTTTCTAACCATATATAGCTCAAAAAGTTTGGATAAGAACTCTGATTTCAGGCATGCAAAACAAGATGACGGTTTTTCATGGCTACCATGAAAATTGTTCTTCTTCTCCAAACTCAATCCCTATTCAACTCTTGAATAACCAGCAGCTCTAAAACTTATTTTAGAAGAGGAGTAGAAAAGAAAACAACCTAAGGTTCATAAACCCTAGGTTCAGCCATAAGAGAGAACAAGCTTTAATGCATGAACATAAATTCCAGATTCATTAACCAATCAATTTACCATAAATTCCAACCCATATGCAATTTGTATTAGGCATAATCATGGCTCTGATACCACTGTTGGGAATCAAACTAGAAAGGAAAACTACAAAGGCGGAATTAAAATTTTCCTATGATTCCCAATCCCATGAATCCAATTATGCATAATACAAAACAAACCCTAACTAGAAGAGGGTAAGAATTACTTACAGTTGATTAATGTCTTCTCCTTTATGCTCAAAGCTTTGTCTTCTCCTTTTTGCTCCAAGTTTGAACTCCGGGCAACAATGAATAAGCATTTCAAGTGTACTGCCTCCAACGATATCCACACCTAGCTTAAACTTGAAGTCCTTTCCTTCTTCTTCCTTATTGTTGCTAGAGGAGAGAGAGAGAGAGAGAGAGAGAGAGGCTTGGAATTTTCGGCTAGCACTTGGGAACCTCCAAGAGTGCTTCTTGTGCTGATGTCATCACATCATAAAAGGCTTTAAATAGCCTCCAACTAGGGCTGGCCAAAGGGGGGGTCTTCAAACCCTAGAGGGTTTTGTGTAATTACTCTTAATTGTACAATAACTCCTCTAATTTTTATCTTATACAACCTTGCTCCTTAAGAACAATTATTTTATTCATTTATGCCCTTTCTCTCATAGACATTTAAGCTCTCTTAGCATAATCAGTGTGTGACCCATTGGGTTCACATCATCAAGTAGTAGGGATAGCACGAGGGTGTGCATAATGGAACTCTTTCCATTAGAGGGTCTAATTGAAACTCCTTTCAATTCCCTAATTGATTATAACTCATTTATATCAATTAGGGCTTCTACTAACCATGAATAACACCTAGCATATGGCTTATGGTGTGGTTCTTAATGAGGTGAATAGTCATCTACAAAGAACCTCTTCTGTTATAGTTTATAAGTTACAATTACATCCTTCCATCAACACAATGTCTCCAATTGAACCAATAGGACATGGAAGTCTGTCAAGTCCCTAATTCAATTACTTTATACTCATTCATTAATATCAACTCAATGATGAACTTATGGAAACTCCTTTCCATATTCATTCTACCTATGGGCCCATGGATTTAATGAGTTATATTCAATGAATGCTATATGAGACATTCACTCCTATTGAACTAATAGGACATGGAAGTCTATTAAGTCCCTAGTTCAATTACTTTATACTTATTCATAAATATCAACTCAATTGTGAACTTATGGAATCTCCTTTCCATATTCATACTGACATGGCCATGGACTAAATGAGTTATATTATGAATGTTATATGAAACATTCTCTCTCTTTTTCCTACGAGTAATGGATTCCTGTCGATCACTCACATGCCTTCATACATATAGCAGTAGGGCCAATGAATACCCTTACAGACCCCTTATTAGGATCTACACTTAGTGTTATCAAACTTCTAAAGTTATGTGCATAAGACAACTATGGTGTCTCAGGTCTAAGGATTACTTGTACCACTATAACCATGAGAAACTGATTGACAAGCAAGTTAAAACTCCATTCAGTTTATCTCATATCTTTGGTCACATTCAGTGTACTTATTCTATTAATAGGCACCCACCTGTTGGTTATAGTGTTTCCATATAAATAGCTTGAGACTAGCTATCCTCCTATAGAATCAACCTAACAAGTGTTAGTCCTATGGTTCATTATTGTCCATCATAGTGAACTTTCAACTAGGAATGATTTAACAGTTTAATACAAAGATATATCTACAGTCTCAAAATTACAACTCTTTGTAATTCCATATTCTCAACTCCAACTCCATGGACATATTATATAAATATAAATGATGCAGATAAACATAATAGAATAAGCCATTTTATTAAATCAATAATAAATGTGACATACATAAATGAAATCAAATGATTGTTCCTAATTCCTAAACAGTCATCTCTATGACTGGTTCTAGGGCATAATCCTAATAACAAGCCAAAAAAATACGGCTCATCAGGCTCCGAAATGCAACTAAGGGTAAAATAAGGGTTTGTATTTCGATTTAACCATATTTACAATCAAAACCTTTTGGAAATCATTTTAATCTTTTGAAAAAATTACTTAAAGCTCAATTAACATCAATGTGGCCATTAGTTTTAAAATTGGAATCGAATTACAAATCAATTTTAAGGAAAACTGATGAATGGAGCTTAACTAGGCACACTATAGATCAACCCTAACCAAATCAATTCCAAAGCTTACCAAATTTTAAACAAAGCCGATAAATAACATCGTAAGGACTTTAGGACCATCTCATGATGAAGTTGGAGAGAATTTCATACCAAACAAGAGTTATTCAATTGAAATGACGAAAATGCCCCCGAAGTCGCAAAAACTCTTGCTTATAATCAAAACTCAACCAATTTGAACCCTAGAAGTACCATGGATTCTTTAGAATGTGTAGAGTCTAACTAGAAATATTTGGTGTCAAAATGATGTAAAACCCTACATGTGATAATGTTACTAAGGTGGAAGGTCAAAAAAAGGGATGAAAATGGGGTGTCTATAGATATGTATTGGAAACCTAGATCTATCTAGGGTAGGCAATTTCATTTGAGATCACCAATGCCAATGGAATGTTGGGTTATTTTCCTTCATAAACTACTGAGTGGCTTTATTGGCACCCCAAAATAATTCTTTCCACCCTCTACACCCATCACCAAAATTTAAAAAATCTCATGTCCTCTCTAAAACTCTCTAAATACAAAAACGTATCTTCATCCCCAACCTCCCACCAAAACCATAACCTTCATAAACTCACTTTGCACCATTTCTCCCTAGTAAAGCTGATCGTCGATGAGTACTATAGTAATAATCACACCACATGCATAGAACCTTCATCGACAGTGATTCCCCTCACCGATGGCAATTTTCCTCACTAATGTGACTCCTTTCATCGATGGCTATTAGAGATATTTAAAAAGAATATTTGAGATGGGCCCATATTAGAATTTTTTTTAATCTTTATATGGAGAATTAAAAAGAATATTTAATTAGCCAAAATCATTAATAGTTGAATGAAAAATTGTTCTCTAAAGGGCATCTAAGAATGGTAATAAAGCTTGTCCCACATTGGAAAACTATGAATTCCTTGGAGAATTCTTATACATATACATTGGGCCAAGGGTTGGGACGAAGGGGCATCCAAGTTTTGTGAAGGGAAGGAGGATCTAGACAACATTGGGCTTGGACCAAAAACACACGTGTGCGCCCACGTGAATCAAGCCGGGTGGGGTGGCATAAGAGAAGACCAACCTATGTGTGTTATTTTTTAAGAAAAATTTAATTTTGCTAATTTAATTTTATTATTGTTAAGTTTTATGTCTATTATTCTAGAACAGTCATGTTCATAAGACACAATTGATTATCATGTCTTTTGAGTGTTCTATAGAGTCATTGCATCTTGGGAGGCAGACTGTCCGAGCGACTCAAAGCACCAAGTGAGGGGCAAAATCTGTCTTAAGGATACAGCGTCAAACGCTAGCCTTGATCATCCAATTTCCATTTTATATACTTATTAGTTTGATAGAATTATATAAATATCATTAATTTTCCAACAATGGCAACTTCCTCCGCAGACGGTGAATCTACTCCTTCTCTAATACACCCTAACCAATGATAAGACCTTCTTCTTTTTTTATTTGACCCACATCCACATCCTTTCTTATTTGTGTAAGCTGTTGTCACACCTACCATTGCACCAATGAAAACCCCATCAATTGAACCCTAACATTTATCTCCTTAAGATATGCTACTTCAACTTACTTGAAGCCACGACCTATAATAAAAATTTTGGTAAAGCCATAATCTCTACCACCATTGATGGTCTCCCATCTTAGAAGGAGGTGACGCAATAACGAAGAACATTTCACCATGAGTCATTGTATCTTGGGAGAAAAACCTCAAGCAAACCCAGTACAGATGGGGGCATATTTTTTCTAAAGATAGATCGAGCTTCGTGGTGTGCCTTGATCCATAAGCTATTTCTAAGCTCTATTTCTTATAAAACTATTATTGTTGTTAATTATATTATTTTGATTATTATTTGTTCTTACTAAGTAATAGAAATTCCTAACCAATATTTCTAACAAAATACAGCAGGCTGTTGTGGTACCCTCGGATTGCGATGAATGTTAAATGGAGTGTCATGACCCAAATTAATTAGGTTGTGATTAAAGATAACAAAACAATTTTTTTCTTTAACAAATCGTTTTATAAAGCGTGGATGACAAGTGTCAAAATCTCAACCATTTTTAAAATTTTGGGCACTTATTCGTAGATGGGACATACCATCATAAAACAATAGAAAATCCATTCATAACAAAATCTTTGTCATCCATTTATTGGTGGTATCATATATGCATCATATTTCCACAACTGACAAACATAAATAAAATTTACAACCCTAAATTAATTACATGTACATTGGCCATTGGCCCAAATTAAAACAAAATTAAAAATAAATACATTTATTTATCCATAAATTATACATCTTATAAAATTCCATTTACATTATCCACAATGGGAAAATATATATGTTCTTCCAATAGCTAGCATATCTATAAGTTGCATCTCAAAAATCTGAAAACAATTAAAAATCATAGGCGTGAGTTCGACAACTCAATAGGCACAATTTAATATAGTAAACTAAAGTAATGATATAATAAAATCCTAATTATATCATTTAAAATAAAATATACTAATTGAGTATATTATTATCCACAAAGACACAGATAACTTATAACCTATAAATCATATAGTAAACAATGCATGATATCTAATTCAAATGAGACTCTTGTCCAATTAATTATTCCATTAATTACTCACTTCCCAAAAGGGGCTATCGCGTGCAGAATGGAGGATTTACAACCCAACCTCCAAGAGATAATACAGCACGACATCCCTAACTGGGATCGTAGTAGCCTCATCCCCGAGACAACATAGCACAATATTCCTAACTAGGACAGCAGTAGCCCGGATTCAAAACAACACGAAGTAGCCAAAGACTAAAGGATAGGAAAACACGGCACGACATCCCATTCCTGAGACTGTAGTAGTCCTAGCTCTAATAGCCCTTAACATTACCTAGTTGATTATTAATTCCATTTATGCATGGTTATGCCCACCATCAAATGAAATGCACAATTACAATGATTTTATCCAAAATCATTTACATAAATTTCCATTTATAATTCAAATTCAAAATAAAGTCATAATTATACCAAATTATAAGAAGATAAACAACATAATATCCATTATGATTACATGCTCAAAATCATAAATTAAATCCAACAAAATAGACCTATGAATTTTATCCACAATTCAAGCATTCCAAATCCCCAACAATGTATTTACACTATACATGATTTCCATTCTAATTAAACACCAAAAATTGCTAATCATGTGAATATCCCATAAATCATATGAATTCAAATTCCAAGATTCATATACATAATGATAATATAAACACCCTATTATAATGGCAATGGTTTCAATCTATGTAAATTGTACCTAGCTCAACCAATATGTAGAAAATGCAAATCTTAGAGTTGTGGGTGTGGAATCCAAGCTTTAAAATGCACATGCAAGCCTCCCAAGTTCAAACTCTAGCTCCCAAAATACAAGAAATGTCTTCCCAAAGCCAAGATAGTGAAAAGGTGACGAATAATTACTCCAAAAGTGCAGCCATGATGTTGGGAGTGCAAAATATAGCTCCATGAACCAAACCTTAGCCTCCAAGAACCAAAATAACTTCTGTGAACCCATGAAAGCGGCCCACAAGGATTAACAAAAAAGAGAGTTATTAGGTTTGAAAAAGAAAAAGGATTCGCCATCTTATTTTTTAAATGAAACAAGGAAAACCCTAAAAACCATTTTGTTTTAAGAAAACAATTGAAAAGACTCCATATTTTAAAAAGGAAAGGCAAAAACAGTCTTTTTTTAGAAACCAAAGAAAACTGGAGGATTCAGAGGTTAAGTTATGACATGGGAAGGTTCTAGGCAAAACCTATAGGCACCCATGTCGCCCTTTCGGTCTCTTAGTTTATTTGGGTTAAATTAAGATCTTTTCCACTTAAATATTATCATATATCATCAAAAGACAGCATGCATATCATATATTCCATTCATCCCCACAATCAAATAAAGAAAAGAAAATTAAGCAAAAAGAAAACTAGGATACATGGATCCTAGGGCGGACTTAAGCCTTAAAACAAGCGCCTATGTACCATGCAACGAAATACATGGATCAAAGTTCATGTAGTTCGATTAAGAATAGGGTTAAATCCTAACATAAACCTATGATAAAAACCTAAGTTTCTTATTTGAAAGAGAATGTGATATTTGATAAATAAACCAAGTTTAAAATCAAACAACTTCCACGGGATGGAAACTTTGATAAAAAGGTAATTATTTGACAAGGAAACTCTTGATATTCACCATATGTTCATATTAAAAAATAATCCTAAAGAGGGAGAAGGGAAAGAGTTAAGGAAGAAAGAAGTGAATTAGGGCACTTCCACACCTTATTTACCTTATGCAATTACTCCAAGCATAAGCGAGCTTAAGCAATAATGGCCTTATTTACGATAAGGCGATTATCAAACCTATTTGCACCCTTACATGTGCTCAAAACAAGACAAAAAGAAAGAAATAGAAATCTGGACAGAATAGTATTAAAGCCTAAATTCATCGACTAAACATGCAAACAACAGAAATAGTGAATAAACACAAACCCTAATTCAATCCTAGAACCATGACATGCATAAACACCCTAAAATCCACTATATGAATGCAAAAACTATCATAGGTATTCTATTTGCAATACATATATAGCAACTATGAAGAAAAACCAATAAAAAACCTTAAACTATCATGCTATATGCAACTTACCTAAAACAAGGACAACGGAAACCCTAAACTCACAATCATACTTTAAATCCTATGAAATAAACTTAAAACATGCTGAACTAATCAGGAACAACAATTATTTCATGTATATTAACTAACCAAAGTATTAATATAAGATAAAAAAGCTATCTTTAACATGCAATAAGCCTATTCTATAAGAAAACTCATATTCAGCATGAATAGAGGGAGGTTTTACCTTAGGATAGCTTCCTTTGCTGTTGTAGGAACTCTCTTTTGCTCTTGTGAATGACTTGAAACAAGTTTCTTCAAGCCTACAGCAAGAACTTCAACTCTCCTTTAACTCTCTCTCTCTTATTCTCTCTCACAAACTCAGGTTTAATGCATAAAGTGGCTCTTAGTTGCTTCCCCTAATGCTGAAGCATATCGAGTTTCATTAAGATAAATCAATGGCTAGGATTAAAACCCTAAAAATTAATCTAAGGGTTATTAGAAATTCCCTTAGTGCTTAAGGAACTCAAAAGTTACCAAAAATTAGAAGGAAAGTCGTCCAAAAGAGTCCAAGTACGTCAAAATTGAGGAAAATCCGATTCAACACAAAAATAGGGAAGAGGGCCTCGGGTGACTACCCAAGGCTGGGCAGCTAGCCACCTAGGCCCAGGCAGCTAGCCTTCCAGGCTTGGGTGGTCACCCAAGCCTACTTCAGCTTTTCTCCTATTTTGGACTCTCTTTCCTTCTAAGAGTGTTTTAAGAGTCAAATTAATTCCGATTTTGATGAAATAATAGCCAAAACGACCATGTTTCGATGAGGAATACATTTTTAAATATTTTAAGGTGAAAACCATTAACCATGGGTGCATGGTTAGGTTTAACAAAGGCGGTTAACCTGCTATGTTCTTCCTTTGCAAAGCATAGGTATGCACATAGGATCAAACCAAATGCTTTCCATATCAAAATTAAACTTTCTAAAACACTTTTAAGGAGTAAACTGATGATTAATTAAAGTCAATTTGAAAAGATTTGGTTGGTAATTGTGAGTCAATTTAAGTTAACCCGAAAAGGGGTCAATTAACCATCTTAAACCATATCGAGCCACCTTAACCCTATGCCATTGATTCATTAAAATTGAACCTAGAAATACCTCATATGCATCAATATGAACTCTAATCGACAATTTGGACATCATTTCAAGGTCAAATGAAAAGGTTGTGACCTAAAAGACGATTATGCCCTCAAGTCACAAAAGCTCTTTTATCCCTCAAGATCAACTCCAAATTAAACCAAAATTCATATCTATTGTCCTTATGACCCTAAAAAACTAATGCAAGTGACTAGACTAAAAAACAACACAAAAACCTACATGAAATGATGAACCCTAGTAAGGTGGTGCAAAAATGGGGTGTGACAAAATCCCCTTATTAGTGAACAAGTTACACTTGTAAACCAATGATAAAGAACAACCCATTTTTTACTAATAGCCTAGAGAAATCACACACTAACACCGACAATGATAAGGGATTGACTATTGAGACTGAAATAGAAAAGTATACTCAAGCCATTACGAATGAATATACTTAAGCCACTGGGGATTGAGAATTGATAATTGAAATAGATAAGCATATTCAAGCCATTATGAATTAATATACTTTTGAAATTGAGAAATATATTTAAGCCATGAATATATTTAACCAAGTGAGATTGAAAATTGAGAAGCATAATCAAGCCATTATGAATGAATATACTTTTGAAGTGAAGAAATATATTCAAGCCATGAATGTATTTAACCAAGTGGGATTGAAAATGGATATTTGAAATAGAGAAGCACATTCAAACCATTATGAATGAATATACTTTTGAAATGGAGAAATATATTCAAGCCCTGAATATATTTAACCTAAGTGAGATTGAAAAGTTGAGAAGCATATTCAAGCCATTATGAATGAATATACTTTTGAAATGGAGAAATATATTCAAGCCATGAATATATTTAACCAAGTGAGATTGAAAATGGATATTTGAAATAGAGAAGCATATTCAAACGATTATGAATGAATATACTTTTGAAATGGAGAAATATATTCAAGCCATAAATATATTTAACCAAGTGAGATTGAAAATTGAGAAGCATATTCAAGCCATCATGAATGAATATACTTTTGAAATAGAAAAATATATTAAAGCCATGAATATATTTAACCAAGTGAGATTGAAAATGGATATTTGAAATAGAGAAGCATATTCAAACAATTATCAATGAATATATTTTTGAAATGGAAAAATATATTCAAGCTATGAATATATTTAACCAAGTGAAATTGAAAATTAAGAAGCATATTCAAGCCATTATGAATTAATATACTTTTGAAATGGAAAAATATATTCAACCATGAATATATTTAACCAAGTGAAATTGAAAATATAGATTTGAAATGAGGACATATAGTCAACTCATTGACATTGAACTTGAAATGGGGAAATGTATTCAACCCATTGAGAGATGAGGACATATAGTCAACTCATTGACATTGAACATTGAAGTGGGGAAATATATTCAACCCATTAAAAGATTTGAAATGAGGACATCTAGTCAACTCATTGAAATTGAACTTGAAATGGGGAAATATATTCAACCCATTGAGAGATTTGAAATGAGGACATACAGTTAACTCATTGACATTGAACTTGAAGTGGGGAAATATATTTAACCCATTGAAAGATTTGAAATGAGGACATATAGTTAACTCATTGAAATTGAACTTGAAATGGGGAAATATATTCAACCCATTGAGAGATTTGAAATGGGGAAATATATTAAACCCATTGAAAGATTTGAAATGAGGACATATAGTCAACTCATTGAAATTGAACTAGCATGGTGCAAGGGAAAAGTGCTTTAACACTTTGGTATCTGAATTGGCATGGCACAGGGAAAATATATGTAACCCTTTTGAACAGAAAATCAATTCAAGGAATTGATTTCAAGATGAAATATGTTTGATTTTAAGCTCAAAAAGTGTTAAGCATCTCATTTGAAAGAAAGTTTGATCACGCGTCAAGGCGAGACAAAGTGAGGAAGCAAGGCCAAAACAAGCTAGCTAGGGTGACCACCAGGCCTTGGGTGGCTAGCCCCTGAAGGTTGGGGGGTGACCCGAGCCAAATGCTGAAAATTCTGGGTTTTAAATACCCACTTGCACTATTCATACCCCTTGTTTAAAGGACCCGAAAATTAGGAGTTTCTCTCTCTAAAAAGCTTACCCCATTTTCCAAAATCCTTCCTACACTCAAAAGCAATCACATCCCTACTTCAAGGTTGATTCATACACATGAAATAACATCATTATCACCCAATTTAACATCAAAAACAACAATTTTGCAGTAACTTTGCAAATCAAAAAACCTATTAAACCCTATGTTTTTTCAAAACAAGGTTGTTCATCAACAATGGATTCCAATGAAGCTTCCAACTCAAAATATCTATTCTTTGAGTCAAAGAGTAGGTACAAGGCACCAAGATATGATGTTCTACAAGAGAAATTGCTACTAGAACCGGAGAACCATCTCTTTTTCATCCATTCCAAGCAAGAGATAAGCTTACCCAACTTAAGAACTTTTCTTTGAAATTTTCATTTTTGTTGATTGAAATGTATTCTCATGAACTCTTTATGATTATTCCTAGTAATGTTTGCAATGCCCATTGATTTTAGCAAGGATTGGATGTGGAAAGAATTTAATTTCAAAGCTTGGTGAATAGTGCCCACCAAGTGTTTGATAAAATGCCCAAGTGACGAAAATTCATCCAATCTTTGTGAAATTGATGTGTATTGCAGTTCAAAATAATAGGCATTCATTTCTAATTAATTTTAGAAGCAAAATTGAACATTTTCATGAACTTTGTTTGCTATATTTTTTGAAAAACCAATGTTTTTATGAACGAAGTTTGCTTTTTTTTCCTTAAAAACCAACTTTGGAAAACGAAGTTTACTTATTATTTCCCTTGAAAAACCAATGTTTTCATGGACTTGAAAAGCAAGGTTTACCAATGTTCATGAATTTGAAGAGCAAAGCAAATGTTTTCATGAACTTATAAAATAAACTTTACTTGTTCATGGACTTAAAAAACTTATCTTTTGAAAAGCCAATTATCAATGCTTACCCATAACTTTTACACTAACTAGGTAAATAATTCTCTTGATTAGCCTAACTTCTAAGATCTACGCGCAAGGTCTTCTATTAAAGGACTCATTAGGTGGTGGAATCACATGAAATTCACCAAACCTATTGCAAGGAAAACCATTGAAAAAGCGGGTTTTGGTTGGTTTCTTGATTCTTTATGGAATGAACAATGGGATAGGTAATCCTTATTTGCCTTGGCTGAGTTATGGTGGGACACCACTAATACCTTTCATTTTAGTTTTGGGGAGATGACCATGGACTCCCAAGGATTTCTCCATCATCACGAGCTTAAGTACCAAAGGAGGAGGTTGGCATATTATGAGGATGCCAATACAGATTGTGAATATGTATTGTCGATGTTGGGGGCAGATATTGAGGCGAACGCATGGGGTGTTCGTCAAACATGGTTATTTAACAACTTTGCAGCTCAGGAGGAAAGTGCGGGAGCAAATCCTGAGTACTTAGTCAAAGCCTTTTTGCTCTACATGCTTTCTTGTACTCTTTTTGTTGGTGCCAATGACATGACACAGCTGGGTTACCTTACTTGCATGGAGGACATGCACAAGATAGGGAGATATAACTGGGGAAGAGCAGCCTTGGCCACCATGTATAGGTCTATGTTCGATATGTCTCGGGGTGTCTCCAAGAATTTCGGTGGACTTCCATTTGTTTAGGAGGTAAATAAAAAATGTTTAATTTTTAAATTCCACTCAAACTAAGCTTGATTTTGATTATTTTCTTGGATTTTGATAGATATGGTATTATGAGTGTCACACCCCATTTTTGTCACCCTAGTTAAAGGTCATCATTTCATGTAGGTTTTTATTTTATTTTTGAGTCTAGGCATTTGCATTAGGATTTTATGGCATTGAATATCATGTGTATGAATTTTGGAGTGATTTGGAGTTCATTTCAATAGCTAATAAGAACTTTTGCGACTTTGAGTGCATAATTGTCTTTTAAGTCGTACACTTTCCGTTTGACTTTGAAATGAGTCCCGAGTTGTTCCTTTGAGTTCATATGGATATATAAAGTCTATATATAGGGTCAATTTGATGAATTAATGGTTTGAGATCAATTCGGCTCATAACAGTTCAGGTTGGCTAAAAGACCCTTTCTTGGTTCGCTCAAATCGACTCATGTGACCCACTCAATTTTCTCTCATTTAACTTCAATTGGGCTTTATTTATATCATAAACATGTTTAAGAAGGTTGAATTTTGATTTGGAAAACATTTGGCTCAACCTTGTGTACAAACCCTAGCTTTGCGACGGTGGTGCACAATGGTTAGCCGCCTTTGTAAAACCTAACCATACACCCATGGTTAATGATTTTTATCCTCAAATGTCTAAAAATGTGTTCCTTTTCATAGCACGGTTGTTTTGGCTTTTATTTCGTCAAAATCGGACTTAATTTGACCTCCGAAAGACTTCCAGAAGGTGAAGGAGTATAACTGAGGTAAGCTAACGAGAGCCCCTCGGGTGACCGTCCGGGGTTGGACGGTCAGCCGTCCAAGCCCTGATGGCTGATCGTCCATGCCTGGACTGGTCACCCGAGGGACTCTGTCTTTAAGTGGGATTCTACTTCTTCCTTGCTCTTTTGATGGATTCCTCCACCCTTGCAAGTTGTTTCCACTTAAGAATGAGTAACTTTGAGTTGTTTGAGCACCAAGAGTCTCTAATAGCTCTAGGATCATTATTTAATGAATTAATCTTAGCCTATTGGTTTATGAGGGTCAGTCCCTTATATAAAGAACATGATATTTAGCACATAAGGGGCTAGAAGTGCACTTTATACTTAGAGAGAGAGGGAGCTACGAGTTAGGAAAGCTAAAGAACATCCAAGGGAGGCTCTTCAACCTTAAACAAGTAAGAGAACAAGGATTTTGAAGGCAAGGGAAGCTCTACAAGAGGTAAACATACCGTCAATTGCTGAAATTAGACTCTTCTCTTTCTTCTACTCCTTCTTTCTTTATGATAGTTCTAGTGCATGAGGTAGTTCCACATGTAAGTTGAATGCAATGCTTTTATGATATTATATGTATGATTTTAGTATGGTTCATGGTTTTATATGTTTGATAACTCTTAGTTTACCAAGGGCTTGAAAGCGTTATTCTTTTTATCCTTTCAAATCATGCATGTTTCATGTAACATACTTGCTGAGATAATTGTCAGTGAATTAACATTTCTGTTGGTTAATATATATGATATGAATGATGTTCATGATAGTTTAAGCATGTGTTAGAGTCGTTTCATAGATTTTAATGCATAATTGTGAAATTAGGGTTTCAGTAACCCTAAATTCATGCAAGTTTCATACAGCATGTTTAAGTTAACTTTTTGAGTTGTTGGTCATAATGGTTGTTTATATATGTTGCATATAGTTGAATCATGCTAGGTTTGCATTCATATAGTAGATTTTATAGGGTTTTTGGAGAGATTATCCTTTTCTAAGGATAATTATCCTTTTTGTTAAGTAGGGTTTTTGCATAAGAGCTTTCTGTAATGTGTTTAAGCATGAAATCACTTCTGTTGAGTTCTAGGATATATATTTTTCGTAGGATATGATGATTGCACCTCCCCATAATGACTTTTTTAAGTGAAATTATCTTAGGATAATTTTGCTTAAGGAAGCTCGTTGTAAGAAGGCCTTTTGCCATATTTTACATAAAATATCATCTTTTTGGTTAGAATAGACTTTGTTATCATGTTCATTGATATTATTGGATGTTCTCATGATCGGTAGTATGATTTTTGGTAGGTTTTTATGCATATAGGGTAGGTCATTGCATGTAGGGTTGAGTTGGGGTTCTTAGTTATTCATTATATATTCTTGTTGTTTGCATGGTTAATGGATGATTTTAGGCCTTAATATGATTCTGTCTAGATTAGTGTTCTGTTATTTTTGCATGATTTTGAGCACTTATAAGGGTGCAAACAAGTGCAATAATTGCCTTATTGCAAATAAGGTTGTTATCACTTAAGCTTGCTATTGCTTAGAGAGAATTGCACAAGGTAAGTGGGGTATGAAGTGCCCCAATTCACTTTTCTTCACTTTTCTTTCTTCTCTCTTCTCCCTCATAGGGTTATTTTCTAATAGAGGGATATGGTGAATTCTAAGGTTTCTTTCCACCCCTTTTTTAAAAGTCTATATCTTTCATTGAATTTTTGTTGAGAATCATTTGTCTTTGAAAATCTCTATGGAAAGAAACCTAAGGTTTACCATAAGTCTCCATTAGGATTTAACCCTATTCTAATTGAATTATGTGGACTTTGATCCATGTATTTCCATGTATAGTACGTAGGCGCTCAATTGATGTTCAAGTCCGCCCTAGGATACTAAGTATCCTAGGTTTTCTTTTTTTCTTTTATTCTTTTATCCATCACATATGATTGCTAGAGGAGTAGGATGGATTTGTGATTAATTTGCATGCTGTATTTTATTGATTGATATTGATTTGCATGTGGTTAAGTCATTAATCTAGCCCAATCAAATTAATAGACCAACTCGGGCGATGTGGGTGCCTATGGGCTTTGCCCAGAACCTTCCCACATCAGTAACTTAGCCTCCGAATCCAATTTTTTGGTTTTAAAGACTTTGTTTTTCCTTTTAATGGAGTCCTTGAGTTTTTTTGAAAATAAAACATTTTTATGGTTTTCCTCATTCCCTTAAAAAATGAGGTGGCAACTCCTTTTCGTTTGTTATCTTTCATATTAATTGCCAAATCCTTGTGGGTCGCTTTCGTGGGTTCACAATGAGTACTTAGGACTATGCCGCCTCGTGCTGGACATTGAAATACAGGAGTAGCCAATACCCAAGAATTATGCTCCCACTCATATATCTGTGTGTGCCTCCAATAGGCATAACTATGCCTATATAAGGGCCTTCTTAGTGAGCCTGAAGGCTAACATGGTAACTCACTTTCCTTATTCTTTCTTTTTTCTTTCATATTTATTATCTTGCTCATTTTTTCAAACTCGATAGGTGGAATGGAGTCCATGGGGATTGTGGGAAGATAAGCTACCCAAGAGGTGTGCACTATGTTTAGAGCTAATCGAGAAGAGGGTACTTTTTGAGGGTCCCTCAAGGTAGTATTAGTACTTAGGGGAGTGTGTCCTTAGAAAGGTGAAGGGACGTGTGAATGCAGCCCTTACTCCCGTCATGCCTCCAGTGAACATGAGGCACACGGACTCTTTGGATGGGGATGAGCTGATCGAGGCTTTGACTGGGTGGGATGCCGAGGAGTTCACCTCACCCAACATGGACTATATAACTTTTTGCCACCAATTCTTGATGCAACCTGGGGTCACTGGTTTCCCACCTCAAGGGGTGAATCTCTTGTTCGATTCTTTTATCATTGATTTCTACAAGAACTTCTTTTTAACGGGTCATCTGTTACAGGGTGGACGAGCTCGTGGGCATAGCTCCATAGTAGGGTCATCCACAAGCATGACTCATGGTGCTGAGGAATATGAGATGGAAGGATGTCCACCACCCCTTATCCCAATTCTCAATTGGCAAGTGAACCTATGTAATGGATTAGACTTTATGAGGACTGACATCACACATCCAGCTTTTGATGAGGTTCCTCGGATTAACCCAACCTATGAGAATGTAGGCTTTAAACCCTCGCCTTCTTAAGGACCTTTTCATTATTATTAACCATGTTCATTTTTCCAGGTTCCTAAGGAGTATGCCTAGGAGTGCCTTGAGCTTAGTGAAGGATTAAGGCGAGACCTTGTTAGGATGAGTTTAGCAAACTCTGTACTAAAGGACGTCTGAATCCCTGTGTAAGGCATTCCTTTGTTCATTCCAATCATAATATTAAAACCATTACCCTTTTTATTAATGAATTTTCTTTGCAATAGGCCTCTTAATCACGTCCACCACAACTAATGCCATCCCAAAGGATTCCTTCGCCCTAGTCGTGGTAGAGGTGAATCAAGCAGGAAGAGAAGAACAACGGGAGATCATTAGCTTAGCTTAGCCTTTTGTTTGTGAACAAATGGAACATCCTTCTTTATGCTTTGTAATTTTGAAAACTTGTAGTACCTATCTTTGACCACTTTCTTTGGTACATTTATGAATCTTTTGGAATTCCATTGTGATGATTTAATCATGTTTTTCATGCAAAAATAATCTCAAAATAAGCTTCCCAAGATCATAAAACCATATAGAGGTCAAACAAGATAAAAAATAGGCAAAACTGGGCAAAATGGGAAAACGGCCCCAGGTAACCACCCAGGGCTGGGCGACTAGCCGCCTAGGCCCAGGTGGCTAGTTGCCCAGGCTTGGGGGGTCACCCGAGCCTGAAGCAGATATCCCACTTTAAATAGGAAAACTCCTATTTTGATGGGTTTCCTCCTTCTAGAACTCAGATTTGTGACTTTTTCCCTATAAAAACACATCCAAGGGATTCATAAACCTACTTGTATTCATTCATAGAAATTATAGAGGCTCTAGACAACTTTTTAGGAGGATTTTTGAGAGTTATGAGTGCTGAAGCAAAATATGAATTCAAGTGCTTTGGCTTGGATCCATTGCTTTCCTTAAGGCATGTGAAGCTTGAAACGAACCTCTTAACTGCTGCTACATATTTTTGGGACCCCCGAATTCATGTATTCTGCTTCAACTATGAAGAATTGTGCCCAACTATGGAGAAGTTCCGCGCGTTGTAAGGAGTTTCACCGATAGGCCCTTTCATTCTCCCTACTCCTCGCCTAAGTTATCTTACTTTTTTCTCCAATTTCCTTGGGATTCACCAACAATATGATTCAATATTTGTAAAAGATCATATGGTGCATTTAATGAAATTGGCAACTTCTTTCTTGGCCTATGATAGCAAGGGTATTCTAAATTTTACTTTCCCTATTAAACATGCACTTGCTTTTTGCCTTATTGGTTGTTTCCTTATTTCCACTGGTACTCCACATGTTCCCATACAAATTTGTGAATTGATTCCTTTCCTTACCAAGGGGTATAATCTGATCCCTATGGTACTAGCTAAAACCCTGAATAGCTTGGATAAAATCCATGAGGACTAAAAAGTTCCTTTAGGAGGTAGCCCCATTTTACTGCAGATGTGGTTACTTGAGAAACTAAAATTCCTGTCACCCACTGTCGTTACACCATATAAGCCCCAGCATTACTGTCTCCACCGCATTGAACTGCCTGGGCAATTTTCATTGAGGGATTGGCTAGGTTACTTCCAAACCCTTTCAAGGAGGAATATCAAGTGGTTCGTCTTCATATAGGGCTGTAGTAAACGGGTGCTTCTACGTACTTCTGGATGTGCAATGGTAAGACTCATAGGACTAAGGTCCACTTCTTTTTATTGGCCTTCAAGGGTTCATCATCAAATGGGTGCCATGCAAACCATACCCACCTCTTTGAAAGGTGACTATCCCGTAGCGCTTGAGAGTCTTTCTGTGGTTATTTGGGCGAAGGATCGGTAGCCTAACAAATTGCCGCTAGTCCAAGTTACGAATACCTATGGTCCATACATGATGAGCCCTGAGTACAAGCAGTGGTTGAAGAACAACTTGGGTGAAAGAGAGACTACTCGTAGGGTAAGGATTTGTGGACTTATCAAAGACGACTTAATTGGACCTTGTAGAGAGGATATTATAGAAGTAGTGACAGCAGCTCATGAACATGACTTGAAGAAGAAAAGAAGACTCGAGAGAGAGAAGAAGAAAGCTCAAAAGTGGGCTACAAAGAAGCCCAAGAAAAATTGAAGACTTATAGAATAGGATATTTATGGCATATTTATAGTTCCTTTACTTAATATCAATAAATTGCTATATCAATCAATTTTAGTTTTGAATAAATAGCCAAAAATAAATCAAATTTGGGATTTTATTTTTTGTTTGATTTTAGACCACACCCAAAGCAACTTTATGGGTTGCCTAGGTATCTCTATCATTTTTTGTCTTTTTTCTTTCTTTCTTTTGTCTTTTTTTTTTTTTTTTTGAATGGATAATCAGGTCTTACGTAGTTCTTATGCCTTAACTTTTGCCTAGGCTGCCCTTACGGATTTTCAACCTAGCAGGCCTTATACATAGTATTTCTTCAATTAATCCAAATTAGTTGGACGAGTGAACTCGATTTCATCTAAATCCATGAGGTGAACAGCCCCTACTGGCAATATTTCCTTGATAATGTATGGTCCCCCGCAACTTGACTTGAATTTTCCCTACGGATCGAACACTGGAGCTCTGATTTCTTTTAACACTACATCCCCTTTCTTTAGACCTTGGTCTTTGACATGTTTGTTGAATGCCCTGGTAACTCTCCGCTAATACCCCTGCACATGATACAGTGCCCTTAACTTCCTTTTATCTAATAACGCCAACTCATCATAACTGCTCTTGACCCAATCCACTTCTATTATCTGATTCTCCATGGCAACCCTTAGTGAAGGAACTTCTAGTTCAACTGGCAATACGGCCTCCATTCCATAGACTAAAGAGTAAGGGGTAGCCCCTGTTGATGACCTCACTGACGTTCTGTAACCCCATAAAGCCAACGGTAACTTCTCATGCCAGTCTATGTATATGTTTGTGATCTTGTGTAGTATCTTCTTGATATTCTTATTAGCCGCTTCCACTATTCCATTAGTTTGAGGACGGTATGGTGATGATAGATGGTGAACTATGCTGTACCTTTACAAGAGCTCATGAGTTTCTTTTTGAAAGTGTTGTCCATTGTCTGAGATGACTTCATGCGGTACCCCATATCGATAGATAATGTTGTGCTGTATGAACTGCGCTACCTTCTTGGCATTCAAGGTCTTGAAGGATGCTGCTTTCACCCATTTAGTGAAATAATCGATAGAAACAAGGATGTATTCATGCCCATTAGACGCCTTTAGCTTAATCTGTCCGATGATATCTATCCCTCATACTACGAACGGCCATGGCGATGACATATTTGTTAAGGGTATAGAAAGTAAATGTTGTCCACTCGTGAACAGTTGGCACTTGTGGCATTTTTTAACATATGCGTGGCTATCTCTTTTCATGGTAGCCCAATAATAGCCTAACTTCATGATTTTCTTAGCCAACATATAACCGTTCATGTATAGAGCCTTTGTCCCTTCATGGATTTTTTTGATTAGACAGTCAGCTTCCTCTTCCGTGACACAAAGCAGGTGGATCCCGTCGTATGATCTCTAATACAGCTTTCCTCCACAAAGCATATAGTGACTCGCCAATCGTCTCAAAATCTTTATATCAATACAAGATGTTCCTTCTAGGTATTCCCTTTCTTTAATGAACTTCTTTATATCATAAAACCACGGAATCTGTCATTCACTTCCCTTTCTCGAATTGCACAACAGTTTATAAGCTTGTCTTGGCATTGTATCACCAACGGCTTCACATTCCCCCCTTCAAGTATTTCCACCATAGATGCTAGGGTTTCCAAGGCATCGATGAACTAATTCTTGTTTCTTAACAAGTAATTGAACTCTATCTCTGAGAACTCCTTGGTTAGGGTTTCCAGATAGGCATGGTATGGCAATAGCTTCTCATCTCGAGTTTTCCATTCTCCTTTTATCTGACAAATGATTAATGCCGAGTCTCTGAAAACCTCTAATTCTTTGATCCCCAATTCAAGTGCAACTTCTAATGTAAGGATGCAAGCCTCGTACTCGGCAATGTTGTTGGTAGCTTCAAACCCCAACTTGACTACTAACGGTATGAATGCTTCTTCAGGTGAAACCAGTAAGACTCTTATCCCAAAACCTTTCTTATTGGCTGCCCCATCGAAGTATACTTTCCAAGTCTTCTTGCCAATTTCTAGCACGTTCTCGTTTGGAAATTGATTACTAAACAGAGCGGATAATGACACAGAACAACTAGCTAAGTAATCTGTGATGACACTTCCCTTGATAGACTTCTGAGTTACATACTTGATGTCAAATTCATTTAAGAGAATTGACTATCGAGCGGTTCTGTATAACAATACTGGCCTCTCTATTAGGTACTTCAATGGATCCATGTGACTTATCAAGAATACTTCAAAGGACATCATGTAATGACGGAGTTTCTGTATTGCCCATACTAGTGCCACACAAGCCTTTTTGATTGCATTGTACTTTACTTCATAGTCTGTCATTTTCTTGTTTAAGTAGTAAATGGCATTTTCCTTTATCTATCCTTCAAGGTATTGAGCTAGCATAGCTCCCGTCGCAGTTTCAGTAACCGTTAAGTATAATAAAAGCGATGCACCTTGCCGTAGGGGAACTAAGATTGGGGGATTGCTTAAATATCTTTTAATGGTCTCAAAGGCTTCTTAACATTCTTTGTTCCATACTTTCGGCACACTATTCTTAAGTAATTTAAAAATTGGCCCGCAAACCATGGTTAAGTTAGCAATAAATCAGCTTATGTACTAAATTCTTCCCAGAAAACCCAGGATCTGCTTCTCGGTACTAGGTGGCTCCATCTCCACAGTAGCTTTTATCTTCCCTGGGTCCACTTCGATTCCCCTCTAAGTGATCATGAACTCTAATAGTTTTCCTGCAGTGACACCAAAAGCACACTTTTGAGGGTTTAAACAGAAGTTATATTTCCTTGCTCGCTCCAGGAATTTCTCCAACGCCTTAAAGTGCCCTTCTCTATCCACAGACTTCATGATCATGTTATCAACATAGACTTCGACTTCCTTATGGATTATATCATGTAATAGGGTCGTAACTGCTATTTGGTAAATAGCCCGGCGTTTCTTAAGCCAAAAGGCATTACCTTGTAACAGTATGTTCCCCATTGCATGATAAAAGCTATTTTTTCCATATCTTGAGACACCATTTTTATCTGATTATACCCAGAGAATCCATCCATAAAAGATAGCAATGCATGTCCCACTGTACTGTCCACCAACACATCGATATAAGGCAAAGGAAAATCATCCTTAAGGCTCGCAGCATTAAGATCTCGGAAATCAACACACATCCTCACTTTCCCAGTATTCGATAACTTGGACAAACCCCGCATCTAGTTACTTAGTTACCTCTTTTTTTACTTTTAGAGTCCATTCTAGTTTTAATCTTCTTAGCTTCTATTAGGATTATGCCCTAGAGCTAATCATAGAGATGATTGTTTAAGGATTAGGAATAATCATTGATTTCATTTATGCATATCACATTTACTATTGATTTAATAAAAGGGCTTATCCTATTATGTTTATATGCATTATTTATATTTACATAATATGTCCATGGAGTTAGAGTTGAGAATATGAAATTACAAAGTGTTGTAATTTTGAGACTGTAAATATATCTCTGTACTAAACTCCTAAAACATTCCTAGTTGAAGGTTCACTATGATGGACAGTAATGAATCATAAGACTAACACTTGTTAGGTTGACTCTATAGGAGGATAGCTAGTCTCAAGCTATTTGTGTGGAGACACTACAACCAACAAGTGGGTGCCTATTATAAGAATAGGTACACTGAAAGTGACCAAAGATATGAGATAAAATGAATGGAGTTTTAACCTGCTTGTTAATCAGTTTCTCATTGTTATAGTGGTACAAGTAATCCTCAGACCTGGGACACCATAGTTGCTTTATACATGTAACTTTAAAAGTTTGATAACACTAAGTGCAGATCCATATAGGGGCCTATAAGGGTGTTCATTGGCCCTACTGCTATGTGTGTGAAGGCATATAAGTGATCAACAAGGAATCCATCACTCTCAGGAAAAAGAAAGTGAATGTCTCATATAACATTCATTGCATATAACTCATTAAATCCATGGCCCAATGGTAGAATGAATATGGAAAGGAGTTTCCATAAGTTCATCATTGAGTTGATATTAATGAATGAGTATAAGGTAATTGAACTAGGGACTTGACAGATTTCCATGTCCTATTAGTTCAATTGGAGACATTGTTTTGATGGAAGGATGTAATTGTAACCTATAAACTATAACAAAAGGGTTCTTTGTTAGAAACTATTCACCTCATTAAGGACCACACCAAGAGCCATATGTTAGGTGTTACTCATGGTTAGTAGAAGCCCTAATTGATATAAATGAGTTATAATCAATTAGGGAATTGAAAGAAGTTGCAATTAAACCCTAAATGGAAAGAGTTCCATTGTGCACACCTCATGTTATCCCTACTACTTGATGATGTGAACCCAATGGGTCACACACTAATTATGCTAAGAAAGCTTGAAAGTCTATGAGAGAAATGGCATAAGTGAATAAAAGAATTGTTCTTAAGGGGCAAATTTATATAGGATATAAATTAGAGGGGTTATTATGTAATTAGGAGTAATTACACAAAACCCATTAGGGTTTGGAATCCCTCATAGGGCCAGCCCTATTAGTGGCTTTAAATAGCCTATTATAATGTGATGACATCATTACTTGAAGCACTCTTGGAGGCTCCCAAGTGCTAGCTGAATTTCACAAGGAGGCTCTCTCTCTCTCTCTTCTCCACCTCTAGCAACAACAAGGAAGAAAAAGGAAAAGATTTCAAGCTCAAGCCAAGTATGGATATCATTGGAGGCTGTACACTTGAACTGCTCAATTAGAATTAAAGCTTGGAGAATAAAGGAGAAGACTTTATCAACTGTAAGTTATCCTAACTCTCTTAGTAGTTAGGGTTTTGTTTTGTATTAAGCATAATTGGATTCATGGGATTGGGAATCGTAGGAAATTTTTATATTCCGCCTTTGTAGTTTTCCTCCCTATTCGATTCCCAACAGCTTCTGCTTTACCAGCTTCTTTAGGGAATTAGTGGAGATATAGTGTTGCACAATATCAGGGTTAATGCCAGGTATGTCTTCATAAGACCATGAAAAAGCCATATGTTGGCTTTTAAGAGGGAAATCATTTTTTCTTTTTCAATGGGGGAGAGATTTTTCCCAATTTTAACTATTCTTGGCAATTCATTCGTCCCTAAGTTAATTGATTCCAATTCATCCATATTAGGTTCGATGACGCCCATTTTCCTTTGTTCAACGAGCTCCGGGGGGACATTATTCCTAGGATCTATATCCATGCCATAGATATCTATAGAAGAGAGAAAAGAGACACTGCATATAAGGAAAGAGACATATTTTATTAACTAGAGATAGTAGGAACGACACACAAAGAAAGAAAAACAAACAATCTGTATAACTACTATGACTCCACGAAGTGATTTAAGTAGATACATCTTATAGAATTAGGGAAATATTACTAAACTAAGACACCTACAAACTACTATCAAGTAGGCTAAGGTCTTTTTCTTCATAAATTTCCGCAATGACACTACTTTCAAGGTACCAATTAAGAAGTGGCATGGTAGTATGGCTAATGGACGAACCCTGGAGTTCTTCAACGGTCAAGTCTCCAAAGTAAGGATCACATCTTGGAACATTTCAGTCATAGCCCCTACACTAGGTTCTCGGCCTAGTCCTCTTCTTTCTTTTCCCAGAACTCATCATTAATGGCTTCATCATCCACTATTTCAGCTGTGATTGGATACTACTCGATGAAGAAGATTTTAAATCCCGAAACTTTGGTTTTGGTGGTTTGGTCAAAGGTGGGTTCTAGAAACCTGCAATATAAAAAATCATCCCTTTCTTTAACGAAGTAACCATTCAAAGTGGGCCGATATAGCGAGATCCTTAGGTCTGGCACCCTTTCCTTGGTTTGGCTCTTACTTTCTCATTATTTCTTTTCATCACTTCCAAATGGTCATTTCTGGAGGGTTCGTATCCTAGTCCAAAGGTGTATGAGGCGACACAGCTCTGAATAGACTTAGGGATCCCTTGTTGGCGATGTCCTAGACCCAGGCCTGGAAAGAAACTCATTCTTCTCATAATCTCACCAACATGTAAATTGTTATGGGAGCAAAATTCCAAGGGTATTAACTCACCCTTTTTAAGCTCCTTCTCAATCTATTGGACATAGTCATACCTGGATAACGGTGCCACTGTCGATTCAAGTTGTATCTCACATATAGGTACCCCTGCTAATTTCAAATCATAGTCCCCTTAAAAGTGTCACTATGGCCCCTTCATAAGGAAACTTCACCTTTTGATGAAGCGAAGACGGCACAACCCCAGCAGGATGGATCCAAGGTCTTCCTAATAATAGATTGAAGCATGACGGCACATCCAACACTTGAAATTCCACCCTAAACTCCGTGGGTCCCATGATTAAGGGCAAAGTGACCACCCCTATCACTTCTCGGTGAGTGTTGTCATAAGCTCTCACAGTTTACCCAGATAGCGTGAAATCAGTGGGGCCCAAACCCAAGACAATGGAAGTTCTGAGAGGACACACATTCAATGCGAACCCATTATCGATGAGAACGGTGGGAACCCCCTTCCCCATGGTAGCGACGATCACATAGAGAGCTTAGGAATGGCTTGACCCACTTTTAGGTAAGTCTACATCAGTGAACACAATAGTTGAGTTCTTAGGAGTCGGATTCACCAAATGTACCAATCCCTCGGGGGATGTATCAACGGGCACTTGTATCTAATTCAGCAGTTTGAACACGGTCTGTCTATGCTTATGTGAGGCCATGAGCAAGCCCATTTAGTGATGTTGGCATTGGTCTTCTTCAACTGCTTAAACACCTCGTCTTCTTCTTCTAGCACATCGGGACGCCTTTGCCCCTCCAAATCTACCAACGGATTCTCGGATTCCAAGTGTGGAGGCTTAAAATGACGGCCCCCTCTAGTTATATGATCCAACTCATCATCACTAGCCCATATGTCATGGACTTCCTTAGAGTCATTTATTATGTCATCCCATTCTATCATATCGATGTTCTCCATTCCCAATGGCAAGTCGTCCCAACCTGTAGGAATTATCGGCTCATCTGTCATCGGATTCGAACTTGGGTACAACACATAGTAATTAAATTTTTCCGACGATTCACCCAATAGGCCATTTTGAGGATCCCCCGCTTCATAACTTTCTTTTAGCTCTTGTTGGATTGACTTTCTTGGCAACAACAAAACCTTTTGGTCAATGAGGTCTTGAATGATCTTCTTTAGCATGGGATAAGCTTCGATGTCATGGCTGGGTGCACGATAGTATTGGCAATATTGGTAAGGGGTTGATGGCCTTAGTCTTAGTAGGAGTAGCATAATGAGGCTTTTGTTGCGGCAAAGGGTGAAAAGTCGGGTTAAGGTTATAGGGAGTGGAGTGTATTGTCTTATAGATCGGTGAGGGCGAAATGATTCAACTCTGATGGCATTTATGTTGTTAGGTGGGGGTGTGTTATTGTGAGATAGGAGAAGATTACGGGTGACATTTGGGCGGCTTGGTAGTGAAATGATTTGTTTATCGATGAGGTCTTGGATTTGGTGGTGAAGGCAAATGCAATGGTTGATGGTGTGGCCTTTGGATTGGTGGAACTTGCAGTACTCACTCTTATTGTAGTTTCTAGGTAAAGGGCTTAGTGGTGGCCTTGGGTCAAGTAGCTTTAGTAAGTCACGACTCATGAGCTTTTCAAGGACTCTTTCAAATGGCATGTATAGCTTGGTGAATTAGCGAAATGGGTTAACATCATTAAGAGAGATGGGTTGAATGGTTGGGTTATGGCATTGACCTCGGTGTTGTTCTTTCCTCCAAAGTTTGTCTTACGACTCCTCACTTCCGTAGTCTTGATTGTCCCATCATTGATAGCATCCTCAACCTACATGCCAGCCCCAATAAGAGCTTTAAAATTGGGGAAATAGTGGGCAAATAGATGCTTGTGATATATAGGCACCAAGTTCTTAACCACCAACTAAATCTGGTCCACCTCATTCGGCCTATCTGTCATTCTCAAAGCCTTTTGTCTCCACCTTGTAATGTAAATAGATAAATTTTCATTAGCTCCTTGCTTTGTAGTTTCCAAATCTCTCCAAGTAACATCCACCTCTGTATTGTACTTGTAGTGCTCCGAGAATTCATTGCATATGTCTTCCCAAGTCCATGTCCTATTCTCATCCAACGCTAAGAACCATTCAAAGCAGAAGTTACAAGGGTTTCATAGAACATTTGAGCTAAAAGCTCGTCAGTAGCCCCTTGAGGATGCATAACCCTCACATACATTTTTAAATAGGTCTTGGGGCAGCCTGTCCCATCAAATTTCTCCAACTCCAGCATCTTGAATTGTAATGGAATACAAACCGTTGGAAACAACAATAAAATCTGCACATTGACCATATCATCTACCCTTCGAATCCCTTTTATAGTTTTCTCTAGAGCTTCCACCTTGCTAGCCAACACGGAGTCGTTGCCGATACCTTTCCCCTTAGTTTCCCCTTCTAAGTTGATGGCCTCGAGTTTCGAGCTACTTTCCCCCCTTGTCTTAAGGTTCTCATTGGATTGAGGTCCTTCTTCGATGCTAGACCCATGAGGTATGCCCGAGGAATAGGCCTTAGAGCCATTGTTTTCTTGATCTGCTATCTTCTGCTGATTCTCTTGAGCCATTCTCAATACTGTTTTAGATGTCTGGGTGGTGTGTTCAAGCTTAGTCATTATGGCTTTTAAGCAAGCCTCAAGATCAAAGTCCCCCCCACTAACTCTTTCGTCAGCCATGTCTGTTCGATGGATAGATTCAACACTCACTAGACGCCTTTGCGGATTAGGGATCCAAGCCAGCACTTCTATAGATGGAAAAATTTTAACCTTTAGCCTAAAGACTTGTCCTAAACCTCCATATTTATCTTAATGAATTCGGTCTTACGCCATATTCAATTAATTCATTCATTTTATCCAATTACCTTTACAAAGGCTATGGACTAAGGGTATGTTTAAAAAAATAGGGTATAAAGTCCTTCAATTAGGTTTAATTAGTTCCCAAGGATTACACATCACAAACATGGCCCATTATCCTGTTTCTTTAACTTATTTCTCCTATCCCATAGCCTTAACTAAGGTTTAGGGTACAGAGGTATATGATAAAGGCATAGGATATGAAGCCTCACACCACAAACATGGCATAGCATCATTACAAACAATTATGGGTGTATAATGGTGAGACCATAGTACCCTATAAGGTCCACTACATGCACTAAGAGGGGGTAGGCTAGGGTCCTTCACTTGCTTAAACCAATTCTTATACCTAACTACATGTGGCATCAGGAACGCCGCATGGGTCCAGCAGTATGTGATTGATTCATTCAATATTCCCAAGGGTACTAGGCAAGAGAGGTTGATAGCTTTTGCCCTAACACTTAGAATCATGAAAACTAAAGTTAAAACTAGGCCGATCATTAGCAAAGATACATTAAGGGATAATCGAACCTATCATGCAACAATTTGCGCACACAATGCAATAGATGAAAACACGCAATCAAGCGGATGCATGTGATTGATTTTAATTAAACATAAGAAATTAGTTTAGCCCAATTAAACTTTATAGAGTCTAGCCCACAAGTCCCCAGTGGAGTCACCAAACTGTGAACCTATGAAAGCAGCCCACAAGGATTGACAAAAAATAGAGTTATTAGGTTTGAAAAAGAAAAAGGAGTCGCCACCTTATTTTTTAAAGGAAACAAAGAAAACCCTAAAAACCATTTTGTTTTAGGAAAACAATTGAAAAGACTCCATGTTTTAAAAAGGAAAGGCAAAAACAGTCTTTTTTTGGAAACCAAAGAAAACTGGGGGATTCGAAGGCTAAGTTATAACATGGGAAGGTTTTAGACAAAGCCTATAGGCACCCATGTCACCTTTTCAGTCTCTTAGTTTATTTGGGCTAAATTAAGATCTTTTCCACTAAAATATCATCATATATCATCACAAGACAGCATGCATATCATATATTCCATTCATCCACACAATCAAATAAAGAAAAGAAAATAAAGGAAAAAGAAAACTAGGATACTTAGATCCTAGGCGGACTTGAGCTTCAAAACGAGTGCCTATATACCATGCAACGAAATACATGGATCAAAGTCTATATAGTTTGATTAAGAATAGGGTTAAATCCTAATATAAATCTATGGTAAAAACCCTAAGTTTCCTTATTTGAAAGAGAATGTGATATTTGATAAATAAACCAAGTTTAAAGTCAAGCAACTTCCACGGGATGGAAACTTTGATAAAAAGGTAATTATTTGACAAAGAAGCTCTTGATATTCACCATATGTTCATATTAAAAAATAATCCTAAAGAGGGAGAAGGGAAAGAGTTGAGGAAGGAAGAAGTGAATTAGGGCACTTCCACACCCTACTTACCTTATGCAATTACTCCAAGCATTAGCAAGCTTAAGTAATAACGGCCTTATTTACGATAAGGCAATTATCAAACCTGTTTGCACCCTTACACATGCTCAAAACAAGACAAAAGGAAAGAAATAAAAATCTGGACAGAATAGTATCAAGGCCTAAATTCATCCACTAAACATCCAAACAACATAAATAGTGAATAAACACAAACCCCCTAATTCAATCCTAGAACCATGACATGCATAAACACCCTAAAATCCACTATATGAATGAAAAAACTATCATAGTTATTCTATATGCAATACATATACAGCAACTATGAATAAAAACTAATAAACAACCCTAAACTATCATGCTATATGCAATTTACCTAAAACAAGGACAACGAAAACCCTAAACTCACAATCATGCTTTAAATCCTATGAAATATACCTAAAACATGCTAAACTCATCATGAACAGCAATTATTTCATGTATATTAACTAACCAAAGTATTAATACATGATTAAAAAAAAAAAGCTATCTTTAACATGCAATAAGCCTTTTCTATAAGAAAACTCATATTCAACATGAATAGAGGGAGGTTTTACCTTAGGATAGCTTCATTTGCTGCTGTAGGAACTCTCTCTTGCTCTTGTGAATGACTTAAAACAAGTTTCTTTAAGGATACAGCAAGAACTTCAACTCTCCTTCAGTTTTGTCTCTTATTCTTTCTCATAAACTTATGTTTAATGCATAAAATGGCTCTTAGTTGCTTCCCCCAATGCTGAAGCATAGGGTGTATTTATAGAGTTTCATTAGGATAAATCAATGGCTATGATTAAAACCCTAAAAATTAATCTAAGGGTTATTAGAGACTCCCTTGGGGCTTAAGGAACTCAAAAGTTACCAAAAATTAGAAAGAAATTCGTCCAAAAGAGTCCAAATATGTCAAAATTGAGGAAAATCCGCTTCAGCACAAAGATAGGGAAGAAGGCCTCGGGTGACCACCCAAGGCTGGGCGGCTGGCCACCTGGGCCCAGGTGGCCAGTCGCCCAGCCTTGGGTGGTCACCTGAGCCCACTTTAGCTTTTCTCCTATTTTGGACTCTCTTTCCTTCTAGGAGTGTTTTAAGGGTCAAATTAACTTCGATTTTGATGAAATAAAAGCGAAAATGACCATATTTCAATGAGAAATACATTTTTAAACATTTTAGGGTGAAAACCACTAACCATGGGTGCATGGTCAGGTTTGACAAAGGCGGTTAACCACTATGCTCTTCTTTTGCAAAGCATAGGTATCACATAGGATCAAACCAAATGCTTTCCATATCAAAATTAAACTTTTTAAAACACTTTTGGGGATGAAATGATGACTAATTAAAGTCAATTTGAAAAGATTTGGTTGGAAATTGTGAGTCAATTTGAGCTAACCCGAAAAGAGGTCAATTAACCATCTTGAACCATATCGAGCCATTTTAACCCTAATCCATTGATTCATCAAATTGAACCTAGAAATTCCTCATATGCATCAATATGAACTCCAATTGACAATTTGGACATCATTTTAAGGTCAAATAAAAAGTTTATGACCTAAAAGACGATTATGCCCCTCAAATCACAAAAACTTTTATTATCCCTCAAGATCAACTCCAAATTGAACCAAAATTTATATCCATTGTCTTTATGACCCTAAAAAACTAATGCAAGTGACTAGACTAAAAAACAACACAAAAACCTACATGAAATGATGAACCCTAGTAAGGTGGTGCAAAAATGGGGTTTGACAACATCCATATGTGAAGATGAAGTGGGGAGAAGATGAAAATCAACTCTACGAATGCAGACCCAAGCTTCAAAAGATGAGATCTAGCTTCTAGATCCACATGCAAGAGCCAAACAAACCTTAATCTCACTTTCTCTCTCCTTTATATACTTATTCTCTCTCTAAGTTTCTTTCTCTCTCTGTCTCTCTCTAACTCTCTATCCCATTTTCTAGCTAAAAAATAATTGAAAATGGAGATTGGATTGGGCTTGGGTGTTTTTAAAACACCCCAGTGGCACATGCATCTGTGAACCCCGGAAAACGGCCCACAAGGATTTGGCGGAAAAAGAGAAGATTAGTGTATATGGGATGGGTGAAAGACAATCAAACAAAAAGGAGTCGCCACCTCATCTTTTAGGGAAAAGAGGAAAACCACAAAAAATGTTTTATTTTCAAAACCACATGACTCCATTAAAGGAAAAGCAAAGTCTTTGAAACCAGAAAATTGGATTCGGGGGCTAAGTTACGATGTGGGAAGGTTCTGGGCAAAAGCCCATAGGCACCCACATCGCCCGAGTTGGTCTCTTAATTTAATTGGGCTAACTTAAGATCTTTTTCACTCAAATATCATCATATAGCATCACAAGGCAGCATGCATATCATATATCCCATCTAATCATCTCATGCACAATCACTCAAATAAAACAAAACAAAAAAAAAAAGAAAAGAAAAGAAAAAGCCTAGGATACTTGGATCCTAGAACGAACTTGAGCCTTACGAAGAGCGCCTACGTATCATGCAGCAAAATACATGGATCAAAGTCCACGTAGTTCGAAAAGAAATAGGGTTACAACCTAATACAAACCTATGGTAAAAACCCTAGGTTTCCTCATTTGAAAATACATTGATTTAGTCTAAAATCGAAAACTTCCACAAGAGGAAAACTTTGATAGAAAACCAGAATTTTATTAATGAAGGAAACCCTTGATAATCACCATATGTTTGTATTAAGAAGTAACCCTAGGAGGGAGAAGAGAAAAGAAAGAAAAAAGAAAGGTGAATTGGGGCACCTTCAAACCCTACTTACCTGAGCGCAAAAGCTCCAAACATTAGCCATTTTAGACTATAGCAACCCTATTTGCAATAGGACAAGCATTGTACCTGTTTGCACCCTTACAAGTGCACACAATCATGCAAAGAAAGCAAAATACTAATCTGGACAGAACCATGACAAGGCCTAAAATTATCCATTTATCATGCAAACAACAAGAATAATGAATAACTAAGGACTCTAACTCAATCCTACATGCAATGACCTGACTAATATGCATAAAAAACCTACCAAAGACACACTAATCAAGCATAAGAGACTCCAATAACATCAATAAACATGATAACAAAGCATATTCTAACCAAAAAGATGATATTTCGTGTAAAATATGAAAATAGGCCTCCCTACGGCGAGCTTTCTTAAGCAAAACTATCCTAAGATAATTTCACGTAAAAAAGTCGTTATGGGGAGGTGCAATCAACATATCTTACGTAAAATATATACCCTAGGACACAACAGAAGTGATTTCATGCTTAAACACATCACAGAAGGCTCTCATGCAAAACCTCACTCAACGAAAAGGATAATTATCCTTAAAAAAGGATAATGTCTCCAAAAGACCTATAAAACCCACTACATGAATGCAAACCTAGCATGATTCAACTATATGCAGCATATGTAGAATGACTATGATGAGAAACTACTCAAAAAACTAAGCTAAGCATATTGTATAGTACTTGTGTGAATTCAGGGTTATCGAAACCCTAATTTCACAATCATGCATTACGACCTATGAAACAACTCTAACACATGCTCAAATTATCATGAATATCATTCATATAACATATATTAACTAACAGGAGTATCAATTCATGGAAACAATCACAGCAACCTAAACATGTGAACTATGCATGATTTAAGAAGATAGAAAGGATAAGGCTATCGAATCCTTGGTAAACCAGGGATTATCAAGCATATAAAGCCATAAACTATCCTAAAATCATTCATACAACATCACATAAACATTGAATTCAATCCATAAGAGAAGCTATTTCATGCACCATAACTATCGTAGAAGAAGAAGAAGAAGGGGAAGAAGCAGAAGCAGAAGCAGAAAATTCATGTTCAGCATTAAAGAGACATGCTTACCTCTTGTAGATTCTTCTTTGTCTTCAAACTTCTTGTTTCCTTGCTTGCTTGGGGTTGAAGAGCCTCCTCTTGATGTCCTTCTAGCTCTCCAAACTCGTAGCTCCCTCTCTCTCTAAGTGTAAAGTGCCATTCACCTTTTTCCTATGTGCTGAATACCATGTCCTTTATATAGAGAATTGACCCCCTAAACCAATGGCTAAGATTAATTCATTAAATAATGATCCTAGGGTTATTAGAGACTCTCTTGGTGCTCAAACAACTCAAACTTACACACTCCTAAGCTCAAACAAGTTGTTTTGGCGGAGGAAACCGTCAAAAGAGGGAGAGAAGAGTCAGAATTTGAGTTGAGGAAGGAGTCTCTCGGGTGACCATCTAGGCCTAGACGGTTAGCCGTCTGGGCCTAGACGGTTGACCGTCCAGCCCCGGACGGTTACCCGAGGCCCTCCTATTTTTACTCCGATTTTGACTCCCACTTGTTGTAGAAGTCCTAAATTCTTCAAATTAAGTCCGATTTTGACAAAATAAAAGCCAAAACGATCGTGTTTTGAAGGGGAACACATTTTTAGGCATTTTAGGACAAAAATCCTTAACCATGGGTGCATGGTTAGGTTTTATAAAGGTGGTTAACCATGGTGCCTCACCGTCGCTAAGCTGGGTTTGTACACAAGGTCGAACCAAATGCTTTCCCAATCGAAATTCGATCTTTCTAAACATGTTTAGGACATAAATAAATCCCAATTGAAGTTAAATGAGAGAAAATTGGTTGGGTCTTATGAGTTAATTTGAGCAAACCAAGAAAGGGTCTTTAGCCAACCCGAACCATTACGAGCCGAATTGATCTTAAACCATTAATTCATGAAATTGAACCTATATATGGACTCTATATACTCATATGAACTCAATGGAATGACTCGGGATTCATTCCAAGGTCAAATGGAAAATATATGGCTTAAAAGACGATTATGCCCTTTGAGTCGCAAAAGTTCTTATTGACCATCGAGATAAACTCTAAATCACTTCAAAATTCATACACATGATATTCAATGCCATAGAAACTCAATGCAAAAGACTAGACTAAAAAAGGACTCAAAATCCTACATGAAATGATATGCCTTAGCTAAGATGACAAAAATGGGGTGTGACAGAAGCCCCTCATTGGTGAACAAGTTTCACTTGCGAGCCAATGATCAAAGAACAACCCATTTTTGTTTGATGGATTAATCTCATTAATACCAACAAACTCAAATGGAACCAAAAGGATAGACTTCGTCATATCCAAGCATGCGACGATTTCATCGAAGCAAAAAATTGATTGCATTTCAATGCATGCCAACTTCGTTGGTGCGCTCATGCAAATGCCTTTACCATGCACTAATTGCATTAGTGATATAACAACACATTTTTACTTGATGGATTAATCTCATTAATACCAACAAACTCAAATGGAACCATAAGGATAGACTTCGTCATATCCAAGCATGCGACGATTTCATCGAAGCAAATAATTGATTGCATTTCTATGCATGCCAACTTCGTTGGTGCGCTCATGCAAATGCCTTTACCATGCACTAATTGCATTAGTGATATAACAACACATTTTTGCTTGATGGATTAATCTCATTAATACCAACAAACTCAAATGGAACCATAAGGATAGACTTCGTCATATCCAAGCATGCGACGATTTCATCGAAGCAGATAATTGATTGCATTTCTATGCATGCCAACTTCGTTGGTGCGCTCATGCAAATGCCTTTACTATGCACTAATTGCATTAGTGATATAACAACACATTTTTACTTGATGGATTAATCTCATTAATACCACCAAACTCAAATGGAACCATAAGGATAGACTTCATCATATCCAAGCATGCGACGATTTCATCGAAGCAAAAAATTGATTGCATTTCAATGCATGCCAACTTCGTTGGTGCGCTCATGCAAATGCCTTTACCATGCACTAATTGCATTAGTGATATCCACATGGTCTTCTCATGATGCAAAGCTAGTTGCACTAGTGCATCACAAGGTATCCTACCAATTTTATTGGCATTTCTCAAAACGATTTATTTCATAACTCATAAGTCATCATTTCATGTGAATTTGAATTGAATGTCCATCAATTCAAAAACAAGTGTAGTTCATGCCAGTCTCACTGGGGATAACAAAGGTAGTGAGTTACCTCATAACTCATGACTCATCACTTCATGTGAAATTATGATTTCATGCCACTTTCAGTGGAAATAGCAAAGATAGTGAGTTATTTCATAACTCATGAATCGTCATTTCATGTGAAATTGTCTTTATCACATGATATGAGACCCAATTGCAAGTCAATTGATTCAAAATCAAGCTCATTTCTTATCATTTCACATGAAATGACAATGTACTGGGAGTCATCCAATTCAAAATCAAGTTCATTTTATGTGAAATTGTCTTTATCACATGAAATGATAATGTATTGAGAGTCATTCAACTCAAAATCAAGTTCATTTCTTATCATTTCATGTGAAATTATCTTTATCACATGAAATGACATTGAATTGAGAGTTAATTGATTGAAAATCAAGCTTATTTCATGTCATTTCATATGAAATTATCTTTATCACATGATACAACATTGATTTTGAAAGTCAATTGATTGAAAAACAAAGTGCATTTCATGCCCTCTTCACAAAGATAGCAAGTTACTTCATAACTAGCATAGCTTATGAATCATCATTTCATGTGAAGTTATCTTTATCACATGATTAGTAAGTCATTTCATGTGAAATTATCTTTATCATATGATATGATATCACTATCATCTCCTAGAGAATTGAATTCCAAGACTTGAAAGTCAACCTATTCAACACCAAGCTCATTTCATGAGAAAGCTATTTATCATGACTATTACAATTCCTCGTTATGCGAGCGAATACAATCACCCAAGATTCAAAAATTTCATTGAAACTTGATAAACTTGAGGGATATATTCATCCCATAACTCAAGGATTGCACAAAAAGTCAATTTAGAGAAGTTTAGAGGTCGCAAGTGCGCGAGATGGGGCAAACAGGCAAAGCGGGCTAGGGTGACCATCTACCCTCAGATGGTCAACCGTCCAGGGCAAGACGGCTGACCGTCCAGGGTGGGACGGTTACCCGAGCCCACCATTGAGAAATTTCTGGGTTTTTAAACCATGTTTGCCCAGTCATTCTCACATTCACCCAACCCGAAAATTAGAGAGTTTCTCTCTCTAAACTCTCATTCCATCCTCTCCAACTCTCATTCTCTTATTCCTACTTCAAAAACATTCAATCCAAACATCAAATACACATCAAACAACAACAAATCAAGCCCATTTAACAATAAAAACAACCAATTCACACCATCTTTGGAAATCAAACCAAATCAAACCCATTTTTCACAAACCTAACTCCATCATCAAGAATGTCATCAAGCAAGGACTCAAGCACCAAGTATCCATTCTATGGCGTCAAAAGCAAGTACAATGCACCACTCTATGATGCTCCACAAGATAGGGTGTTGCTTGAACCCGACAAACATATTTCATTCCTCCATTCCCAACAAGAAGTAAGTTTACCCAACTTAACACTTTTCTTCTGAATCTTTCGATTCTCTTGATGAAATTGCATTCCCTTCTACTTCTTTTGAATACCCCTTGGGTTGTTGAGTGATATCCCTTGATTTGGCAAGGATTGAACACACAAATTCTTTTCATTTGAAAGCTTGAAAAATGGCACCCGCCAAGTGTTCGATAAAATGCCCAAGTGAAATAAAGATGTTCAATCTTTACCAAATCAATGTATATCAACAAGTAAACATTCAAGTGAGTAATATGCTATGATTTAGCAAGGATTGACCGTACAAAATTCTTTTGTTTCAAGGCTTGGGAGGTGTCACCCACCAAGTGTTCGATAAAATGCCCAAGTGATAAAAAAGTGTTCAATCCTTGCCAAATTAAGGCATATGAACAAGTAAACTCATAAACATTCATTAGCAATTCATTTCATGAATAAAAACAACTTCTTGACATCTTTTAGAAAACAATTTGAAACCAATTGCTAGTGCAAACTTATTGTTTCTATGTTCTTTCAACTAACTCTCAAGGTATTTTCAATGGCTATAGCCCAACTTTCAGGACATGCGCACTCAGTCTTCTATCAAAGGACTCATTGAATGGTGGCGGAACATGGAAAACTTCCAACCCATTGCCAAGAGCCAAGTCGAAAAGGCCGGTTTTGGTCCATTCCTAGACTCTTTGTGGAATAACCAATGTGATAGGCAAGCTTTGCTAGCCTTGTCTGAGCTATGGTGGGACACCACCAATACATTCCATTTTGGCTTCGGGGAGATGACTTTAACTCCCAAGGACTTCACCATGATCACGGGCTTGAGTATTAAGGGCAAAAGCTTAGAGTTCTATGAAGAGGCTCACACGGATGAGGATTATCTCCTAGCTTACCTTGGGATGGAAGTTGAGGTAATCAAGAAAGCAGTGCGCTGCACTTGGCTTTTCAACAAGTTTGCAAAGCAAAGGGAGAGCGAGGGTGCAAGCCCTGATTGCATTACAAGAGCATTCCTTCTTTACATGATATCTTGCACATTCTTTGCCGGTACAGGCAACCTAGCCCCTTTGGGTTTTTTTGCAAGCATGAAAGATGTTAGCAAGATTAGGAAATTCAACTGGAGAGGGGCTGCTCTAGCCACCATGTACCGTACAATGTGTGACATGTCACGCGGTGTTACCAAGGACTTTGGAGGGATGCCCTTTGTTTGGGAGGTAATGCTACTTCCCTTTTATTTCTTTTTATTTTTTTCTTATATTATCTTTTCTTTTTGATTCTTTTCTCAACTTTTGACAGGTTTGGTGCTATGAGTACCTCAACCTATGTCGCCCATCCCTTATTGAGGAAACCATCGAATGGCCTACCCTCAAGAATTACTCCCCCACTTATGTGTCCATCCGGGCAGCGAATCGTCATGATTACGCCTTTGCTAGAGCTTACCTAGCAAGCCTCACTACTGATATGGTGAAATTCTTTCCTTATTCTTTTCTTTTTCTTTTTACTCCCAATTTCTCATTTTGGATTTTTGGACAGATTGAATGGAATCCATGGAAGATATGGGTACCAATGCTACCCAAGCGATGCATTCCTAGCCTGATGCTGACTGGCAAGAGGGTGCTCTTGGAAGGCCCCGTGGGTAGGTACTGGTACCTAGGGGAGCGTGTCTTACGACAAGTCATGGGTGATGTGAATGCCGCCATGGCTCCAATGCTTCTACCACTTAACATGAGGCATGCTAACTTGATGGAGGGGGAGGAGTTGTGGGATGCCCTGAGAGGCTGGGATGCGAAGGAGTTCACTTCTCCTGATATTGCATATGACACTTTCTGTCTCCAATATCTGATGAGGCCCAGGATGACAGGCCTTCCTCCTCAGGGGGTAAGTCTTTAACATTCTCCTAGCCTTTTCTTTTGATAGAGACTCTATTTAATAGGTGAACACTTGCAGGGTCGATGAGCACGAGGGCATAGCTCAACAGTGGGCTCAGGAGTGGTTCCTGGCTCTGAGGATGATGAGATGGAGGGGGATAGGTCACTACCCTTACCTCAGCCTAATTGGTTCATTGATTTGTGCTGTGGGTCAGACTTTGTCAAGACCGCCATCACCCATCCTGCATTTGATGAATCCCCTAGGATCGACCCAAATCGAGAACAGGTGAGTTCTCTTTATGGGTATTTCTTTCTTTCTTTGAACATTACCTTCAATTTTATCCTTGTTGATTATCCTAGGTGCCTGCGGCATATGCCCAAGAGTTCATCGACCTTAGTGAGGGCTTGAGGAGTGACCTTGTGAGGATGAGCCTAGCCAAATCTATGGCAGAAGCTCGTTTGGATGTCATGGTAAGTGTTCAACCCATTTTAAAGTTCTCATTTGTGGTTTTCAACCAACCCTATTCTCATACTTGACTTCTTTGCAATGGATTCTGTATATGCAGCCACCACCAGCAATGCGCCCTCCTAGAACACCTCGTGGGGGTCGTGACGGAGCTGGGCTGAGCCGCAAAAGAAGCTCTGGGAACCGCTGAGTTCATTTACTTTCTTGTTGGGCTTGTAGAAACAATGAGACAATGGCTATCTTTTTGCATTTCATGCTTGTGTTTTGTAATTGCCACCTAAAACCAACTTTCTTATCCCTTGCTATGGATACTTGTTGTGCTTGTTTGAATCTATCATGATGATGTTATGGTGCCTTTCTCATGAAAATTTGAGTCAATGTGAGTTCATAGGAGTGAAAATAGCCTAAAAAGGCCATCCGAACGCGAAAATAGGCAAAACCGGGCGAAACAAAGCAAAACAGGGCAGAGGTCTCAGGTGACCATCTGGCCCCGGACGGTTACCCGAGGTCGACGCGCTTTTTCGTGATTTTTCAGGAATTTCGCTATTTTGACGGTTCTACTCCCTTTAGGACTCGAATTTGTGACCCTTTCCCTATAAAAACACATGAGGGGAGCCTTCTAACTCACCTATTTTCATTGACAATAATTATGGAAGCCTTGGATGGGTTCTTAAGAGGGTTTTTGGCAGTCATGGCTGCCAAAGACAAAACTGAGTTTAAGCGCTTCAGCTTGGAACCATTGCTCTCCATAAGGCACATGAGGCTCGAGACGACTCTTCTCACTACGGTTACGTACTTCTGGGATCCTCAACTCCATGTCTTTCGATTCAATTATGAAGAATTATGCCCAACCATGGAGGAATTCTGTGCTTTATTTGGAGTTTTACTCGCAGGGCCATTCATCCTTCCTACACCTCATTCTGATTACTTTGCTTCCTTCTCGGATTTTCTTGGCATTCCTCAAAGGGACGCAATGATCTTCATCAAGGACCATATGGTGGACTTAATGAAGTTAGCAACCTCATTCTTGGCTCATGATAGCGAAGGTACTCTGACTTTCACCCCTCAAATTCAGCGTGCACTTGCTTTTTGCTTAATTGGTCGCTTTCTCATATCCACCGGCACTCTTCAAGCCCCTGTTCAAATATGCGAGTTGGTTGCCCCTCTTCTCAAGCGACATAACATCATTCCCTTGGTATTAGCTGAAACCTTGAATGGTTTAGATAGGGTTCATGGCAACCCCAAAGCGCCTTTAGAAGGTAGTCCCTTTTTACTGCAAATGTGGCTACTCGAGCGCTTGAACTTTCTATCTCCCACCACTATCAATCCGTACAAGCCCCAGCACTTCTGTCTACGCCGAGTTGAACTCCCTGGGCCATTCTCTTTACGAGATTGGTTGGGTTACTTCCACACACTATCGTGGCGGAACATCAAATGGTACGTCTTCACATGGGGGTGTAAAGAGCAGGTACTTTTTCAAACCTCGGGGTGTGCTTTTGTCAAACTCATAGGACTGAGATTGACTTCCTTCTATTGGACTTTGAGAATTCTTCGTCAGATGGGTGCCATGCAAACCATACCGTCCTTAACAGGACCTTGTTGCTCTGTGGAACCTGTCGGTTTTACTATAATCAAGTGGGGGAGGACTCGCTGGCCTACAAACCTGAAATTGACTCGGATTGCCAATACTGAAGGACCTTTCGAGATGAGTAGAGAATATAAGCAATGGTTGAAGGATGATTTGGGCGAAAGGGAGGCTTCTCGCCGAGAAAGAATTTATGACCTTATCAAAGACACGAGACTTGGGCTTTGCAGAGAAGACATTCTTGAGGCAGTAGAGGCATCCCACGACCATGACTTGCGAAAGAAAAGAAGACTTGATAGAGAAAGACAGAAGACAAACAAAATGACTCTGAAGAAACTCAAGAGGACTTAAAGACTCAAGGAATAGAATATCTATGGCATGTCGATAGTTCTTTTACTTAACACCAATAAATTGTTGTGTCAAACAATTAGTTTCAAATGAATTTGCCAATAATAATCTACTTTCGAGATTTTGCTGTGATTGTGTTGTTTGGACCCCACCCAATGTAACTTTATGGGCTGCCTACGTATCCCCTTTTTCTTTTTCTTTTTCTTTTTTCCTTTTTTTTTCTTCTTTTTTTCTTTCTTTCTTTTTTCTTTCTTTTTTCTTTTTTTTCTTTTTTTTTTGCTTTTGGGGAATTAGGTCCTCATAGTTTAAATGCCTTAACTTTTGCCTAGGCCGCCTTTACAGGTTTTCAACCTAGCAGGCCTTATACATAATACTTCTTTAATTAATCCAAATTGGTAGGACGAGCGAATTCGATCCCGTCCAAATCCATAAGTCGAACAGCCCCTGCTGGCAATATCTCCTTGATGACGTACGGTCCACCCCAACTCGGTTTGAACTTTCCTCGTGGGTCGAAAATTGGAGCTCGGATCTCTTTCAATACTAAATCCCCTTTCTTCAAGCCTCTGTCTTTGACATGTTTGTTGAACGCCCTTGCGACTCTTCTCTGGTACCCTTGCACATGGTAGAGAGCCTTCAATCGCCTTTCATCTAGCAATGCCAACTCATCATAACGACCTTTGATCCAGTCCACCTCTGCCAGCTGACTTTCCACAGCAACCCTTAACGAAGGAACTTCTAATTCCACTGGCAGAACGGCCTCCATTCCATACACTAAAGCATACGGCGTAGCCCCTGTTGACGATCTGACTGACGTTCTGTACCCCCACAATGCCAATGGTAGCTTCTCATGCCAATCAGTGTACGTGTCAGCCGTTTTCTGTAATATCTTCTTGATGTTCTTGTTAGCGGCTTCCACTGCGCCGTTTGTCTGTGGGCGATACGGGGATGACAAGTGGTGAACGATCTTATACTTCTGCAAGAGTTCTTTGGTCTCCTTCTGGAAATGCTGACCGTTATCTGAAATGACCTCATGCGGTACCCCATATCGGTAGATAATGTTGAGCTGTATGAACTGCGCCACCTTTTTAGCATTCAAAACTTTGAAGGAAGCTGCTTCCACCCACTTGGTAAAGTAATCGATGGCTACCAAAATGTATTCATGACCATTGGATGCCTTCGGCTTAATCTGTCTGATGATATCTATTCCCCATACTGCAAACGACCACGGAGTTGACATGCTTGTTAGGGGCATGGAGGGCAAGTGTTGTCCGTTGGCGAAGAGTTGACACTTATGGCACTTCTTGACGTGGGCATAGCAATCCCTTTCTATTGTAGACCAGTAATACCCTAGTCTCATGATCTTCTTAGCCAACATGTATCCATTCATATGCGGAGCCCCCACTCCTTCATGGATTTCTTCGATGAGTTTCTGGCTTCTTCCTCCGTAACAAACAGCAAGTGAATTCCGTCGTAAGACCTCCGATACAGTTTTCCTCCGCATACCACATAATGGCTTGCCAATCTTCTCAGTGTTCGCCTATCCACGCGAGATGCTTCCTCTGGATATTCTCTTTCCTCGATGAGCTTTCTTATGTCATAAAACCAAGGGTGGTTATTTGTTACCTCTCCTTCTCGAATGGAACAGCAATAAACAGGTTTCTCTCTGCATTCGATCACGAGCGGTTTCACGCTTGTTACCTCTCCTTCTCGAATGGAACAGCAATAAACAGGTTTCTCTCTGCATTCGATCACGAGCGGTTTCACGCTTCCCCCTTCTGGTATTTCCACCATTGACGCTAGAGTTGCTAAGGCATCAGTGAACTGATTCTTGTTTCTCGACAAGTAATTGAACTCGATCTCCGCGAACTCTTTAGTCAGTGCTTCGAAATAGGCATGATAGGGCAATAGCTTCTCGTCGCGAGTTTTCCACTCCCTTTTTATCTGACAGATTATCAATGCTGAATCTCCAAACACCTCTAGTTCTTTTATCCCCAACTCTAACGCAGCTTCCAATGCTAGGATGCAGGCCTCATACTCCGCTATGTTGTTGGTGGCTTCGAACCCCAATTTGACTGCTAGTGGCGTAAAGGCTTCTTTGGGCGAGACTAGTAGCACTCCTATTCCATATCCCCTTCTATTTGCAGCTCCGTCGAAGTAGACTCTCCAAACCTTCTTCTTGATTTCCAGGATATCTTCGTCGAGGAACTCATCATTGAATTGGGTTGATGATGACACAGGGCAACTTGCCAAATGGTCTGCAATGACGCTTCCTTTAATGGACTTCTGCGCCAGGTACTTTATGTCGAATTCATTGAGAAGAAGCGACCAACGAGCGGTCCTGTACGATAGGACTGGTTTTTCTAGCAAATACTTCAAAGGATCCAATCGACTTATCAACAAGACTTCGAAAGACATCATGTAATGACGGAGTTTCTGGGTGGCCTACACCAATGCTACGCAAGCCTTTTCTAGCGCATTGTACTTTACTTCATAATCTGTCATTTTCTTGCTCAAATAGTAGATGGCATTTTCCTTTTTTGACCCTTCAAGGTATTGAGCTAACATAGCTCCCGTCGCGGTTTCGGTAACCGTTAAGTATAACAATAACGGTTCACCTTGTCGCGGGGGAACCAAGATTGGGGGGTTGCTCAGATACCTTTTAATGGTCTCAAAGGCTTCTTGACAATCCTCATTCCATTCCTTGGAAACGCCCTTCTTAAGTACCTTGAAAATTGGCTCGCATACCATGGTCAAATTGGCGATAAAATGACTTATGTATTGAACTCTCCCCAGAAAACCCTGGATCTGCTTTTCCGTTCTTGGTGGCTCCATCTCCGTGATAGCTTTTATCTTCCCTGGATCAACTTCAATTCCCCTCTGAGTGATCATGAAACCCAACAGCTTCCCTACGGTGACTCCGAAGGCACACTTCTAAAGATTCAGTCGGAGGTTGTACTTCTTTGCCCGTTCTAGGAACTTCTCCAATGCCGCGAAATGTCCTTCCCGGTCTACAGATTTGACTATCATGTCGTCCACATACACCTCTACTTCTTTATGGATCATATCATGCAATAGGGTCGTAGCAGCTCTTTGGTAAGTAGCCCCGGCATTTCTCAAGCCAAAAGGCATTACCTTGTAGCAATACGTGCCCCACTGTGTGATAAAAGCCGTCTTTTCCATGTCTCGAGGTGCCATCTTTATCTGGTTGTAACCGGAGAACCCATCCATGAAGGAGAGAAGAGCATGGCCTGCTCTACTGTCCACCAACACATCGATATGCGGTAGAGGAAAATCGTCCTTTGGGCTCGCAGCATTAAGGTCGCGGAAGTCAACACACATTCGCACTTTCCCATCTTTTTTAGGCACAGGCACTATGTTAGATAGCCATTCAGGGTACTCCACAACTCGGAGAAACCCGGCATCTAATTGTTTAGTTACCTCTTCTTTTACTTTCAAAGCCCATTCTGGTTTTAATCTTCTTAATTTTTGTTTTATAGGCTTTTTAGTGGGATTAGTGGGGATGTAATGTTGCACTATATCTGGATCAATACTAGGCATATCCTCATAAGACCATGCGAAGGCCTCTACATTGGCTTTTAAAAGTATTATCAATTTTTATTTTTCAGCAGGCGAGAGAGTTATCCCAATTTTAATTATCCTTGGCAATTCATCTATCCCTAGATTGATTGATTCCAATTCATCCATGTTAGGTTCGGTAACGCCCCTTTTCCTTTGCTCGACGAGCTTCGGGGGGACATCATTCCTAGGATCTATATCCATGCCATAGATATCCATAGAAGAGAGAAAGGAAACACTGCAAATAATGAAAAGAAACACACTTTATTGACTGAACTAACAAAACAAAACAAAGAAAAGAAAACACATGTGCCACAACTAGGGAACAACTCCTGACTCCACAAGGTGGGCTAGGCGGACACACTTTATTTGAAGGGAAAACTAAGACAAGCCACTAAGGAACCTACAAGCTACTATCAGGTAAGTCGAGATCCTCGCCTTCAAGAACTTCTGCAATGGTACCGTCTTCAAGATACCAATTAAGGAGCGGCACGGCTGCATGGTGAATTGAAGAACACTCAAGATCCGATCCCTCCACAGCAAGAATCGTATCTTGAAACATTGTAACCATGGCTTCCGAATCCATCTGTTCTGCCCAGTCCTCGCTCTTCTCTTCCCAATAGTCATCCTTAATCGCTTCATCATCAACCCTTATTGCAGTGATGGGATACCACTCAGTGAAGAATATTTTAAACCACGGAACTCTCGCCTTGGTTGCTTTGTTAATGGATGGTTCGGGGAATCCATAGAATAGGAAATCCTCCCCCTCCTTAACAAAGTAACCATTCAAGGTAGGTCGGTATGGTGAGATTCTAATATCTGGCACCCTCCCTTCTGCTTTTGCTTTGACCCTTTCTCTGCTTCTCTGCAACATCTCCATATGGTCTTTCTTGGAAGGCTCATACCCCAATCCGAAGGTGTAGGTGACAATGCGGCTCTAAACGGATACCGGTATGCCTTACTGACGGCGTCCTAGTCCCATGCCTGGGAAGAAACTCATTTTCTTCATTATGTTCCCCACATGCAAATTGCCATGAGGGCAAAAGTCGAGAGGTATCAACTCTCTCTATTCCGGCTCTTTCTCTATGCATTGAACATACTCGAACCCAGACAATGGTGCTCCAATGGGCTCGGGCTTGATTTCGCAAATGGGTACCCCCGACATCTTCAAGTCATAATCACCTTGGAGTGTGACGATGGCCCCTTCATAAGGGAACTTGACTTTTTGGTGCAATGAAGAGGGTACAGCCCCTGCAGGATGAATCCAAGGTCTCCCCAACAAGAGATTGAAGCACGACGGGACATCCAGCACTTGGAACTCCACTCTGAATTCTGTAGGCCCCATAATCAGCGGCAAGGTGACCACTCCAATCACCTTTCTGCGGGTGTTATCATAAGCTCTCACTGTTTGCCCAGATGGCACGAAGGCTGTTGGATCCAACCCCAATACGGTGGCAGTTCTGAGAGGGCACACATTAAGAGCGGAACCATTATCAATCAGTATTGTTGGAACTCTCTTTCCCATGGTGTCGACAGTGATGTACATGGCTTGCGAATGGCTAGGTCCACTTTTAGGTAGGTCTGCCTCTGAGAACACAATGGTTGAGTTCTTCGAGGTTGGATTCACCAAGTTCACCAAATTTTCCGAAGACGTGTCAACGGGGACTTGTATCTGGTTGAGCAACTTCAAGATAGTCTGACGGTGCTTGTAAGAGGCCATGAGTAAACCCCATATGGTGATGTTGGCATTAGTCTTTCTCAATTGCCTAAGTACTTCGTCCTCTTCTTCTTGCAGGTCGAGGTGGCGATTACCTTCCAAGTCCCCCAATGGGTTGTCAGATTTTAGATGCGGAGGCTTGAAATGGCGACCCCCTCTAGTTATGTGCTCTACCTCGTCATCGCTCATCCACATATCATCAATCTCACCTACGTCACCCATGAGGTCATCCCATGTGATTGTGTCGATCTCTTCCATTTGGACTTCCTCTGGTAACTCATCCCAACCTGTAGGGATTATAGGCTCATCAGGGATGGGGTCGGGGTAGAGTACATAGTAATCAAACTTTCCGGACGACTCTCCCAACAAACCCACTTTAGGATCTCCTGCCTCGAACCTTTCTTTCAATTATCGCTGCATAGACTTCTTTGGCAATACCAAAACCTTTTGATCAATAAGGTCTTGAACTACCTTTTTCAGTATAACACAGTCCTCCGTATCATGTCCGAGCGCCTGATGGTACAAACAGAATTGGTGAGGAGTCGAAGGCCTCAGCTTTGAATGGCATGGCAATATGAGCCCTTTATCACAACATTAGTGGAAAACTTGAGTCAAGGTCATGGGAAGTGGCGTGTATTGCCTTATGGGTTAACGGGATTGGGACGAGCCAAGCTCGATGGCATTTATGTTGTTGGGAGGAGGCACATTGTGGGTAGGGAGGGGATTTTGAGTGACATTTGGGCGATTTGGTGCGGTAGGTGGTGAAATGATCTGCTTGTCGAGCAAATCTTGGATTTCATGGCGGAGGCGGTAACAACGGTTGGTTAGATGGCCTTTGGCTTAGTGGAACTTGCAATATTCGTTTTCATTGCAGCTTTTGGGTAACGGGTTTGGTGGAGGCCTTGGGTCAAGGGGTTTCAGGAGGTCACGGCTCCTCAGCTTTTCAAAGACTCTTTCGAGTGGCATGTATAGCTCGGTGAATTGGCGAGGTGAGGTGGAGTCATTTAGGGAGAAGGGCGAGTGGGTTGGGTAATGGTATTAACCTCGACATTGGGTTTTCCTCCAAAGTTTGTCCTTCGACTCCTTTGGATCTCCTCCGTTTTGATTGTTCTATCGGCGATCGCATCTTCAACTTGTGTGCCAGCCCCAACAAGAGCTTTGAAGTTCGGAAAGTAGTGAGCAAAGAGGTGCTTGTGATATACGGGCAGCAAGTTCTTCACCACCAACTGAATCTGGTCTTCCTCATTCGGTCTGCCTGTCATTTTGGAAGCCTTTTGTCTCCACCTAGTGATGAAGGCGAAGAAAGTCTCATTAACCCCTTGCTTATTGGTTTCCAAGTCCCTTCGCGTGACATCCACTTTAGTGTTATACTTGTAATGGTCCATGAATGCATTGCACACATCCTCCCAGATCTTGGTTCTGTTCTCCTCTAATGACAAAAACCATTTCAAGGCGGAACTCGCTAGTGACTCGTGAAACATTTGAGCCAATAACTCATCGTTCGCCCCTCGAGGATGCATAGCTCGCACATACATCTTGAGGTGGGTTTTAGGACAGCCTATCCCGTCGAATTTTTCCAACTTTGGCATCTTAAATTGTAACGAGATGCGAGCCTTTGGGAACAAGGACAAAGTATGGATGTCCACCATATCATCAAATCTGCGGATTCCCTTCAGAGTTCGTTCTAAGGCCTCGACCTTGTTTGCCAAGACGGTTGAGCTCTCTCTTGATGTGGCTTTGGTTTCCCCTTCCTTGGTCTTGGGTGGCTCTCCCCCCTCTCCTAATGGTTCCTCAGCAGATTCGGAATCATTGGATCCTTGATTGTTATCAGTGGCATGGGCCCTAGATTCAGGTTCAGAGTTCTTCTGTTGAATGTCTTGAGCTAACTTGAGTGCGGTCTCGGATACCTGGGTAGTGTGGTCAAGCTTTTCTATGATAGCTTTCAAAGTAGCCTCAAGGTTAAAACCCCGGTTGCTAGTTCTTTCCTCGGCCATATCTGACTCGGTGACAGAATCAGCACTGACTAGGCGCCCTTGTTGATTACGGATCCAAGCCAGCACGTCTCTCCCTCTACCATAGGGTAAACACTCAATTTTTCAGCCTAAGGGTCTATCCTAAGCTTCCATAATTATCTCAAAATTTTTACAACGTACACCCTTAATTAGTTCTCTTAACCAATTACCCTTGCGGGGGTCATGGGGAAGGGGTCATGGGGAAGGGTACGTATTAAGGATGCAAGATGTAAAGTTTCCTTTAATTACTCACTCAATCAACAAAGCATGGCAACACATCACAAACACGGCAGCATATCATCACAACAAGTGTGTGCATATAGGTAATCCAACGGTGTCCTAGAAGGCCCATTACATGCAATTCTTTCTTTTAAAAGGGTAGGCTAGGGTCCTCAACTTTGCTTGTACCAATCTTTATACCCAACCACATGTGACATCAGGAATGTCACGTGGGTCCAGCAGTACGTGATTGATCCATTTGATATACCCAAGGACAAGCCCAAGGGTACTTGGCAAGAGAGGTTTGATAGCTTCGCCCAACACATGGAATCAGGAAAACCAAGGTCAAACTAGGCTATCAGTTGGCAAGGATATATCGAGGGACAATCGAGTGATCATGCAACAGTAGCGCACACAATGCAATAAATGAAAGCACACAATTAAGCGGATGCAAGTAATTGATTTTATTAAACAATAAGAAATTAATTTAGCCCAATCAAATTACATGAGTCTAGCCCTCGATATCCCCAGTGGAGTTGCCAAACTGTGAACCCCGGAAAACAGCCCACAAGGATTTGGCGGAAAAAGAGAAGATTAGTGTATATGGGATGGGTGAAAGACAATCAAACAAAAAGGAGTCGCCACCTCATTTTTTAGGGAAAAGAGGAAAACCACAAAAAATGTTTTATTTTCAAAACCACATGACTCCATTAAAGGAAAAGCAAAGTCTTTGAAACCAGAAAATTGGATTCGGGGGCTAAGTTACGACGTGGGAAGGTTCTGGGCAAAAGCCCATAGGCACCCACATCGCCCAAGTTGGTCCCTTAATTTAATTGGGCTAACTTAAGATCTTTTTCACTCAAATATCATCATATATCATCACAAGGCAGCATGCATATCATATATCCCATCTAATCATCTCATGCACAATCACTCAAATAAAACAAAACAAAAAGAAAAGAAAAAGCCTAGGATACTTGGATCCTAGAACGGACTTAAGCCTCACGAAGAGCGCCTACGTACCATCCAGCGAAATACATGGATCAAAGTCCACGTAGTTCGAAAAGAAATAGGGTTACAACCTAATACAAACCTATGGTAAAAACCCTAGGTTTCCTCATTTGAAAATACATTGATTTAGTCTAAAATCAAAAACTTCCACAAGAGGAAAACTTTGATAGAAAACCAGAATTTTATTAATGAAGGAAACCCTTGATAATCACCATATGTTTGTATTAAGAAGTAACCCTAGGAGGGAGAAGAGAAAAGAAAGAAAAAAGAAAGGTGAATTGGGGCACCTTCAAACCCTACTTATCTGAGCGCAAAAGTTCCAAACATTAGCCATTTCAGACTATAGCAACCCTATTTGCAATAGGACAAGCATTGTACCTGTTTGCACCCTTACAAGTGCACACAATCATGCAAAGAAAGCAAAATACTAATCTGGACAGAACCATGACAAGGCCTAAAATTATCCATTTATCATGCAAATAACAAGAATAATGAATAACTAAGGACTCTAACTCAATCCTACATGCAATGACCTGACTAATATGCATAAAAAACCTACCAAAGACACACTAATCAAGCATAAGAGACTCCAATAACATCAATAAACATGATAACAAAGCATATTCTAACCAAAAAGATGATATTTCATGTAAAACATGAAAATAAGCCTCCCTACGGCGAGCTTTCTTAAGCAAAACTATCCTAAGATAATTTCACGTAAAAAAGTCGTTATGGGGAAGTGCAATCAACATATCTTACGTAAAATATATACCCTAGGACACAACAGAAGTGATTTCATGCTTAAACACATCACAGAAGGCTCTCATGCAAAACCTCACTCAACGAAAAGGATAATTATCCTTAAAAAAGGATAATGTCTCCAAAAGACCTATAAAACCCACTACATGAATGCAAACCTAGCATGATTCAACTATATGCAGCATATATAGAATGACTTTGATGAAAAACTACTCAAAAAACTAAGCTAAGCATGCTGTATAGGACTTGTGTGAATTCAGGGTTATCGAAACCCTAATTTCACAATCATGCATTACGACCTATGAAACAACTCTATCACATGCTCAAATTATCATGAATATCATTCATATAACATATATTAACTAACAGGAGTATCAATTCATGGTAATAATCACAGCAACCTAAACATGTGAACTATGCATGATTTAAGAGGATAGAAAGGATAAGGCTATCGAATCCTTGGTAAACCAGGGATTATCAAGCATATAAAGCCATAAACTATCCTAAAATCATTCATACAACATCACATAAACATTGAATTCAATCCATAAGAGAAGCTATTTCATGCACCATAACTATCCTAGAAGAAGAAGAAGAAGGGAAGAAGGAGAAGCAGAAAATTTATGTTCAGCATTAAAGAGACATGCTTACCTCTTGTAGATTCTTCTTTGTCTTCAAACTTCTTATTTCCTTGCTTGCTTGGGGTTGAAGAGCCTCCTCTTGATGTCCTTCTAGCTCTCTAAACTCGTAGCTCCCTCTCTCTCTAAGTGTAAAGTGCCATTCACTTTTTTCCTATGTGCTGAATACCATGTCTTTTATATAGAGAACTGACCCCCTAAACCAATGGCTAAGATTAATTCATTAAATAATGATCCTAGGGCTATTAGAGACTCTCTTGGTGCTCAAACAACTCAAACTTACACACTCCTAAGCTCAAACAAGTTATTTTGGCGGAGGAAACCGTCAAAAGTGGGAAAGAAAAGTCAGAATTTGAGTTGAGGAAGGAGTCTCTCGGGTGACCATCTAGGCCTGGACGGTTAGCCGTCTGGGCCTAGACGGCTGACCGTCCAGCCCCGGACGGTTACCCGAGGCCCTCCTATTTTTACTCCGGTTTTGACTCCCACTTGCTGTAGAAGTCCTAAATTCTTCAAATTAAGTCTGATTTTGATGAAATAAAAGCCAAAACGACCGTGTTTTGAAGGGGAACACATTTTTAGGCATTTTAGGACAAAAATCCTTAACCATGGGTGCATGGTTAGGTTTTACAAAGGTGGTTAACCATGGTGCCTCACCGTCGCTAAGCTGGGTTTGTACACAAGGTCGAACCAAATGCTTTCCCAATCGAAATTCGATCTTTCTAAACATGTTTAGGACATAAATAAAGCCCAATTGAAGTTAAATGAGAGAAAATTGGTTGGGTCTTATGAGTCAATTTGAGCAAACCAAGAAAAGGTCTTTTAGCCAACCCGAACTATTACGAGCCGAATTGATCTTAAACCATTAATTCATGAAATTGAACCTATATATGGACTCTATATACTCATATGAACTCAATGGAATGACTCGGGATTCATTCCAAGGTCAAATGGAAAATATACGGCTTAAAAGACGATTATGCCCTTTGAGTCGCAAAAGTTCTTATTGACCATCGAGATGAACTCTAAATCACTTCAAAATTCATACACATGATATTCAATGCCATAGAAACTCAATGCAAAAGACTAGACTCAAAAAGGACTCAAAATCCTACATGAAATGATATGCCCTAGCTAAGGTGACAAAAATGGGGTGTGACAGCGTCATTTAACAACCTTTTAAAAACCATATTAGCAAATCCCGATTGATCAAGGTTAAATCTCGATCAATCAAGGGGTGGTAGTCGCAATAGCCATATATAGAAGGGTACTAATCAATTGACCTCAGATTCTAATCGATCCGTACCCTCATGATTTTTGAGTTTTTATTAGCATTTAGCAAAACTCACCCAAATGCCTGAAAATCACCATGAACCTTTCTAAAACCATAAAAATAACTTTTAAACACAAAATAAACATGCTCATTCATATAAAAAAATCAAATTCATGCCATGCCCATGCATGAATACAAATCGACAAAATCTAATAATACATAACGCAAAAATATATTAAACTCTTAATACCTTACTTAAAAATTACGGGTGTTACATGGAGGATATCCATAATTATGGAAAAAAATTCAACTAAACAAAGTCTTTAGGAGGAAAGACCCACACCTCCCTTCTCGTTGGTGCACTACATCCAAAACCCTCTCCCGTCGACAACCATTCCCTTTCTTGTTGCATTGTCTCACTATCTCCTCGTCGATGCCATCTTCAAAGACAATACATTAGCCTCCAAACATGTAGATTAAGGTAAATCTTTGGTTTTTTTAGCAGCAAATGTAGGTTTTCTTTATGGTAATAGGTAAATTTGTATCAGAGATTTGAAAGCCTTTATTTTTTATTTTTTTAAATGATGAGATAAACACCTTAAAAGCCATTGGCACACTCAGGTGTGGAAGGATAGTGGAGGCAGTGGATTTAATGAAGACTATTGATAAGAGGTTTCTTCGATGTCGGTATACCTGTGATAAAGTTAGCTTACAAAGGAGAAGGAAGGGGGTTATAGGTAGTGCCGCTGACGGAAGGGTTAAACGCCTAAGGATATTAAGCAACTTGAGCTTTCCATATGAAATGATCGTATTGGCTGCATTTTTCACGTGAGCCATCCAATGCTACTTTTTGACATGCATTACGATCCGAGTGCACCACTACAGCCTATTGTATTTTCCCACAACAACACCAAATCAAACTCCCATAAAGGACCATGTAAAGTGTAATAGGAGCACATATATAGTACTAATTTCTTTCATAGTGTGTTAAGGTAGCTCAACATTATTGGATCATGCTTTGGATGGTTTGGATCAAAAGTTAAAAAAAAAAAAACGGTTATTAACCATTTAGAACCTTTAATTCCACCCCTAGTTTCAATGTGGTCCACAAACATAGAAATTGCTCAATTTTGGGACAATTTTAATTTTTTTGATTCAATGTGGGACAATAATTGATGTCCGTCAATAAAGGTTAACGGAATACCCACGTGACCGCACGTGGTTGCTTAGTTGGCACACATGTGGCAATATACAACCAAAACGATGTTGACGAAAATGGAGGTGATAAGAAATATATATATATATAGGTGAAGTCTTTACCGGAAAATAGAGGTCTAGTTCATAGTTGTTCTTACAGGGTTATCGATAATGGAGACTACCATGGCCATCCTTTCTCTTCTCTTTTCTAGTTCGAAGCCGATGATAGCAAGTCCACAAAACCAAAATTGCCAAAATTATAACCCAAACATAGATTTGAATGAGATGATTAAAGCCAAAAAACCCTCTTCTTTTTCTTCTTCTTTCGTCATCGACAACAATGGTCAACCCTGTCAGGGGTCCTTTCACTCTCCATTTATGGAGAGAAATTGCAACCGCCATCTAACCCTTTAAACCACAATCTCTATTGAAGACGGTGGGAGAAATTGTAATTTTCATTAAATAAAACCTCTACATTAACACATACCCCATCTCCATTAAAGCCTTGGCTCATAAAGCTCCCATTAAATGCAAAACCCCTTACCTATCCTCAGATCTAGGATTTTTCTAGCTGAACTTGGTTGTAGCATATATTCTACAAATACCATGATAAGATTCGTTTAGTAAGCTTTCCCATTACTGGATTGACACTTTAGACCAACGATGCCACCACCTTCAATAAGGTCATGAAGTGCCTAAATATATCACAAACTGAACAAAACCCAGATTGGAAAAAATAAAAATAAAAAACCCAACCCATATATTGCACAAAACTCAAACCATAAACCTAAGTCCGGGACAACCCAAATTATGAGCTCACCATTTCCGATGCCCAATTTAAGATCAGTCACTATAGACAACCCATTTTTATCCCTAAGAGTTCATGAACTCATTTCATGAGTTCTTGAAGCATTTAGAAGTCTCTAAGCCTTAAAAGATATTTTTACCCTTTTAAGCTTATATGAGTAGTTCGTTATTGTATGCATGTTTTTGTCTCATTTTTGCATTCCATCCCTTGCATTTAGTTTCTAGGTGCATTTAGGATATGTTTGTGTAATTTGGTTCAATTCTAAGTAGGTTTGGATAGTTAATTAGAACTTTTGCAACTTGAAAAGCAATTTCATCTTTTAACTCGTATCTTTTACAATTGACCTCGAAACTTATCCTGGATTGTTCCAATGAGTTTATAATAACGAAAAGAACCTAATTGTAGTGTCAATTTAAAAATTGAATAGGTTTGAGATTGATTTACCATATTATTCACCTATTGGCTAATTGACCCTTTTTGGTTAACCACCTTATTAAACCCAGCCACTTGACCATAGTTGGAGATTTTTGGTTCAAGAATATTATAGACTTATTCTTCATTGAAATATGAAAATTTTGACTTTTGAATCACTCAATTCGGAGTTAATTTAAGAAAGATATGATTGTTTTAAGATAAAAACCCGAAATAAATCAAAACCGGAGGAACTTGAGCGAAGCCTCGGGTGACTGGCTCACCCAACCAGTCCAACCGGTCCAACCGGTCACCCGAGACCCCGCGTATACTTTTCCCTAATTTTAAGGAAACACATTTTGGGACTCTCCTACTCCATTTTTCTTATTTTAAAAGAGTTCTAATCCTTTTGTTAAGTGACTTTGAGTTATTTAAGGACCAAGGGAGTTAATAATAGCCTTAGATTAATTTTATGGTTAATTAATCTCAACCATTGAATCCTAGGGTTGGTTAGCTATAAATATAGACCCTCTTAGTGAAGGTCTTCTTTGTTGTAAGTTTCTACCATCTCTCTATATTCTCTCTCTATCTTCTCATAGTCGATTATATGAATGCTTAGGGTTTTATATTGAGTTGAATATCATGTTTTTTTAATTCTATTAAGTTTATATGATTATTTTTTAGTGCAAGCATGCTAGTGGAGTAGGATTTTGTGAATTATGTGCTAAATAGTGATTTTCTCTCTCTATAATAGGGGTATGTTTTGCATAGCGTATTATTTGATGTGTTAGGGTTGTTTTCTCTTCGTGATTCATTTATATGCATAATTTTAAGTACTTTTCATGTAGAACACTTTCTGTGTAGGGTTCATCTTCATGGGTATATCAATGATTATTCTTTTGCGGATAATTATCCTTTTTAGAGGGCGAGTCTTTGCATGGGTGCTTTCTGAAATGTGTTTAAGTGCGCTATTTGTTTATTTGTATTCTTAGGTATATATTTTACATAGAATATATGAAGAAATCATTCATGTGGAGTACTTTTTACGTAAAATTATCTTAGGATAGTTTTTCTTAAGAAAGCTCGCTATAAGAATGCTTATTTCATGTTTCTACAAAAAAATCATTATCTAATGCATCATATTTTATTTTATTTTCATGTTTTGAGTTATTAGATGATATTTTCATCATAATAATTCATATTTAGCATGTTTTTGATAGTTTTATGCATGATGGTGAGTCTAAGGCATATAGGAGCATATAAGGGTTTTGTCTTTTTTTTATTTTATTTTTGCTCTTTGTATGATTATTAGTGTGAACCCACGAAAAAGCGCGGAGCCCACCAAGGATTTGGTGAAAGAATTTCTGTATGGGGGTATAGGTGTGGTGATAGACAACAAACAAAAAGGAGTCGCCACCTCATTTTTTAGGGAAAAGAGGAAAACCATAAAAATGTTTTATTTTCAAAACCACATGACTCCATTTAAGGAAAAGCAAAGTCTTTGAAACCAGAAAATTGGATTCGGGGGCTAAGTTACGACGTGGGAAGGTTCTAAGCAAAGCCCATAGGCACCCACATCGCCCGAGTTGGTCTTTTAATTTGATTGGGCTAACTTAATATCTTTTTTCACTCAAATATCAACATATATCATCACAAGGCAGCATGCATATCATATATTCCATCCAATCATCCATGCATAATCACTCAAATAAAACAAAACAAAAAAAAGAAGAAAAGAAAAGAAAAGCCTAGGATACTTGGATCCTAGAACGGACTTGAGTCTCACGAAGAGCACCTACGTACCATGCAGCAAAATACATGGATCAAAGTCCACGTAGTTTGAAAAGAATAGGGTTACAACCTAATACAAACCTATGGTAAAAACCCTAGGTTTCCTTATTTGAAAATATATTGATTTAGTCCAAAATCGAAAACTTCCATAAGAGGAAAACCTTGATAGAAAATCAGAATTTTATTGATAAAGGAAACCTTTGATAATCACCATATGTTCGTATTAAGAAGTAACCCTAGGAGGGAGAAGAGAAAAGAAAGAAGAAAAGAAAAGTGAATTAGGGCACCTCATACCCTACTTACCTGAGCGCAAAAACTCCAAGCATTAGCCATTTCAAGCCATAGCAGCCCTATTTGCAATAGGACAAGCATTGTACCTGTTTGCACCCTTACAAGTGCACAAAATCATGCAAAGAGAACAAAACTCTAATCTGCACAGAACCATAACAAGACCTAAAATCATCCATTTATCATGCAAACCACAAGAATAATGAATAACTAAGGACCCTAACTCAATCCTACATGCAATGACTCAACTAACATGCATAAAAACCTACCAAAGACACACTAACAAACATAAGAGACTCCAATAATATCAATAATCATGATAACAAAGCACATTCTAACCAAAAAGATGATATTTTATGTAAGATATGAAAATAGGCCTTCCTACGGCGAGCTTTCTTAAGCGAAACTATCCTAAGATTATTTCACGTAAAAAAGTCATTATGGGGAGACGCAATCAACATATCCTACGTAAAATACATATACTAGAACACAATAGAAGTGATTTCATGTTTAAACACATCACAGAAAGCTCTCATGCAAAACCTCACTCAACGAAAAGGATAATTATCCTTAGAAAAGGATAATGTTTCCAAAAACCCTATAAAATATACTATATGAATGCAAACCTAGCATAATTCAACTATATGCAGCATATATAGAATGACTATGATGAGAAACAACTCAAAAAGTTAAGCTAAGCATGCTGTATGAAACTTGTGCGAATTCAGGGTTATCGAAACCCTAATTTCACAACCATGCATTAAAACCTATGAAACGACTCTAACACATGCTCAAATTATCATAAATATCATTCATATAACATATATTAACTAACAGGAGCATCAATTCATGATAATAATCACAGCAACTCAAACATGTGAACTATGCATGATTTAAGAAGATAGAAAGAGTAAGGCTATCCAATCCTTGGTAAACCAGGGATTATCAAGCATATAAAGCCATAAATCATCTCAAAATCATTCATACAACATCACACAAGCATTGAATTCAATCCATAAGAAAAGCTATTTCATGCACTATAACTATCCTAGAAGAAGAAGAAGGAGGAGAAGAAAGAGAAGCAGAAAACTCATGTTCAGCATTAAAGGGACATGCTTACCTCTTGTAGACTCTTCCTTTTCTTCAAAGTCCTTGTTCTCTTGCTTGCTTGGGGTTGAAGAGCCTCCTCTTGATGTCCTTCTAGCTCTCCAAACTCGTAGCTCCCTCTCTGTCTAAGTATAAAGTGCTATTAACCTCCTTTATGTGCTGAATATCATGTCCTTTATATAGAGAACTGACCCCCTAAACCAATGGCTATGATTAATTCATTAAACAATGATCCTAGGGCTATTAGAGACTCTATTGGTGCTCAAACAACTCAAACCTACACACTCCTAAGAGCAAACAAGTTGTTTTGGCGGAGGAAACCGTCAAAAGAGGGAAGAGAGAGTCAGAAGTTGAGTTAAAGAAGGAGTCTCTCGGGTGACCAACTAGGCCTGGACGGTGAGCCGTCTAGGCTTGGACGGCTGACCGTCCAGCCCCGGACGGTTACCCGAGGCCCCTCCTATTTTTACTCCGGTTTTGACTCCCACTTGCTGTAGAAGTCCTAAAATCTTCAAATTAAGTCCGATTTTGACGAAATAAAAGCCAAAACAACCGTGTTTCGAAGGGGAACACATTTTTAAGCATTTTAGGACAAAAATCCTTAACTATGGGTGCATAGTTAGGTTTTACAAAGATGGTTAACCATGGTACCTCACCGTCGCTAAGCTGGGTTTGTACACAATGTCGAACCAAATGCCTTCCCAATCGAAATTCGATCTTTCTAAACATACTTAGGATGTAAATAAAGCCTAATTTGAGTTAAATGAGAGAAAATTGGTCGGGTCTTATGAGTCAATTTGAGCAAACCAAGAAAGGGTCTTTTGGCCAACCCGAACCATTACGAGCCGAATTGATCTTAAACCATTAATTCATGAAATTGAACCTATATATGGTCTCTATATAACTATATGAACTCAAGGGAGTGACTCGGGATTCATTCCAAAGTCAAATGGAAAATATACAGCTTAAAAGACGATTATGCCCTTCAAGTCGCAAAAGTTCTTATTGACTATCGAAATGAACTCCAAATCACTTCAAAATTCATACACATGATATTCAATGCCATAGAAACTCAATGCAAAAGACTAGACTCGAAAAGGACTCAAGACTCTACATGAAATGATATGTCCTAACTAAGGTGACAAAAATGGGGTGTGACAATTAGTATGTTTTAGGGATGTTTAGTATTCTATCTAGATTTGAGTTAGGCTCTTTAATGATGATTTGAGCATGAATATGGTTGGTTTGAGCATGATAATTGTCCTACCCCTATAGCATATATAGAGTGATTAATTAATATTCTCTCAATGTTTTGGGATCATTGGTATGTGGTAAGTTGGTATATGGTGAGTTCTATTATGAATTGTTCTCTTCTCCCTCTTGAGTTATTCTTTTTGCATTGAACTATAGCTCCTAAGTTTCCTACTTTTATAAAACTTCTTATTTGTTAAGAGTTTTTTTTCTTCTCAAATTCCTATTTTTCTCTCATTCCTTTTTTGGAAACTTCTTATTTTTAAAAACTCTTCTTTGTTGTCCCAAATAAATAACCCTAGAGGGGGGTGAATAGGGTTATTGGCCAAACTAAAAACTAATTGCAATCTCAAAATCTAATTATTGCAAGTAAGAATAAATACAAGAATAAGTAATAATAAAGAGATTAAGAGGAAGAGAATGCAAATGATGTTAACGAGGTTCGGCCTCCCTCATACGTCCTCGCCTCAAGAGCTCGCTTGAGGATTCACCAATCCACTATCACTCTCCTTCAAGGTGGAGTAGCAAACCTTTACAATACCAAGTGTTCTTCACCAACACTTGTTTAAAAACACTCTTTAAGTGCTTACAATTGGGGTTTTTCTCAACCCTTGGATACAAAATGAATGGAGTATGTTTTTGTGCTCAAGAAACTCTCTCAAAAGAATGGATACACAAAAATTGAAAGCTCACTCAGCTTATGATTGAAACTCAATAAACACTCACAAATGAAATTAGGGCTTGTAAATGAATGATCTTGTTTTTAGCTCAATGAATGCCCATTAATGAGTTTGGCATTTGTATATATAGCCCAAGGGGTCCATATGACTGTTCTGTAGCAATAAATGCTGAGAAAGATGGTTCGGTGGGCATTTAATGCTTAAAAGACCGTCTGAAAAACTAGCCGTTATGAGTCAGTCTCGAGAGATTTAAACATCTGAAATTGATTTAAGACGTCTGATTTTGTTTAAGACATCTGATTCAGGCGTCTTAAAAAACCAAAGGACTGTATTCTAAAGAGGTTTTTCAAGGTCACTGTTCATGAGGATTCAAACGTCTTAAACCTCTTTAAGACGTCTGATTCTCACGTCTTAAAAAAATTAGAGAGAGTGTTATATTTGGTCTTTTTCTTTTCAGATGTCTTAAACACTTTTCAGACGTCTTAAACTCTTATTCAGACGTCTTATTCAGGCGTCTTAAAAAATCAAAGAGGGTGTATATTTTGGGCCTCATACTTCAGACGTCTTAAGCCTATTTCAGACTTTTTAATCTTAATCATGATTCAGACTTCTTAAACAAAGTTTCAGATGTCTTAATCAGATTTCAGACGTCTTAAATATCTTTAAAACGTCTTAAAGCTCTGCAACAAAAATTGGAATTAAAGAACTTAAGACCTAATTTTTAAAAGATCACTTCCTTGAGTCAAAAGACTCTAAACATGATTGAATTGGTTCATTTTAAGTGTTACCAAGTTAATGCATGAACCTAAAGCCCTTAAATCACAAATAAACATTAGATTGGATCAATCTTACATTGAATCCTATATGACTTCACTTGTTCTTCTTTTTGGCTTTAATGTTGATTCTTTATATCCATTCATGCGCTATGCCTTTGTTGAGTCAAGTGGTTCACTGTAGCTTGGATTTTACTTGTTTTAGGCTTAATTTAAAATCATTAGACCTTAAGACCTTCTTATGCATTGTTAGCATCAAAATCAATGGTATTGAAACCATTTGGGCCAACATTCTTTTCTTTTAACGGAAACTTAGGGTTATTAATTCATTGTAAAGGGAGTAACCCCTTCTCAATCAAACTACGTGGACTTCGATCCGTACATCTTTGTATGTGTGGTACGTAGGGGTTCATTTGATGTTCAAGTCCGCACTAAGATACAAAGTATCCTAGGTTTTCTTTTATTTCTTTTACTCGTTATCTCTCTCTATTGCTTTCCATATCTCTTTTTATTCTTTCATGGATGTTTATGAATGCTTTATGAATGTTTATGGATGAATAGTTGGTTATGGATGATTCTTTTTTATATGCATGGTGACTAATTAGGAAGTGACTGAAATAGCCCATATAAATTACGAAACCCATTTTGGGGCGATATGGGTGCCTATAGGATGTTTCCTAGAACCTTCCCACATCATAACTTCGTCTCCAAATCCTCTCTTGTTTTGTTAAGACTTGCTTTTCCTTATTTGGAGTCATGTGTTGGGTTTTTAAAAGGTTTTCTCTAAAATATTATATGATTTTCCTCTTTTCCTTAAAAAATGAGGTGGCGACTCTTTGTTTGTTTTTGTTTTTGTGAACCTTTAAAAACATATTTTTATTTATTTAAATCTCTATACTTTTTAAAAAGGGCATTCAAAACCCGTGGTTCATAGCCACCGCCAATCACATAGATCTAAATAGATCTCATCCTTCTTCTCCTATTCTTTATTTTTACCTTTTCGGGTCGTTTTTCAGCAAGGATAATCAGTCCTCCATTTTCCCCAATGAAGAAACACTAAAAAACGCTATCAAGATGAACTATTTTCCTGTGGTTTCTTAGGAAAAAGTCTACCATCACTCTGCCAATGAGGGGGATCAAACCCTCAAGTTAAGCCTGGTCCAATAAGCAAGTAGGATGCTCTGGCATGGATGGCACTATCAGATGCTTCAAGAGTTAGTTTTAGGTGTTACTCATAGGTGCCTTGGTATTAATTATGGATAGATCTTTTTTTCGGCAAGGGAGGTGCTCGGCAAGGCTCTATCCTTTATCATCTTCTTTTATTTTCTTATTTTATTCTATTCTATTTTATTTTTGTTTTTGTGTTTTTTTTTCTTTATGTTTATGTTTATGTTTTATTTTTTATATATAAAAAAATTCTGGCTTGAAACGATATCGTTTTGGTTGTATCTGGCCACATGTGTGCCAACTAAGCAATCACGTGCGATCACCTGGTATTTTGTGAACCTTAATTGGTGGACGACAATGACTATCCCACATTGAATCAAAAAATGTTAAATTGTCCCCAAATTGAGCAATTTCTAAGTTTGTGGACCACATTGAAACTAGGGGCTAGGGGTGGAGTTAAAAGTACTAAATGGTTAATAACCTTTAGAAAAAACAAATTACTATTGAAATGAATAGCATGTTATTAAACCCGGACTGGTGAACTGGCAAACCGAACCCTATCTAGTTTGGTTATACCATTGGATTAGAAATACAATTAAATCAGACTAAACTAGATTGAACCACTTTGAACCGGCGGGTTTTTATATGAACTGATGTAACCCGATCCAATTGGACCTGCTCTAGAAGGTAAATAAAAATCTCCTTTTTTGTCAACGTGGATGTAAGGGAATTCAAAGTGCTAGCTTGTTCTTAACCACTAGACCACATATTACTGATGGGAAATAACTCACAATACATATTATTTATTGTCTAAATGTACAAACTTCATTTTTTTTATACCATTTATTTTGAATTTTTTGGTGAAATATATTTATTTTAAAATTTTATTATTTTTTAATTATACAACCGGTGATCCGATAGTTAAACCAATGACTCGGTGACCCGACCTCTAGACCTGGTCAATGTCTGGTCCAGATTTAATAACTATGCTTAATAAACAATTTTTTCAACTTTTAATTTAAGGGTAAATTATATTAAGACCCCCTCTAGAATCTAGAATTTGACTATTACAAATACACCCCCTCACGTTTTTGAAATTACACTAACACCCCTCACTTTACAAAATAAATTACAAAGAAACCCCTCCCTCTAACTTCCATCCATTAATCCATTAAATCATGTTCAAATTTTTTTCAAATTAGCCTAACTACCTTATTGGATGATAACTTCCATGTTAAGTGTATATAACTCACAAATCCAACATGTTCATCTAGCACTTTTGAATTTTTTTCATTATTATTGATAAACAACTAAAAGATATTATATATATAAGAAAAATGCTAAAAATTTTGAATTTTTTGTCCAACTGATGTGATAGCTGTCATATTTGCCCTTTAGAAAAAATTATTTATTTAATTAAATTTTTAATTGATTTGCAAAAAAAAAAAAAAAATTAAAAAAAAATTTGATTTGCCAAGTTGCTACCTCATTTGAGTAAGTAGATTTGGGTATAAAAAAATAAAAATAAAAATAAAAATAAAAGACTATATAGCATTACTCATATGTATAAATAAATGAAAAGAATTATTACAATGAAGATGCATATATAGAGGTGGTAACTTAGCAAATCATATATATATATATTTTTTTGCACATCAATTAAAAACTTAATTAAACAGATAATTGTTTCTAATGAGCAAATCTGACGGTTGTCACATCAGTTGGATAGGTTTTTTTAAATTTTTGGCTTTTTTCTTATATATATGTATTATCTTTTAGTTGTTTATCAATAAAAAATATAAAAAAATCAAATTTGCTGGACGAATGTGTTAGATTGATGAATTATATGCATTTAACATAGAAGTTGTTATCCAATAAGGATAATTAGGGTATTTTAAAAAAAATTGAGAGTAATTTAACCGATTAATAGACAGAGATGTGAGAAAAAGGTATTTTTATAGTTTATTTTTGTAAAATAAAAGATTTAATGTAATTTCAAAAACGTTAGGAGGTTTATTTATGATCGTCAGGTTCTAGAAAAAGTGTTAATGTAATTTATCCTTAATTTAAACCATTCAAAAGCTGATTCAACAGCGTGCAGAGCCCCGGATCCGAAATGGTGTATTAGGCCCAGGCCCTAGAGCAGAGACGATGACAGGCGGCCCACCGAGGTAGACAACAGAAGCTTCCGACTACAGAGAAACGGACCCCTAACCCAACAACTACAACTGTGACAACCGCAGCTGCTCCAATCTCCGTAGCCATTCCCTGCGCAAATCCAATCGCACCGCCGTTTCACCGGAAGCCGCCAGTATCCTGTATCAGCTAGAGAGATGAGCAAGAAGAGAATCCTAATAGTGGGAGGAACCGGCTACTTGGGTCAGCATTTACTGCAAGGTTTGTCGGAGATCCAAGGAGCGCCATACGATGTGGCATTCACACACCACTCTACTCCGCCTCAGGCATTGCTCCAAGCCATTCCTCGCTCCCTCGCTTTCCATGTCGATCTACAAACCGGACAAGGGTTCGATGCCATTGCACAAACATTTGGCCAGGTCTGCTCTCTGATCAACATATATATCATGTAAATTTGTTCAAGTATGCATCTCTTGATTTTGTCAATACTTTTATGTTATAGAATTATTACTATTTTTCATTCTTGGATATTGGGTATGCTTTATTTTTCATTTTTTTTAAAAAAAAAAATCTTGTTGGGGGTTGCCGGGTTGGTGGTGGTGGTAACTGTGTACATGTATGTATTTATTTGTAAGATGATGATCAGGTAAGCATCGTGCATTGGGATGTACCTCGTTCATTAGTAGGTGGATCAATGCACGGGGTACAACCCCCACTGCACGATGCTGATATCAACATGTGCTAACCTGTATTTGTATTTATATATATAGGATGATCAGGTAAGCACGTGCTGATATAACTTATATCAACACTCGCATTAGGCGTTGTACATTGTTCATTAGTGTAATATGAGGTACATTGAACCAATGCAAGGGGTTCAACCCCCAATGCATGGTGCTGATACAACTTATATCAACACGTGCTGATGGGAACATAATCATGTATCTATATATATAGAGAGAGAGACACACATAGACACACACACAAATTTATGTTTTTAAATCCTCCGTTATTTTGATAATTGGGTTAATTTCAACTCTCTTTTTTTTCTCTTTAAAATGTCTTAAATTACTAGTGGGATTTTTGCATGTCTCAAGGAAATTGAATCAGTCCAATGTCTCGTATATAGTTTTTGAAAAGAGTTCATTGGATTTTGGCAGTATTGTTACATACTTACATGTTTAATATAAGTGTATTCAAGGATTTCAATATATGAGCTCAGTTTTATTTTGTTTTGGTGATAATGTTGATGTCTTGATACTACGGTGCCAGACCTGTCAAGTTCAAATCTTACATGAAACACAATGGGCTGATATATAAATATAAGCTTTGATCATGTGTAGTATATCCCGGATATCCCGTTCAATCATGGCTGGATATCCCGTTCGATCACGACTGTCCGTGAGCGACATGCGCGGGCGCGTGAATGCGCTCGTGTTGCTCATGGACGGCCGTGATCGAACGGGATACTCCAGGATATCCTGCACATGATCAGCCCTCATATATATATATATATATATATATATAGATAATAAGAATGATCAGGGGCATACCGTCCCAGAAGTGCCAAACGGATTCGAACCTGTCCCGGATGGTCCACACTCTTACATTTGTGGGGATCTTCTTGTGGCTTTTATTTTAATGGGATGTTTGGAATTGAGGGTGTCTGGGTTTTGGAAGCTTTTAAACAATTCTGCCCGCCCCCCCCCCCCCCCCCCCTCCCACACCCCCCCTATCTTCGTCTTTCCATCTTACACTGCCAAACAGAAGGAATAGACCTGATGAATCTGATTGAACTATCTTTCATAAAATTACTTAATTAAGTATATACAAAATGATGAGAAAGTAAAGAACTAAAGCTTCTGATTTCTTATCTAATTTAGGTCATAGAATAAAGGACAATCAGATTTGGGACTCTAATTTTCCTTTAGAGATTTTAGCCATTCTTTAGGAAGATGCTATTGGTAGATTTAGTCCTAGAAGGTGTTGATCTCTTTCTATATTACCAATATATATATATATATATATATATATATATATATGTACATAGGTGTTCTATGTGTTTATTTGCTTTGTTTTTGTTTTTCATTTTAAGTTTTTAACTACATAAAATGCTTGAAAATTTCAATAATTCTATTTGTGTATTCTAAAGACTTCCTTTTTTAAATGTTAATATTGAGAGTAATTCATAGTCTCTCTCTGTATATCATTTTTATTGAACATATATTAAAGCCGTTGATTGTTAAGACAGACTTTGAAAACTTGAAATGCTGAAACATCTTATCAGCCACTTGCATATTTATAAGATTAATCTACAAGCCCAGCATGCCAATATGTATGGTGGTGTTCCAATCAGATTATTATAAATAAATAAATAACCAAATAAAATCTTCTATACTATTCTATCTCATTGATTAAGTGCTGATAATAGGTTTTGTAAACTCCAGCCTCATGTGGTTGTAAACTGTGCTGCTCTCTCCATACCTCGTGCCTGTGAAAAGGATCCTGCTGCGGCTATGTCTATTAATGTGCCTTCTTCTCTTGTAAAATGGTTATCAAGCTTTAAAGAGAGTGATACTCTTTTGATCCATCTATCAACTGATCAAGGTAAGTTACTTTGAATCCTGTATCATGTACAATTTAATTATTTTATGAAGTTCAAGACCTTGCACCCTGCCAAATTTCGCTAAATGGGCTTTAGGTAGTTGACAAGGCTTTCTTGGGTTGAGTTGAGTTGAGCTTACAATGAATGTGACCAGTAAAGGTTAAAATTATGTGTACAGGACCAAATTACATTTACAGAACCAACTACAGGAATTCTTATTTCTCCAATTAGCTCCATCTAGTGCTATAGCTTCTGTTAATTTGTAGTTTACTATTAAGTTTCCAACCTAAAAGCCTAAGCTTATAAGTGGAGGGCCCAAACAGGTATATGAAGCAATGTCAAATATTATAATTAACCAAAGTGGGATGTGGTATTTTTCCAACAGTTACCATATCTTTTCTCTTCGTTTCAACCCCACAATCTTTTTAGCCTTTGTCTGGTCCATTTAGACCCTTTAACTCAACGAAAATCACTTCCTATAGCCATTGGTCTTCATTTCACATGATCAAATTTTCTTAGCTGACCTTCTCTCATGTTGTCTTCAATTGGATATTTTTCTTTCACCTTGTGTAGTGACTATTCTCCATAAGAGAAACCACCACTTTAGAATGGATCAATGCAAGAGATGCAGTTGATCACCTTTCTAAGTTTCCACATTTAAACATTTTGTATTTCTAAGGAATAATTATCTTAACTGAATAATATCAATGTTTGAGGTCTAAGATTGTTGTGATCATCGTCTCGTATCTATGTTCATGATGCCATACTTTCCCTAAAAAAGAACCACATCCCACATGTGGCTTCTCTCTGTTTGAACCATATATCTTCTTTTATTCCTTTGCATGACTTATTGTAGTTAGATTGAGACTGACCTATATTCACCATCAGTTTATGAAGGGGTGAAATCCTTCTACACGGAAGAGGATGAAACTGTTCCTGTAAATGTTTATGGGAAATCAAAAGTGGCAGCAGAGCAGTTTATCTTTGCAAACTGCCCAAACTTCGCAATTTTGAGAAGCAGTATTATCTTTGGGCCACAGACCATCTCACCTATTCCAAAGTCTCTTCCAATTCAGGTGCATACAGAGAAGGCAGACATTGTTTTGTATTTTTGCAATTTTATTTGCCAACAAATGTGTCTGGCTACCTTAGAAAATATAAGAATGATTTTAAATTATAGACTATTGTAAAATTTAACAGTTCAGAAAGGGCATTAAATTAGGAAATATATGATAAAAGAAAGAAAGAAATCATAGTCAAATGAAGCTTCCAAGTAAGTGAATCGAGTTCATAAGGAATCTAAAATATGGGTCCTCCTCTTCTTCATGTTCTTGTTCTTCTTCTTGTTTTCTCTTGGTGTTTGTCTAAGCCTATTTTGCTGTATTCTTGGTTAATGCATGTCTTTATGACCGGGTTTCTGCTGTCCAGTTTGTTTATATGTTTTTGGAGCCTGCCCTTTGTTTAATTTTCTATATGGAAGTGGCTTTACATTAAGGGAAATTGTCATTCTTTATGTCATATTTCTTTGACTTGAATTCTCTATTCTCATTCTTTGTAGCAATTTCTTTCAAGGACTTTGGATTTCTGGTAATGACAATTACTTATTTAAAGAGTTTTTTGAGATCTATGATCAATTGATCGAAGTTATGGTTCATGCTGACCTCATTTGCTTGCCACTTCTAATCAGAATGAGTAATCTTGGTTTTGGATATTCTGGTTTGGATCATCTATGTCAGTGTTGTGTTGTTGACTATCTATAGTTTAAATTGTGGGATTTCTTATTATTAGAGTGAGTCAACACAGGCCATTGCAGATTTGAGCTTGTCCCAACCTTTGTGTAGGACTTGCAATCCAAACTCCTTTTGGGGGGGGGGGGGGGGGGGGGGGGGGGGGGGTGAGGGTGGTGTGTTTGAATAGCTGTACTCCATTTTTTATTCAAAGAAGGATAAAACCAGAACAAGCATGCAATCATCCATCTAAACCTAGATCATCTACCAAAAATTTACAACATGCAAAGTGGAAGCATTCACATCAAAGTATCAAACCAATAACAAGAACACGGGATTTACATGGAAAACCCATAATGGATAAAAACCATGGACCAAGCAACATCCACTATGAAAGGTAAGACTTCAAGAACAACTTACATAGACTTGGGACAGACACCGATCGGCTGTCGTTGAGCTCTTCGTTGTGTAAACCACGCTATAACCCCTGGTCGTGGCCTGCAAGCTCCTCCTCTGGACAAAATCTTTAATGGATGATGTTGGACCACGAGAACCTAACCAAGGACCTTGGGAGGAAGGTATGTGGGTTTCTACAAAAATGCTCGAAACAAGGCACCAAGGTTATAAAGGTCGAGGTGATTGGATCTTCTAGAGGGCAAGGGTAGTCATGGAAGAGGTTCTCTAAAGATTTGCACCTCTCTCTTGCACTAAAGCCTCTTCTCTCCTTTTCTTTTTTCTCTTTGCACCTTGCACCTATCTCTCTTCTTGCTACTTGGCTGCCAATAGTTGCTATCTTATCCTATTTATACCTAGGGTTAGCTCAAAGGAAAAAGGGGCTCAAAAGGAAGCAATGAAAACTTTCTGCCTACTCAATGTTTGAACGTGGAGGCTTGATGTTCGAATGCTAAGTAACCCGAGAGCAATTGTTGCTCTTAGCGCACTTATCTTTCAAACGAGCCCTTGAGATCCTCAAACTTATGAGAAGAGAACATACTTGAGGCTTGTAAACCTTATCAAATTAAGCCACATAAACAAGAAATTACCTAGGCCAATTACTAACCACCTAAGGTCAAATCCTAGGCATCTAGGTCACTTACTATGCCTGATGGTGAGATGCTCGAACCAAAATCAAAACCAACTCTTCAAGCTTGAACGACTCAATACATGGTACAGCAAGATAATTTACAACATGGATTTTGGCATGGGAATTAGCCAACCCAACACAAGACTCTACACTGTTTTTCCTCTTTTGCTGAGCTGCGAGCGGAAACTAGTTTGTTACCCATTTGCTGTGCTTTCCTTAAGTTGTTTTGCCAAATATGACACCACCCTAAACTTTATAAGATATTGGTTGAAGAAAATTTTTAATAACTTATTTGCCAAACTTGGAAACAAGGAGGTGCAGATCGAACATTTAGCACATGGGGCTTTTTATAAAAGGAAAATAAAGTATTATCATCAGCTCATCTTACATATATTTTGACCATCACATTTACAAATGGAAAGCATTAGCTATAAATACTAGTACAGATAATTCATGCTTGAAAGGGCTAAAACTAGGGGGCAATTGGACACCACGTACAAATGAAACTATTCCAATTTGTTAACATATTATATCTATTGCTTTACTTCTGTATGTACATTTCTAGGGTTTCAGGAAATGACATTGTTTAATTACTTACATGGAGGAGCCGAGGATGAAAGGAATTATTTATTTATTTATTTATTTTTTGGGTTGGGGGGGGGGGGGGGGGGGGGTGGGGGGGGGGGGAGGAGAGTCTACTAATGGATAGTTTTGTGTCTTAAATACTAATAGAATGCAAAATGGAATGTCTTTATCTTCTAGTGGTGTCCAAACACTTCCTGTAAATTGGACTCTGTAGGTACTTGGCCTTTAACAAATGATACATGCCTAAATGATGCAGTGGATTGATGGTGTCCTCTCTAGAGGAGATAAAGTGGAGTTCTTTCATGATGAATTTCGCTGCCCAGTGTATGTGAAGGATGTTGTGACTATCATCCTAGCTTTGACAAATAGATGGATCTCAGGTTTGAAGTTTCTAGTATTTATTCTTTATTGGTGATACCATGATACTAGTATAATTGTTCATCTACAAAATGTTCCTTCTCAACTTCATAGATATTGATAAAATAAAGGAATGAACTAAATTATATCCCTTGCTGCCTGTAATAGATAAAAAAGAGACCGCTGTTATGCCATTGCAAAGTCAATCCTATATAATTATGGGTTTTCTTAACGTGTGCCCTTAGGGCACATGTTAAGCTGCAATTAATGATCCAATCATTGCATTGGAAATGATGAAAATGCATTGTAAATGGTGAAAGTTGCTTGGAAAAATGTGAAAATGCTTTGAAAACTATGAAAACACATTTTTCCATGCAATGATTGGGCTATTAATTGCAGCTTAACATGTGCCCTTAAGGCACACGTTAAGAAAACCCTATAATTATATCCTTTACCATGTTTCAATTTTTCAATGTCTCATTTAAGAGATGGTGGGCCCTTCATGAGAAAGGGTTTTCCAATCAGTCGCCTCTAGTAGATTTTAAATATGCTATAACTTGTCATACTTTTATGCATGAAATATTCACTCCTTATTTCTTTTTTCTTTTTGGTTGGGAGGGGGGGTGGATTACAGAAGTTTTATATACTTTTTCCTTTTTTGGGTCAATTTTTATGAATTTCCGATTTCCTCTCTGCTTTCACACCTGTAATAAGAGTTTTGGTATTCATTGTGCTTCTCCCAGAGCGTAAGCAATTGCAGTTGCTTCTAAATGTTGGTGGACCAGACAGGGTATCCCGTGTGCAGATGGCTGAGGCTGTGGCACATATTAAAGGATACAACCCCTCATTAATCAAACCTGTGTCTGCGTCATCAGTATGTATACCTGCCAAATTCGAGTAATTTTTTTTTGGTTCTTGTTTTGTGTGATATAAAATTGTTAAATGTGTTCACTTCATACTGTAACAATGATGCACTGGCCCTCAGCCCATCTTGATCATTGATTGTTGGGGCAACCTCTTGTATAGGCATCACCTATGAGGCCAAGAACTAGATCTTTTCAGCACATCGCATCTCTTCTTAAATTCCAAAGTTAATACACTAGATGATACAACTTGCATCGGACGAGCAATATGCATTAATTGTAACCTTTTCGTTGACCAACAGAAAATAAAATTTCATGCCATGATTGCCATAAGTGAGCAATCTTACATTTTTGTGCCACTCATATATGCGTAGTTCGTCATCTGTGCCTAGAATTTGTTGGATGACTGTACTTCAAATTTTCCAGGTTGATTGTGGTGTCATGTCCCCAGCTGACATATCTATGGATATCTCTAAACTGGTTCAGACATTAGCTATTTCTCCTGTTTCATTCAGAGACGGTGTCAGATTAACACTTGCGACTGAGGCCACTTCATGATGTTATCTATCTTGTAAATTGCTTGCTCAATTCTTCTGTGAGTGCTACCTGTCGGGGCTATGAGTTTCATAACCTGATTATTATGTTTGGTTGCACACTTGCACTTGGTATTATGGAACACTAGTCTAGGAAAGAGTTACAGAATCAACAGTTTTTGTCTTTGGAGCCTAAGAAAATTCATATTGATGTTGTAAACATATTCTATCATATTAAATAAAAATTATTACGTACTTTTCTGGAAGTCATTTTGTGGGAAACAGGCTGGCTATGGAGTATGGACACCAGATTTATTTATTTATATTTGTTGGGCAACACTTTGTTTATCCCATATTACGAATTAGTGTGGTATTGAAACAATTCAGGACAGAGACCATTGAATTTGAGTTGATTGTGGGTTTGGGATATTGAAGAAAGATCAGATATATCCTCTATGACCATCAAAGAGGTGAGTAGTATTGGTTTTTCAGTAGAGCTGCTATTTCTCACTTCCACATGAAGCAAACAAAAGTATTTCTGCGACTTTAGCTTCCCTAAAAACAAATGGCTTTTAATATGAGCGTTGGAGTTGAATCTCACAAATACTTAATCATTGAGAGCCGGGAAACTCAATTAGGCTGATATATGGAGTGATCAATAGAGGAACTGCTTCACTTAGTGGAAGTTGGGTTATTGCATTTTTATGAATTTTAAGCTCGAATGGGTTGATCCCAGGCTTACCTGATGCACATGGTTTGCAGCTATTGCATGCATCCACAAAGACAATTCTTTTCCCTTGTAGACTAGGGATCCACCTTGTTTTTACGTAACCATGAACAGCTGGCAACAGTCGCAGGTCATGTCAGACTTTTCCACACCTACCCCAGAGTGCAAAGGTAAAATATAAATTATAGGTACTCATTTTTATTTTTATTTTTATAAAAAAACTTACCATCAAGATTTCGAATCTTTTGTTTTCTGAAAAGAAAAAGAAAAATGAACCATGTTCATGGATCTCTGATATGTTATTGCTTAGTGATTTATGAGCCTAGATCTAGGTTTGCTCGCAATTTTGATCAAACATTTGACATGCTACTAGTACTTTCGCCTGTGCAAAAATCACCCAATCCACCCAAGCAAGTCCATCCATACTATCGCAAAGTCTTAAACCAACTCATACCAACCTAGGCGGTTTGAGAGAAGGGGCACCGCAGTTTTAGTGGATTGTATAATAAATTCAAATTTTTTCAAAATAGCCTAACTATCCTTATTGGATGATAACTTCCATGGTAAGTGCATATAACTCACAAATCCAACACGTTCATCTTGCACTTTTGAACTTTTTTCATTATTATTGATAAACAACTAAAAGATATTATATACATAAGAAAAATGCTAAAAATTTTGAATTTTTTGTCCAACTGATGTAGCAGTTGTCATATTTGCTCTTTAGAAAAAATTATTTATTTAATTAAATTTTTAATTGATTTGCAAAAAATATTTTTAAAAAATTTAATTTGCCAAGTTGCCACCTCATTTGAGTAAGTAAATTTGGGTGTTAAAAAAAATTTAAAAAAAAGGGCTATGTAGCATTACTCATATGTATAATATTACAATGAGGATGCATGTACAGAAGTTACAAATGAGGTGGCAACTTAACAAATCAAATTTTTTTTTTTTTTTTACACATCAATTAAAAATTTAATTAAATAAATAATTGTTTCTAATGAGCAAATCTTACGGCTGTCACATCAATTGGACAAAAAATTTTAAATTTTTGGCATTTTTCTTATATATATATATATATATAGGATGATGATCAGGTAAGCACGTGTTGACGTAACTTACGTCAACACCCGCATTGGGAGTTGTACTTTATGCATTAGTGGATTATGAAGTACATTGGTCCAATGCAAGGGGTACAACCCCCAATGCCTAGTGTTGATATAACTTATATCAACACGTGCTGACCTGATCGGGACTCTATATATATATATATATATATATATTACCTTTTAGTTGTTTATCAAGAAAAAAAAAATCGAATGTGTTGGATTGATGAATTATATGCATTTAACATGGAAGTTGTTATCCAATAATGGTGATTAGGGTATTTTAAAAAAAAAATTGGGAGTGATTTAACAGATTAATGGACGGAGGTTAGAGGAAGGGGTCTTTTATAGTTTATTTCATAAAATAGGGGCCTTAATGTACAAAAACGTTAAGGAATGTATTTGTAATTGTCAGATTTTAGAGTCTTAATGTAATTTATCCTTAATTTAAACCATTCAAAAGCTAATCCAACATCGTGCTGAGCCCTGAATCCGGAATGGTGTAATAGGCCCAAGCCCTAGAGTAGCGACGATGACAGGCGCCCCACCGAGGAACCATCAAGATTTCGAATCTTTTGTTTTCTAAAATGAAAAAGAAAAATCTTTTTGCATGTTCATGGATATCTGATATGTTATTGCTTAGTGATTTATGAGTCTAGATCTTGGTTTGCTTGCAATTTTGATCAAACATGTAACATACTACTAGCACTTTGGCCAGTGCAAAAATCACCCAATCCACCCAAGCAAGTCCATCCATACTATCTCAAAGTTTCAAACCAATTCATACCGATGTATTAACTCATACCGACCTAAGCGGTTTGAGAGAAGAGGCACCGCAATTTTTAATTGATTGTATAATAAATTTGACAGTGCAGTTTGGATGGCGAGTTGAATTTTTTAAAACCACCATATTACCCTAGGCCAACCTATACACAACCCTACTAACACATGTAATTTGTTTAGTAAATGAATTGTGTTTGGATTTAAAAATTTAACACGGTTAATAAACAAGCTGGGTTAGAATTGACATATATACTCTAGTATCTGTGTCTCTATCCTCCAACACAAATTGCCACCCCCTATTATGGGGTTGTTGGGCAGTTAGCCCAAATTAAATTTTTTTGCACTTTCTTACCAAAATAAATAAATAAATCTGCGTATGCCACACTAAATCAGCCAATACAATGTTGGGAGTGGGGTGTTGACGTGCTGTGTTATGGAAAAAACGACGTCGGTTTTGTAGATTGGTTTTCCCAGAATTTGCCTCGAAGGAAAATGAGCTCTCAGGAAATGATGGGAAACCGAATTCCAAGAATCTCCAATTCTCGCACCATAATTCCCGAGGGAAAATAACACAAATGTCTCACTCGCACTCGCGAAAACAGAAAACAGAAAACGGAAAACGAGAGAAGTCGACTTCTTTCCAAAATAAAAAGGAAAAACACCAACAAAAAAAAAAAAATAGCAGCCCTTGAACCGAATTCACTTCCAATTCCAACACACAGGGCATCGTCGTCCTTCACCAATCCTATCTCTGGTAACTTTCTTCGATCTTCTTTTATATATATACACACACAAACGTTATCTGCAATCAGTGAATTTAGGGTTGAGTCGGAAACATTGTCTGATCTACTTCTTCCTGCAGTCTAAGAAGAAGAGTCAATCATGGGAGGAGGAGAACACGGTCACGGAGAGGGAGCCCATGGGGATTTCAGGACCAAGGTGTGGAGCATGACCGGCGGTCCTTACTGTAGGCCCAAGCACTGGAAACGTAACACCGCAATCGCCATGGCTGGCATTGTCCTCGTCTGCATCCCCATCGCCATGAAATCCGCCGAGCTTGAGGTTTGCAATTTCTATGCCCATGTTTTCTTTTCTACTCCGTTTGTTTGCTGAGAAAATGTGCTAAAGGAAATGAAATTAAAAGTTTCGGATCTTAGATAACTACGCTTTACCTTCCGTTTGCTGCCGAGAAAACGTAGAAAAGCAAAAGAAAAGTAAGATTTTGAATTTTAGACAGAAATAGAACGAAAACTCCGTTAAATTGAGCTTGTAGCTGGATATATTGTTTTTGGTTTCCTTTTCCTTCATTTTCCTTACGTTTCTCAGAACCAAACAGAGGTGTTTTAAAAAAATAATATTTATTTACATGTCATAAACGGTATTCTATAGACTAAGATCTCAAATTTGTGAATTTGTTTCTTTCCTTTTCTTTTTTTCTTCTTTTTATGTTTTTGGTTTATTGATAATGTGAACTTAATTTTGCTTGCAAGTAGGGTGAAGGTTTTGTCAGTAATTGTAGTTTAGTTAATTTAGTAATTAGAATACATGGGATGGATAAAGGTAACACCATGTCTACTCAATGTTTTGAATTTTGAATTTTGTTTGTAATTGCAGTTTAGTTAATTCAGTTATTGGAATACATGAGATGGATAATGTGAATTTCAATTTTGCCTCTTGCTTGATCTGTTCTAATGAGAAATTGTACGCTTGATGCTAGCTCCTTTATTAGGTCTCCTATTACAGAGTGCACTAAACAGAACTAGTGTTAAATTACTGTGAGTGAATATATATACTAATTTAAGCACACACAAGCATATACTTAAATGCAAAACAAAAGAGAACTAGTCAGGGCCAGCTTGATATAAATCGAGGGCTAAGGCAGCAATTTTAAATGAGGCCTTTTTGATATTTAATATATGTATATTTATTTAAATAATATTAAGTATCTCTATATAATAGGATATCTTTATTGAAAATCCATTTTTCTCATTCTTAGAGATGCAAGATTATTAAATAAGATTTCGTATTCAAACTTTGCTAGCATGACCTTAACAATAGATCATAGGGCTAATTTATTTTATCTTTCTTTTGAGTATATGGGCGTTTGTGTGCTTGTAGCGCATATGTTAATGAAGATTTTACACACCCGCAGGACGTCATGCATGTGTGACATCCATTGCAACTGTATGTGACAATCACATGCACACATGATAATTTAAATAACCACTGTTCATTAAGACATAATATATTTTCATCAGGGGGGGGGGCCTTTTAAATGCTTAATCTGTTGGCTAACAAAAAAATGGAGGCCCTTAAAGAGTATAAAATTGCTAACAACTAGGTGGTGGAGGCTCTTTTGAAGAGAAAAATATATTCATCTCTTTATTTTTTTTAATAGGAAATATGATTACAAAATAGTGCAAGAAGTGGTACAAGTAACATCAAAATTCCCTTCATTTAACATGGACGGATTGATAAGAGAAATAGAAATGAACCTAAAAGGCCCATTGAGCTATAGAGTGTGACACACCATTGGAGAATAGGAGACCTTTTGTATTGTGTGGCCCTAGGCAGTTGCCTAAGCTGCCTAGGGATGGAGCTGGGACTAGTATGGTGGTTTATGCATCATTAACGTGAACACTTTGGTTGTATAACACTTTTTATCTTTTATTTTTTATGATGAGGAAACCCTTTGGGCAAACCCCGAGCCCCCAACAATCCATATGGACCAGGTAAGACCAAGGCCCATGAGAATCATGGAAACCTTGTTTGGGTGGCCCCAAGGGGTTAGCAAGAGTCGATCTTAGGACCTCCGCTTCCTAAGGGGTTAACTTTAATTGATGCACTAGGTGGAAAGTGTCATTGTTGAATAGCTTCCTTTTTATACGGTGCACATCCTGTTGTGGATGGCTTTTGATGTAGACTTAGTCGTCATCTTCTGTGGTGATAAAATTTGGGTTGAGATACTCTTTAAGGACAAAGATCCATGCTGTGAACCATATTTAGCAACCTCAATCTGGACCTGTGGGGTCGTTTGTGTTTCTCCATTTAATCATTCATGGAACAACAGGAGGCCATGTGTATGATGTCGACTAGGTTTATCCCATCATTTCAGTCAGCATTGTCACTGAATTCTGAACTAATCCCTCATAAAGAAGGCCACACAGATTATACTATATATGTCTCCTTTTCACTTGGAAAGGATGGAACATTTAAGGAGAACCAGACGGATCCTAGATCCATGAATAAATTCTTGCATAATTACTGCGCTAATAGGATGGACATGACCTCATTGTATGGAGTTTGAGTTTAATCTGATTTTCTGATAACTTGAATATGTTTCTTCAATTCAGTGGTACATTCTTGTAAATTATATGTCCAATGTTGTATGGTTATGTGCTGCCTGCAACCATTTCGATCTCATCCTATATGAGAGGTGTCTTAGTTGTGTTCCACGTTTCCACTAAATTGTTTGATCCCCAAAATTGTTAGTGTTTCTTGAGGGTTTTATAATTTATGGGCACTGCAGTAAAAATCCAAATGCAGAGCCATGATTTGCAGTTTGGCTTTATGTAGTTCAGTTGGGAATTAGATCTGGACCTATATGATTGCTTGGAGCATTAAGGAATTTTTTTGCTTGTTTATTAGAGAAGTTGGATATTGATCTATTGATAATATAATTTCATGATACTTACCATTTTTAGATCAGGGTGGCTTCTGAGAGGTTACTGTTAATATCGATAACTTCACCTTGTAAATGGAAAATTTCAAATCACACTCATCATTGCCAGAAATTGAAAAATAATATTGCCAGTTGTCATTTAAAACTAGTGAAATCTGTCTTTGTATTTCTTAATATAACATGTGAAAGTGATAACCAGCAGTATTGGGATCCTAATTTAAGATTTTTTTTTGGGTTTTGGGGGGTGGGGGGTTGGGTTAAGCTTAGGATGGTGGAGAATATTGTTTAGGTGGGGCTTGGTGTGGACAAAAGGGGTGCTTTTTAATAAAAAAAAATTTAATTTTTTCATTTTTTTGCTGGACTTCCATATGTGGGCTCAGATAACTGACAGAAATATTCTGTCCAGAGTCCAGACCCGAGTTTTTCCTGGCTTAGACAAGAAATTATTGTAAATATCACGTTTTGGTGGCTGTTGATAAGCCCAAACATGATCTCGATTTCGAACTCGAATGTTTTGTCTGAGGTTCAGCTGGACGGGTTGGGAAAATGATTTTTGCAATCCATGATTTTGGGTGGTCTTTATTTTTCATTTTGAATCCAAAATTCGTAGGCTTTATGTTAGAAAGAGAGCCGTACCAAAGGGATAAAGGAAAAAGGAAAAAAGAATTAATGCTAGAGAAGGTTCAGTGAAGTTCCATGTTCTCATTCATAAGTTGAATGCCTTCATTCTTCTGAGCCCAAAGTCTCTAGGTGGTCATGTTGAAGTGAAGCCAAATTATGTCATGGGGTGGGAGTATGGAAATCCATAGTGGGGGGAGCTATTTCACTTTGCTAGAAAGGTGAAATTTATGGTGGGAAATGGATTTACCTAAAAAAAAAGGGTGCCACTATTGCCAGAGCGTCAATTGTTGCATCCACGGCTTGATATAACAAATGGACCAAATTACCCTTTTGAAGTCAAAAACACAAGGGAAAAAGAAAAGAGAAGCGGAGAGAGAGCAGAGCAGCAAAGAGGGATGTAGATGAGAGAAAGGGGTTCAAACTAACAGAACTCAGAGAAGGTAAGGCTTGCAAACCCAGTTAGAAGGGAGGTCGTCTTCTATGGAGAAGGCTACTGGCGACGATGGAGAAGTGACAATGTGTTGTAGCCAACGGTGGAGAAGTGACAATGTGTTGTTTGATTGCTGGATTTAGGTCAGATGTGTGTTATTCGATTCTAACAGGTAAATTGGGTTGTACCTCACTCTCTCTCTCTCTCAAGCCCTTGATTGGCGACTGGCCTTCCCAAACCACCTCTCTTCAACCTGTCAAAAGAAGAAAAAAAAAAATTTCCTATAGACCACAACTTCTTGGTGATAAATAGCTTCAATTCACAATGGAACTATGGAGTTTCAGGGCTGGACCTGGTTATTTTATTTCGTTGTTCCTTTGTTATTTTTCTTCCATATTAACGCAAATCATAGCCTGATGCAAATGGTTGTGGTAAATTGGCCAAAATCTGACGGGCAAGAAGATGTTCTCAGAATAGAGGGGCATCGTCACCGGTCGGTGGCCTCACAGGACAATGTCATTAATATTAGAAGACTGAGTTTCTCCTTTATTTATTCCTCATTTTCCCCTTTTCTGGGACGGGTAGTTTCTGGTATTCACTATTGTTGAGCAAACCCAGCGTGATTGGACTGAAGTGGATGGAAGGGTGTTGGGTTGCAATAAGAAGGTTGTGTTTTGGGTGTTGAGAGTGGAGATGAGAGCTAATTATGACATTGGTGAGGGTATGGTGGTGAGATTGTAGGTTGGTTCATGGGTTCGCCGAAGGTGAAGGAAAAATGGTGTGTTTTTTCTAAACTTTCTGACCATTTCTTTCTTGCTTTTGAATTCTCTATTAACTGTATTTTTATTGAAAGCACCGTGGAAATAACAATTTGTTCTCTGGCATTAACGCCACCCAAAAAAAAAAGGTGGGAAATGGGGAAAGGATGAGGTTTTGGACGGATCTATGGTGTGGTGTGAGAGCGCTACTACTTTACTAGAGACATTCCCATCCGATTAGAGTATTTCAGTCAATATGGATGAATGGGTTTTGGAATATGTTGAATGTGTCAAGGAAGCTCCTTTCTGGAATGTCAACTTCAGCAGACACCTACAATCCCTCCCAAAGTTGCCTTCCTCAGTTGGACTGCTACATAGGGGAAATGTCTCACTATAGTGCTTTAGACGAAAGGCTTTGCTTTGAATTATTGGTGTGTGATGTGCAAAGCAGGGCTAGAATCCATAGATCATATTCTCATCCATTGCAAGGGGGCGAAGGACTGGGGGCATTTTGCCTTTGCATTTTTGGGTTTCAATGGGTGTTTGCTGCTATCCGCTAAGTATTGGGATCTTAGAGATGTAGGAGTATAAACAAAGAGGGGATGTCGGTTTGGAAGATGGTTCCTCATGCTATCTTCTGGACCATTTGACGGGAAAGAAATGAGAGAATTTTTTAGAGCCTTGAGGCTACTTTTGAACATTTAAAGAATTCTCATATAGGGCCTTTTTTTTTTGGGAGTTGTTCGGAGATTGGACGAACTTCCAAAATTTATTGATTCCTTACCTTTATAGTTGCTTCCTGTTTCTTGGTGTACTTTTGTAAATGGGTCCCAGCCCTTCTTTTTGTGGATAAAATTACCATCATAAAAAAAAAAAATAAAAAAAAAAAAAAAAAAAAATTATATCATACTATGCTGCAATGCTGGAATCTGAAAAGAGAAATAGAGGAGGGAAGTAGTGATTTAATTACTAGCTGGAGGTGTACATCTGGTTTCACTTAATATGCTTTCACCTTGTAAACAAGACATTTGAAATATGCTATTAGAGTTCATTCTGGTTTACATTATATTATTCCTCCTTGACGTTGCTTTATCCTACACTGTTTAATCAAAGATGGAGTTCCAGTTCAACTAATTTGAGTTGCCCAACCCTCTTTTCATTTGTCTGTACATGGATCCTTACGCTTCTACATACTATGTAAATTAGCTAATGGGATTCTTTTCATGCAGCAACGCCCTCATCAGCCAGTGCGTCCAATCCCTTCACAACTTTGGTGTAAGAATTTTGGAAATAAAGAGTACTGAGTGTTCCGGCCCATTATTGGAGAAGAACCAGTAGTTGTTGGACCTCTAAAGTCGTTCAGTTTGGCAAGGCATTTCCTGTGCCTGTTAATTTGGGCAGCCTTTAAGGACTTCTTTTGGTAATTATTTTTGACTTGGAGTGGATGATCATCATGATTATATCTCTGTTACCAGAATAAGTTACTTTCTGCTTGCTGTTATTGAATAAAGGGTGGAAAAATCTAGTGCGACTTGCAATTTGTGGTATTATTGGTTTCATAGTATTCCATATTTTTAAAAATGTGAGGTTGAACCTATTCAACTTTTTATCTCAGTTTAGTAGCGTAAGCGGTCTTGCATTGAAAAAGAGCATACCTTGTCTCTGAGTCTAAAGTATGGCTATGGTTCATACTCATGAATATCTTTCCTACCCCCCCACCCCCCACGCGGCGCGAGTAATGGCTTGCTGAAATAGAATTCTTGTCACCATGATTTAAAAGTTTTCCTACCTTTTTTTTTCCTCTACCTTGGAGTAATTTAGACAGGGTACAGACGTATAGTGCCAGAATTAGGGAAATTATGATGGCACTGTTTGCTTTATTTTTTTGAAATGCTTCTGAGAAGCAAGTATATGTTCGCTTTTCAAGCGACTTACGTAGTTTGCAATGTGCGTTCCAAAGAAAAAGAGAGGAAGAAAGAGGAACCAAGAATATGTTCTTTTCTTTTTTCTTTTCTTTAAAAAAAAAAAAAAAAAAAGGATACACAGATGATCCTGATGCGGTGGGCAGCCCATGGACAACTCAAGCTTATAAAAGAAAGCTTGGGCTGGTCACGGGCAAAGGGCTCAATTATCATGTTCGGGTTGGGTATGCTCATGAAAGCATGAGCAACAAGCCTCCTGAATTGCACCTCTAGATGAATAGACCTATTCAAAAATTCATCCTTTTTTCTTTTTGTCTTTTTGCTATTTAATAATTCAGCGGTCCATTTAGCATGTGAATCTAAACCTAATCAAGCATCCTAGAGACACAGATTAACATGAATTCCATTGCATGGACACAAATGACATTGCATGTAAATTGATCAGATAACCAATAGTCAATCAATACAATTGCTTCACTATTAAAGCAAGGATTGCAAATTTGATAACCTTACCCAATGAAAGACTCGAATTCATAATATTCAGCTTGTATGTATAAAATATATCACTCAGTCTTGCAATTCTAGAACAAATCTTAGCAAAAAAATTAGAAAAATAAAATAATTTCTAGAACAAATCCACATTAGGTTTGTCAAGTGAACCTCCGCTCATGGAAGTAAGTCACTGCAGGTTGTGAAGTAAACGTCCACTCATGGAAGTTAGAATCCACCTAAAGCTATCACCCATACTGAATCATTAGTACTTTGTATTGATTTCATGAAGACTAAGGTGCTCAAAACTCACCACCGTGTTGAGATGCTGAGTACCATTGGATGAGCAAGTAAACGGTTCGGATTAAAAGTTGGAAAAATTGTCCATTAAGGTCATTTTAGTTATTTCAATAGCAGCTTTTTCAACTTTTAATCTAAACCGTCCACGAATTTATCTAATGATACTCAACACCTCAACATGGTGCTGAGTTTTGAGCACCTCAGCACTAAATCCTTAATCATCGTGGCTGACTCCTCAGCCCTCTGCTTCTGAATCCACAATAGCCATTTCTCTTAGTACCTTGGTTCTGTCTCGCACTAACCGATGGGTGAAATGTAGGTTAGGTGGTTTGAGATCCAAACTAAAGTGAACCTACATACCTCAAAATAATAATAATAATAATAATAAGACCAAACTATTGCCATCACTCAAAATACTCTAAGCCCCCCATTATTTAAAATAATTTGTTAAATTCTTTATATCTAAATGTAAATTTACCAATAAGGACATGTCTACTTAAAGACTCAAAGAATTTCCTATCCTCACCCCACTCTACCCCCAACTCCAAAAACACTACACCATCTATAGACTCCATGCTCTCACAAACCCTAACAACCTTGACACTAAATCCATATTTATATAAAAAATTAGTGTTTCTCATATTATATTTAATAATGGACAAGAAAAGCATTGATAGAGATGATATTAGCAACTAAAAGGTAAGTATTTATACACTTTTAATCGAGTTTAACTTAAGTTTTTGGTATGCTGAATTTTGTCTTGTTCGGTTTCTCGACTCCGAATATGTTTACAATGTTCATTTATTTAACACCGAACTCTTTTAATGCGTTCCGACTTTTAAGTCCGAACAAAATTATTTGATTCCGTTTCCCAACTCCGAACAAATGGATAGTGTTCAATTATGTAACTCCGAACAAATGGATATATATTGTTTACCTGTAGGAGTCCGAACAAGCTTGTGTTGTTCCGTTTTAAAACACTAAACAACTTAACTATACAATAATTGAGAATTGTTCATTTATTTAACTGTGAATGAATTTTGAGTATTCGTGTTTATAAGTCAAAACAAATAAGAAATGTTCGGTTTAAAAGGTCTGAATGTTTTTATATTGTTTTTTTCTATAAAGCCGAACATATATACTTTGTTTTTATTAATAGGTTCAAACATATATACTTTGTTTTTACTAATAGGTCCAAACAAATAAGAGATGTTCGGTTTTAAGTAACCGAACAGTTTTGGGGTAGGGTGAAAAAATGTTTAAAGAATTTTTTATTAAGGGTATTTTAGGAATATAGGGGGGGCTTTCAGTAATATTTGCAAGGATTTAATTAGTGGGGAGTTTAGAGTATTTTGAGTGGTGGCAATAGCTTACCCCTAATAATATTAATAATAATAAAGGAAAAAAAAAAAAAAGAAAGAAAGAACTGTAATGAACCTAATCTCATAAATTATAGAACATGCCATTGATTTAACAGTCAAATAACACTCGGCCTAAAGCCTTACGCTATGTTCGGATAAAGAATCTCTAGATTAAATTTATCTTTGAAATAAAATTTGTAAAATTTTTATAAAAAAAATTTCTTATAAATTTTTTACAAATTCCATCTACAAATTTCTTATCCAAACATAACATTATAATTACTCACAACCTCTGCAAATGATCAATAATTTCTTCTCAAAGGAGGCACAACAACTTGGGTTTTTTAAATTTCTTTTTAAAAAAGAAAAAAAAAAAGGGAAAAAAACCTAGGAATGCTTTGATATCTCTCACTATTTTCATGGCTTATAAAGGTGTATTTTATAGGCAAACTAAACCCTAGTCCCTGTAAGTTATCAAATCTTCCATGGATGGCAACTTTTAATTTTTATATTTACAAATTAGAATTAACAAGGTTCCTTCAAGTGGAACGGGAGCTTGATTGAATGTGCTTAGAACGAGCACTACTGCTAGTGGCACAGTCACAAAATTAATTCTGAAGAGCCAAATTTTGGTTGTTTTTTAGAAATTTTTTTTTTTTTTAATTCAAAATACCAAAGAATGTTCTTGTGACTTACTAACTTACAATCTGCAAAAGTATGAAAAATGAGGACACAGATAAAAATTAAAAAAGAAAATGCCAAGGGCCAAATTTATGAATAGCCAAAAAATATAGGTATAATTATTAAATAAGGGGTAGATCCACCGGTATTTACAATAGGCTGACATAACCATGCTCCACCCACCATTTGACCAAGAATTAACTGAGGTGCAAAAATGAAATGTTTTACATGAGTCCTTGATCTTACCCATTAAATAATAGGGACTTTGGCCACGAGTCTATAAAGTTAGACTTGTGCAGCCATAAGTCTATTATAAAATATTATGTAGCCAAAGGTCCCTCTTAGATATTTTCAGACAATATTACCCCTTTGTATTATGTAACAAAAGGTTCCTCTTAGAAAGTTACATATAATCAATGTAACTGTTTTTTTTAATATTTTTTTATACATAATTTTATATTCATCATGAGTCTTTTTCCTAATCTTTCCCAAAAAAAAAAAAAAAAAATTAATTAAATATGGGCAAACATCTACTTGTAATTGAAGTATGTATAGAAAAATAGTTACATGAAAAAAATTATTTTTAAGTCAATTGTAATTGAATTTTGGCCACAAAATATTTAAATCTTACAAATTTTTAGTTTCAAACACATCAATTTAATTGATTCAATAGTTACATCTAATAAATTTAATAATTTTGCATGGGAAATTGTGCAAAATTGAATCCACATTAAAATAGTTACATGTTTATTTATTTTAAAACCGATACATGTAAATATGTAATCAATGTAACTATTTTTCTTTTAATACATAATTTTATTTTCATCATGGGTCTTGTTTCGAAAAGCTCGACGAATAGAGTTTAAATATATAAATTTTATTGGAAATCGATATCTAGATTAAAAGTTATGTCATTTTAAAATTTGAAAACAAAAAATAACACTTAAGGGTAAACTTGACTTTATGTATTTACTACAGTTATAAAAGTAAGCTCATTTTATTTAAAAGTGAACTTATGGCTGCAAAAGTTTGCTGCATAGACTTATGCCTCTATAAGTCCTATAAAAATAGACTTTTCGCTAATTTCTCCTTAAATAAATAAATAAAGGGTAAAATGCAATAAACCCCCTCTTATTATTACCCATTTTTCACTTTACCCCCTTCTATTTTAAAAGTGAACAAAAAACCCCCTACATTAACTAGGTTTGACAATTTACCCCTTACCGTCTATCTACCGTTAGGAAAAGTAACGGTATAGTGTCATGTGCTTGGCACGTGATAGTGTTTATCATCTTTAAGACAAAAATACCCTTATCCATACCGGAGTGACGGTTTTGCTCGTTGAGTAATAGTTAGAATTGGTCTTCGTCTCTCTCGTCTTGCCAAGCTCGCCGGGGACGATGGCTGCCACTCCGACGTACTCATCTTCCTTCTGCTTTTTTATTTTTTTATTTAATATCGAATTTAATTTGAATTTATATACAACATATTATTTGGCTAATTGGATAACATAAGGGTAGCTGAGGGTTGATTGCTCCAGATCTGAATTCTTCCCCTTTTTCTCTTCCAGCAGCGTGAATCGAACCAATTATGGGTGTTCTTCAAATCCTCCCCACCGACAATTAGCTCTTATCTTTCGAACCCTAACCTTCCATACCACCATCGTCGCCGTTGTCCACACGTGGGTTTCGTCCATGGGGTTTCCCGTCTATCAGCCATGGCCGCAAGCTGCCAGTTCAAATGGGTTTGTCCCACGACTGCATTTATCGCCATGGCAAACCTTTGAAGTGGGTTGCCCAACATTTTTCCTGCAATGAAGCCAAAAAAAAAAAAAAAGGGGCAAACTACATATTAGTGTCACTAACTTTACCCCAAATTTCAATGTGGTGTATAAACTTTTAATTTGTCCAATTTAGTGCACTAACTATACATTAGTGTTTCAATGTGGGTAAACAAGGAACGGCCGTTTAGTTTACTAACGGAGACCTCACGTGGCGCTGACGTGGCGATCCACGTGGCGCTGACGTGGCATCCCTGGTGGAGTCTCCCAGGAGAAATTACATATTAGTGTCACTAACTTTACCCCAAATTTCAATGTGGTGCATAAACTTTTAATTTGTCCAATTTAATTCACTAACTATACATTAGTGTTTTAATGTGGGTAAACATGGGACGACCATTTACTTCACTAATGGGGACCTCATGTGCCCTCACGTGGTGGCCCATCTTGCACTGATGTGGCATCCCTGGTGGAGTCTCCCCATTTTTTCCCACCATTTGCATCTCACGTGCGCAGCATCTGAGAGATTGCTTACATTGATAACCCCTTATGATCTAGGGCTTCTGACCCAAGAGTGAGAATGGTGGTGGGAGTGGGGGACGCAAGGGCTACTTTGCTTCCACATCGACTACGAACTGATCTGAAGAATGGTAAAGATTATCTTCGGGAATGGTGGTAGGGGTGGGGGACGACGCGCGAGTTTGGGGAGGGGAGAGAATAGAGAAAGGATAGAAGGTGGAATTAGGGTTAGGGAGAAGAGGAGAGGGAAAACTCCATTTCTTTGAGGAAGTCGTTAATGTGGCAATAAGGGTGGAGAAGAATGGGGGAAGAGGGAGACTCTCATATCACATAAGTGGCACCTGTGTCTGTCTTTCCATGGTGGCAATAGTGGTGGTGGTGGCAGTAGTGGAAGACATGGTGAATATCTTCCTACTTTCAATAGTAGCCTTTCTTCTCTTCAGATAGAAGGGATTGTAATTACGTATGTTGGGAAAGGGAAAAGGGAAATGGAAAATGGAAAATGGAAATGGGAGGGAAGATGGGGTTTCCTATGCTCTATCATTTCTGACTATGAATGGGTTCGTCGAAACAGCTTTGATGGAGACTCCACCAGGGTTGCTACATCGGTGGCAGATGGGCTACCACGTAAGCGCACATAAGGTCCTCGTTAGTGAATTAAACAGTCGTCCCATGTTTATCCACATTGAAACATTAATGTATAGTTAGTGCATTAAATTGGACAAATTAAAAGTTTATGTACCACATTGAAATTTGGGGTAAAGTTAGTGACACTAATATGTAATTTCTCCTGGGGAGATTCCACCAGGGATGCCACGTTAGCGCCACGTGGATCGCCACGTTAGCGCCACGTGAGGTCTCCGTTAGTAAACTAAACGGCCGTCCCTTGTTTACCCACATTGAAACACTAATGTATAGTTAGTGCACTAAATTGGACAAATTAAAAGTTTATATACCACATTGAAATTTGGGGTAAAGTTAGTGACATTAATATGTAGTTTGCCCAAAAAAAAAAAAGGAAAAAAAACCATGGGGTGGGGGTTTCTTTGGAATTACATTGGGGGTTTTTTGTATTATAGTGGTGGTGGCGGAATTATAGTGGTGGTGATGGCGAGAGGGAAGAGCCGTGGTTCAATTGGGGTTGTAGGGTTTTGACAAGGTACGTGTGGTGGTTTGACGGGGTACGTGGCGTGGTTTTGACGGAACAGGCATAGTGATGACTACTATTTTCTCTGCATTTTTTTTTTTATTTGTTTTGTTTTGTTTGGGCTTAATCATCATATGAACAACACTGGCCTCCCGCCGGCGGTAACTTCTCCTCTGTTTTTTTGCTTTTTGTTTTGTTTTGGGACTTGGATCATTATATGAACAACACCTCTTACCGGTGTCGAGCTTCCCCTTCATTTCTCTACTTTTTTTTTGGGCTTGATCGATGTATGAAGTAAACCAGCTTGCCGCCGGCAAGCTTTCTCGGAATGGTTGTGGCGGTCCCCTTTATTTCTCTACTATTTCTTTTTTTGGGTGGGGGGCGTGTTGATCAATTTATGAAGCAAACTATAACTGTTTACAAGGGTTTATTGTCTGATGGTACCATAATTGTTGTGAAGCAATTCTCATCAAAATCAAGTCAAGGAATCGTGAACTTCTAAATGAGATAGGCATGATTTCTTGTTTACAACACCCAAAAGAAAAAGCTTGCTGGCGGCGAGCTTACTGGGATTCTCAAGTGGGTTGTGCTTAGTTCAAGGTGAAGCATAACCAGTCGGTCACCAAAAGGAGAGAGAGAGTTGCCGCGGTGACTCCGGCAACTGGATGAGCCGGCATTTTGGGAGCAATGCCCCAACCAAAACGCATCGTTTTATATATATAAATCAAGGGTAAATTTGACTTTTCATTCACTAGTTAACACCGTAACCCCCTGGAAGAGTATAAGGGGTTTTTTGTTCACTTTTAAAATAGAGGGGGGTAAAGTGTAACCCCCTGGAAGAGTATAAGGGGTTTTTTGTTCACTTTTAAAATAGAGGGGGGTAAAGTAAAAAATTGATAATAATAAGAGGGGGTTTATTGCATTTTACCCATAAATAAAAGGATCCAAAAGGGCCAATTTTCCCTGGGTCATTAGTAGTTCCGACTCGGCTGACTACTGCCAAAGTCAAAATTCTATTAAAAATGGCATTGTTCAAATGGGAAATCATAGTTTGACTAAATTATGGGTTTTGTTTTTCTTTTATCTTTTTTTTGTTTTTTTTGTTTTTTTTTTTTGGAGTTCTAATATCCGAAGTATGGTCCAGGGAAATTATAATCTGACTACCTAGGTTATAAATTTATAATGTGACAGTATCTAAATCACTTACCAGCCTAAAGTACGTGTGAAATCGAAGGCATGTTTGGAGAATAATTCACTCAATATCACTTCAATTTTCGTACGTAGGACCTTCTAATCTTGAACAATGTAGCTCATAGTCGGTTGGTACCAAATTCTGAACAACCTTCCCACAAGAACATTGTTTTAAGTATGGAGTTTACCAATGTCACAAATGGAACTTAAATAATTGGGGTTATTTAAGTCAAGATAAAAATAATTTTCGGGAAAAATAAAATAAAAGAACAAATGAAAAGTAAAACCCACCTTTGATTCTGGACATTTTTTATTTTATTTTAGGGTAAATTACAAAAAAAATAAAAATAAAAATAAAACCCTGAAGTATGGGGGTCAGCAGATAACCTCTTTATATTTTAATTTTACCAATGTGCTCCCTAATTCAGTTGGAAGACGAAATCAATCGTCGATGGCCACCTAGTTAGCCATGATGTTGGCGAGGGTTCCGACGATTGCAGAAGAGTCAAAAACATTTTGGATAACACAGGTCTGTTAATGATGTCATGTGAGTAGCCATGTGACTAATTTTCGTCAAATTTCATTAACGGCGAGTGACAGTGAGGCATATTGACAAAAATTAAAACATATTGGGGTATATTAATAAAATTAAAACATAAAGAAGGTTATCTGCTGACCCCCATACTTTAAAGGTTATTTGCAATTTACCTTTTATTTTATTTTATTTTATTTTGTATAGAACCTACCACATGAGGGTCCCAGTGCTTAACAAAATCAAGACACATTCATTGAAATTTGTTTTATGTAGTGATGGGAGAATTACTCCAACTATAAAGGAGCCATTCTTTAAGTAAATTATTGAAAACCCCCCCCCCCCCCCTTAGATTATATGTCAATTTTAATTACTCCATTACCCACAACTTTAAAATTGAACAAAGTGGCGCTAAACTATTCAGGTGTTATGGTGATGTGGTTAATATAATAAGCAAAATGACCTTGGGATCATTATTATTGTTAAAATAAAATATTTCAAACCATTAAAAAGTATTTTTACTATAGAAATTACAAAATCTAAAAACTTTTATAATTTAAAATATTATAATTATTTTATTATTTTAATGAGAATAGTAGAAATTTTTTTGCTAGATACGTGATATGTTGTTATATATATCAAATTATAGAGATATTTTTATTATTTATTTATTTATTTATTTATTGTTAAGTGATAGGAGTAGACAGAAAGCTGTCTGAAAAAAGGAAAAAGTGTACTTGTGACTTGTGAGTGCTTCTTCATAACGTGCATCATTTTAGGGCAGGCTCCTTCCTATTTCCTGTACGATGGAACAAAGTTTGGCACGTCAAAAGCCCAAACAGATCTTTCTAGAGATTCATATAGGAGATGAAATCAGGAAGGAAGCAGACAATGATAGATTTGATGCCCTAACAGGATTTATTATTATTAGAATCATTTTTTCCCCCCTAATGGCAGAGAATATCAAGAATGCAGAGGCACCATTCGGGGGAGAATAATTCCCTGCGTGTATGTTAGCGGGGAAGGCGAAAAATACAGTCACTACTGACTGCTAGAAGAGAATTGAATTCCAATGGACAATTGAGAATCAGACTAGAAAAATAATTCTTCTCCAGAATCCAATTCCATTTTGATTGACTTAGAATGCAATGCATCAACACCACGCATGGTTTCCGCAGCTGCAATTATTGTAGGCGAATTTTGACCCAATCACCCACGTAAAATTAAACAGCTTCCCACTTTCTTTTTAAAAAATCCAATTTGCTTGCTTAGTTTCCTTTAATGATTGGCTTCACAATCCCACGATGTGAAATATAATCACAAGGAAAGTCATTAGGGTTAGCCTAGTTGTGAAGGAGGGTATAGTACTCCATCTGTCCCATTAAGATAGGTCATATTTGTAATTTTTTTTGTCTCAAAATGTTTGTCCACTTTGAAAAGTCAAATCATTATTTTTATAAGTTTCCTATAATACCCTTTGTTATTTCAATAATAACTTTTAACACAAACCCAATACAAAAATGTTGAGGGTATTTTTGGAAAGATGAAGTTTAATTAATACAAGTCAATGCAATGATGACCTTTTCTTAAACTCTGTGATTTATCAAACCTGATCTATCTTTGTGAGAAAAAAGGAGTAAAAAATAAGATTATAATAAATTAGAGGTTCAAACCCTGCAACACCAACTGTGCCAAAAAAAATATAAATCAAAAAATCACGGGAGAAATTGGTTGACATGGTTAAAGTGTTTTATTTATTTGAATTTTTACTCATTTCATTATTTTTAACCATGTGGCAACCCCTAAGTTCTGAATTTCTCCACCTAGCAGCACCCAATGATCCTCCAAACACCGCCTGATACACATTTTCTTCCCTTTTTATTTTTCTTTGGAAAGATGTGCTAAATGATATACCACCTTCCTCATATCTTATACGTAAAGTGTTAAATTGTACTGTTCAAAATATCTATCTATATCTATACTACCTATATATATATACATACATACACTACCTATAAAAAGATGAATGGGAGAAAAACTTTTGATTGACTAATATACTCTTATTTTAATTTTTAAATACACAACTACCCTTCTACATATATAGGAAATATAGCAATATAAAACATATACCTTAATAAGAATTTTAAGGAAACTATAATTTTTATAAGAATTAAATAAAACCAAACCACCCTTCTACATATATAGGAAATATAGCAATATAAAACACGTACCTTAATAAGAATTCTGAGGAAACTATAATTCTTATAATAATTAAATAAAACAAGAAAAAAGATGCATTAAAAAGATTAATAATTGCAAATTACTCTTCAACCACAAGAATATGTCTTTAGAAAATCCTTCTTTGTAACGTCTTTGATAGGAAGTCTTTCTCTATAACACTGATTCTTTAATTAACACGTAATATGAACAATATTCGTTTATTTCTTCTTCTTCTTCATTTTTTTTTTTCCTCCCTTTTAACTCTATTGGTTCGTGGTTCGTTTTCCACACTCTTCTATCGAAGACAACCAAGCAAATTAAGTGAAAGTGCGTACAAGCACGTTCCAATTTGGTTCAATGAGAGTCTTAACCGTGAGTGTGCTTGGTGAGATTTTAATTAATATTACTTCGTATTATTTTTATGATTATAGGTTTGTTTTGATAACATTTTAGCAATAGTTGTGTAGTTTGAATTTTTTATTAGGTTCTATATGGGCATCAAATTCGATATTAGAGAATTCAAGAAATTTTAGATAATATTTTAGTAATGGTCATCATTACATATAAGAATAGAAATTCAAAATAGTAGCAATTCATGAATTTCCAAGAATTGATCCTATAACATCAAATATAGCGATTGCTCTACCTTTTTTTTTTTTTTAAATGATAAAAAAAAAATTTCTCATAAGTTATGGATAGTCTACCTACCGAAACTGTATAGTTTACATAGATTTTTATTCAATGCATTTATCATATTCTTATGATTTTAATGCATAAATTGATAGGATAAAATATGAGTGAAGTAGTATTTTCTTAAGATAAAACATTTGGCGCATATCTGACATTTAAATTTGTTAAATCAACATATATTTTCCTTTGAAAGAAAAACAAATCTATCAATTAGATACTTTCACGTGCGTTGCACGTGGGCACCAACTAGTTTATCTAAAACTGCTTGTTCAAATAATGTAACATCCGTCGTCACTCATCTATTATGAATAATTATTTTTTAATGAATTTTTTTTATTGGTCCGTCCAACTACAACATCACGTGTGTAAAAAAATTTTGGACAACCTATTTGGACAAATACATCATTAATCTTCCAATATAATGTGGAGCGATCATATGGATGCAGGCTTATAATTCCATCCTCATGGAGAAACGTGGTGTACAGTTTGACACTCAGGCTTGCAAAACGTTAGCCCACAGGGCCATTAGATGATAGTGAATTGGTTATGCTGGACAAAAAATTAAATCTTAGTTATGGAAACAAATTTGAAAGGAAATTATGTATGCGTTTTTTAATTTTTATTTCCTATTAATTAAGATTCCATGTTGAATTGCAAAGCATTGACATCGTACTCATGTTTGGGTTCAAAATTTCCGTAGAGACATGTTGTGGTGTGTAGAGTTTGATGATATTGGTGGCCTGGAGCGTTTGGGGGAGTCCCCCAAGGGGTTTCAAGGGGGTATTTTAGGTATTTTCTCATAATTCTATGTTAACCCTAATTACTACGAGCGTCATATATAGAGGGTTGTCAGAAATTTTTGTATCTTGTACTCTTTTTTGCCTCAAAGTATAGTGGAATTGTGTGTGTGCCGTGGACGTACTTCAACTAGAGGAAATCACGTAAATTTCTGTATTCTTTCTTCTTTAATTTTTTTTTTCTTTCGTGTTAATCGTTATATGTGTGGTAGAGAAACGTTAATTTCTCCCAACAAGACACTTTTACTTTGCCTTCAACGATAGGGTACGGCTGTCATGAAAGACTCCTCATTGGTGAATTGAGGAACTCCTCATTAATGGTAAACTGATGAACTTTTTATCATTCTCAAGAGTTAATGTATAAATTTTAAGACAAAACCTATGCCCTTGGGTAAAGGATTCTTCAAGGATCCCACATATAAAAAGTCATTACAAAATACTATGTGGTTTGATCACATAAGCCAATCAAAGTTTGATGCTCTATTTGATCAATTAAAATCATTAGTCAACTTTGATTGGTTCGTATGATAAAATTGCAAGTAATTTTTTGATGAATTTTTGTATATAGGAGAATTTGAAGAATTATCTATCATGGTATAAGAGTATAAGTTTTGTCTAAAAATTTCTACATTGAAATTGAATAGGTCATATTCGGATTTATTTTTCCTCCCTAAACAAATTGCTCTGTTTAATAATTTTCGTCACTCAAGTAGTTCAATTTTAATAAAAATTATTGAGGATTATAAAGTTTCTAATATAATAGTGTAACTATTTTCGCCGACGAGCGAGTGACCAGTGATGATCGTGGCCATAGCTTCAATCCCCTTTATCTCTCAAGTCTTAACCTCTCCAACCTTCTCTCTCTTAAATTTCTCTCTGTCTTTCGCTCTCTTTCGGATTCGAAAGGGTATATTAATTTTCAAGAAACAGCCGTGAAAGCAACCTTTCCTTTGGCAATAACGCTGCTTTTTTTTAAAATCATAACACTAATATATACTCCGTATTTTAATTGGGTAGAATGTATAAAATTGATTCAACTGAGTTAAATCTTTTATTAAATCTTTTGAAGATAATAAATTACGCAAGACCGAGCACACTTTTTGATTGGTGAACCCATCATTTTTTATGCTGACGTGGCCCAGTCGCATTCAAGAGGCCCAGGAGTAAACACAACACAGGTCCAAGCTGGGGGCTGATAAAACCCGTCCACGTGCTGACCGGCGACTCCTGCATCGCCCTAAAAACAGATTCTCCCGCATATATCTACCCACCCTGCCCCATTTTTGTCCGGGCAGCTCATCTCCCCCCCTTCTATCACCGTACACATGGCATTTTAGCACATTCCTTCACTCTTTACGGCCCACACTCCTGCCCGAACATTTCGGGCAGCTCCATTCCGGTGAATCTGGTCTCTTATATTTTTTACGTAGGTTCGTCACGTCTCAACAACAGCTTCAACTGTTTCAGCTGTCACATACAAAACCCAAAACCAAGAAAATAGTACAAAATCAAGAGAGAAAAAACATCACTCTCTCTCTCTCTCTCTCTCTCTTCCCCCCTCCCTCTACGTATATATATATATACACACATATATATGTATATATGTATATATATGTTGACTCTCTTGAGAACATCTTAGTACTCGAGCCTCTACATTTTCCCGAGAAAATGTGGTGTGAAAGACTCGGAAAGTTTTGATTAGGAGTTAGACTTAGAGTTCCCTGTACTCTGGTCACTGATCTTGCGCTCGTCGTTTTCGTTTTCGTTTTCGATTTGGGTTTTTTAGGGCACAGAATGTGGAACCTTATGCGATTTGCGGCGTCGAGTGTCCGCCGATCGCGGCGGTTCTCGACGGCGATTCCCGGTCCGTGTATCGTTCACAAGCGTGGTGCAGATATTCTTCATGATCCCTGGTTTAACAAGGTTAATTTTTTTTCCCTTTTTTCTTTGCTGAACAATTACTTCCTTTTTTGTGGATTCATATGTAATGGTGATCTAGGAAAGTACAGTGGTTTTTGTGGTTAATTTTGTTAGATTTCTATACGATAAGAGTGGATTTGGCGTGTTTCGGCATTTTCGTCATTCTGGAATTTTGTATCTGGGAGTTGTTTCAATGATTTATGTCCTGTAGGAATTTCTACCGTTTGTGTGATGATTGTCCGTTCTGAGCTAAAAAAAGACACCATTTAGTTAGCTTCTCCGTAGTGCTTTTCTTCCTTTTGAAAGCAGAAATTGAATTGATTTTAGCTCTTAAAAGCAATAAAAGTGCTGTCAAAATATTGGGAATAGTACCTAAGATTTGCATATAGCAGTATTTTGCTATGATTTTTAATTTAGGTTCTGCAAATGGAGTGAACTATGCGGTTTATGTTTGAAGTATGCTTCTGATATTTAAACAATCAAGCTTATAATGACTATATGTACTAAATCGCATTTGAAAATTTGTTGCTAATGAGTGATGACTGGTGAGTGGTGAGATTAATTGAAACTTCCTTTCCTCTACCTTTTTTTTTAATTTTTATTTATTTTTTTTGTGTGTGGATTCTTGAAAACAGGATACTGGCTTTCCTCTGACAGAAAGAGACCGGCTTGGGCTTCGTGGCCTCCTCCCACCTCGCGTTATATCATTTGAGCAACAATATGCTCGTTTTAGTGAGTTTGGCACCAATTGTTCTGAAGTTGTTAGTATATGCAAATTTTTAATCATGTGACACTTATCTCTTCTTATGACTAATATAATTAGGTCTAAACTGTATAAAAGTTCTAACTCTGTCCTCAATTGTAACATAAGTTATTTATTTATTTATTGTAGGTAGAAAGAGCAGTCAGATATTCCAATGAAGCATTTTTTCCTAATTATATGTAGCTAACTCTTCTGTGTTGATGAGGCTAGATAATTTTACCAAACTTGTCATTGAGCCAACAAAATCAATTAGCACTGGGGTGGACTTGTAGCTCTATATAATTTTATATAGTGCTATTATGCTACTCCCTCAGTTCCTATTTTATTGGCCTCCTTGCCTTTTTGGGATGTTTCAAAATTATTGTCACATTAAAAAAGTCAATGATTCTTCTTATTTCATTTCCTAAAATACCCTTAAAAGGGTATTTTCTCTTTTTCCAATGTTTCATACAGAGGGCAAAATTGGAATGTAAAAAAAAAATGTTGATTTTTTTTTTTTTTTTTTTTTTTTGGTGATGAAGTAAGATTTGTATTAATAACAAAAAGGCTTAGCCCAAGTACATGAGACATATACAAGCACTAGAAAAAGATCCCTCTAAAGCTTAAGGGCATCAACAAAATGAACAAAGGAAAGATTAGTATACTTAGAATAGCTAGAAAACCACAAAAAAAAAGACTCAACCAAATTGAATTTGAGTTCAATTGTAGACTTTTCAATTCCATCAAAAGTTCTAATATTCCTCTCCCTCCAAATCACCTTAGCCACCTTATTATCCCCTTTAATCCACCAACCCGGAATAAGGTCATGGCCCTTGGGTAGAAGAAGGGAGAACCCAATGGACACCAAACATATTAAGAGCGAGCAACCAAAGGCTTCTAGTATAAAAAAAATGTTGATCTGAAAGCATTTAGTAGGGTTTCCTAAAAAAACGTGTTTCTTCAAAGGGGACAGTCAATTAGGAATGGAGGGAGTATACTATTTGGTGGTTGAGATCATTGACAGGTCTTTGGGGAATGCGATGGACGTTATTTATTTATTTATTTATTTTTTTTTGGGGGGGGGGGGGGGAGGGAGTGGGGTGGAAGAGAGTTGAGAGGGCAGAGCCCCCTTGTGTAGAAGTGAAGAGAGCAGCACCCTGGTTTGAGTGTGACCAGCCCCTTTCTCATCATGACCCCCGCGGGGGGGGGGGGGGGGGGGGTGGGTGTATTTTTCACATGTCTGGCCAATGCACTTGTGCACTTGTGCAGGGTATGAACATAGTTGATAAAAAATGAGAGATGATCACTGGTCCAATGCACATCTCTCTCTCTCTTTGAAAAAGTGACAAGTGTCCTGCAATCCATCTCTTTCTCTCAACACCCCACCCCCCCCCCCCCCCCCCCCCCCCCCCTCTTCTCTTCCCCCGGCCTGCATAGCTAGGAGTTGGCATCAAAGGTCAAGATGGCAGTTATAAAATTAGAAACAGAGCAATGTAATTCTTTGTAAAGCACTCTTTTGATGGTGTATTTCGTGCGATGGCATCATCCTAGCTATCCTATCCCTCATGCCACCAAATCTATTTCCTCCTTGTCGTTCCCTGGCATGTTTAAGTATAATGTGACTAGGCATATACTGCTCATTTGGCACCCTTGTGGTGGGTGCTCATACTCCGCCATCCATATTTGGTTGTATTCAGCAATTTGATGGATATCAAAATAAATTATTTAACTGCAAAAGAAGGGGGTACTGAAATATATGTGCAAATAATATAATAAACTAAAACTGTATAAACGATTTTCAAAGCAAAAATTTGTGTTACATTATTATTGAATAAATATATAAATGGGTGACAGACTGACAGGTTGTGGTATATGGTCAGGACTCTCAATAGAACAATAGCTGAAAGGTTTGATAGTGTATATTGGCTGCATATCTTTTTTCCCTTTAACCATACAGAAAGTAGAAACCCATGGTTAAGTTGATTACATTTAGACGGTTCATTTAACATAAGCTCTTTGCATGACAACTTCACTGCAATTATCTATTATTTCCTACGTACGATTTTTGCGTAAGGATATTGCTCTATCACTTTTGAGGCTCGCCTTGGGGCAAGGCAATTCAAAAACATGTTAAGGCTTAAAAAATTAAGCAAGGCTCTCATTAGGCATATGCCTCACGAGCCGAGGCATAGTCAAAGGTGCGCTTTTTACTCCTTAGCTCATCAGGCATATGCGTCATGTGACCTTTTGTTAAACCTTCTCCTTTTGAATTAATTCTTTAAAGGGACCAATCGTTTATTTCTTTTGTTATTTGATTGCATATAATAACTTTCAACCATGTTTATTTTATTTTAATACATTTTATATCAAACCATGTATATTAGTAGAATTATGTTCCAACTTTTTTACATGTTTATGCACAATTTTTGTATAATTCAATCCATGATGCCATATGAATCTTTTGTCTTTAAATAACTATACTACTATGATTCTAAATGTCCCAAAAATGTTTATATACTTTTTCAATATTTGTGGTATTTATTTATTAATGGGTTTTCTTAATGTGTGCCCTTAGGGAACACGTTAAACTGTAATTAATGAGGCAATCCTTGTATTGAGAAATGTATTTGCACAATTTTCTAAACATTTTCACATTTTTCTAACAATTTGCTCCATTTTCTATGCATTTTCACCACTTCCCATGCAATAATTGCCTATTTTATTGCATCTTAACATGTGCCCTTAGGGCACACGTTAAGAAAACCCTTTATTAATTTTCAAAATGCTAGTACTTTCTTATTTTTTTTTCTCTTTCTTAAAATGAAAATTACTAATTGAAAGGCTTATGCCTTATGCCTTGAGGCTTATGCCTTGCTTTGCAAGAGGTATAATGCCTTGCCTAACACTTTCACCTTTAAAAACATTGATCAAAACCCTTTTCTTAATGCAAATTGTCCCTTGAGAAGATGTCCTCCCATTTGTACATTCACTTTCTTTTCTTTCTGAGAAGTTTTATTTCTTAAGATCATGACATTAAGGATGCATTATTTATACTGTTATTTTCACGTTGAATTTTTTAGTGGAGTCATATCGATCACTAGAGAAAAATACTGAGTGCCAACCAGAGGGCATTGTATCCTTAGCCAAATGGAGGATCTTAAATAGACTGCATGACAGGAATGAGACATTATACTACCGAGTAAGTTTTTTGGCGAATACCCGTTTGTGAATTTTAAGGCATTTAAAGCTTATGCTAATCCAAAGAAATTTGTTGAATTTCTCTCTAGGTTCTTATTGATAACATTAAAGACTTTGCTCCGATAATATACACTCCGACAGTAGGGTTGGTATGTCAAAACTATTCAGGATTGTTTAGACGCCCACGCGGAATGTACTTCAGTGCGAAGGACAAGGGAGAGATGATGTCCATGATCTATAACTGGCCAAGTCAACAGGTAAGATTTGGATCTTGTAAGAGTACAAAACAGCATATGCCATTTTCCTTTTTTGTTTCTCTCCTATTTGACGGTTATGAATGATGATGATTTGGTTATTTTAACTCTTTACAGTACACTTCTTTTAGATGCTAAGCAATCAAACTTGTTGAAACTTATAATCTGAAATTCTGAATCAATTATATATTTTCAGGACTCAAAGATAGGACTGAGATGCTAAATTAATACTTAGATTTCTCTCTGTTCAATACAATTATTCATAATTCTATTTTCTCTAATAGAGCTACCTTACATGCAAAGCGAACTACCCAAAGCATTTTTCTTTTGTGCATAGTGCTAAGGCCCTTTGTTTGATGCTATTCAAAGAATAAATTCGTGTATTCTCTCTCTCTCTCTCTCTCTGTCTCTCTCTGAACAAGCAACAAATAATTTTATTAATAGCGAAATAAAAGATACAAGGAGGACAAGATGCTCTACCAGATCTAAAAAAAAAACAAAAGAGAACTCAACAATCACAAATTTCTTTCCACCCTGCCATAATCACAAAAAGGAGAATTCCAAAGCAAGCTTTGGAAGCTGAAGCCCAAAAAGAAGCCAAAAAGATTAAATGATCCCACAAGTCTTCTTCCTCCTAGAATTTGTCTTAAAAAATTCTCATATTTCTTTCTTTCCAAATGACCCAAAAGCAAGCAACAACTGCACATCTCCAAAGAGTCATAGCTGATAGCTCTCTAACTTCTCCCAAAAACCCCAATGCCCCATAACCAACATACATGTTCATGAAATGGGAGGAACCCTCTCTCTCTCTCTTTCTCTCTCTCTCTCTCTCTCTCTCTCTCTCTCGGTCAAGAACTAAAACGCCTCCATTGAAAAGGTATATTCCATTATCAATTGTTTTGTATCTTAGTTCTTGTCCAACCCATATTTGAATAGGCTAATAGTAATGGCTCAAGTTGTTGTAGGAACTTGTAGTCTACAGATTACTCCATCATTAAGTGTCCTCTTTTGACTAGCGAATTTTGTTTTTTGGTTCAAGTCAATGTGTTTCCATCAGTTGTCCCTAAATTGGAACACTTGGTCGCCTGGTTGGCAAGATACTTATTTCCAACTTAGCTTTGGAGTTGTTTGTTTGTTTGTAATGTGCTTTTTTCCTTGGTTGGATCATTGTTTATTTTATTTTCCCTTTTTCATTTGGACGAAATCTCTTCCTCCTCTTCTTGTGTCTTCTCCCTTTACTTTCTTATAAATTTTGTTTCCCATGACCATATCTCTCTCTCTCTCGCTCTCTCTATATGTGTATATATATATATATATATATATATATATATATAGATATATAGATAGATAGATAGATATATGAGGTATTGTAGTACTGTGACAAGACTTTTAGAACTAGTTAGATTGCAAATAGGGTCATCCCCTATAAAAAAATAGCTGCATGTAAAGGGTTGCTATGGTTGATGCTAGATCTAGTGCGCTAAGAGATCCATGGCATATTTACTTGGGTTACAGACATCTCTGAGGACGAGTGTTTATGCAATCCAAGAAAATTATAATTACCATGATCCTTCATATGGAACTTAATCAAGAGTACCCTTCAGGTCTTGAATTGCCTAAGTATCATTTCTTGTGATGATTTTATTATGTAAGAAGATAATCAGAATTTGATAGTGTCATTGTGGAAAAGGAGAATTATCTGGTGCTTTTCTTCATCACGCTTTAAAGCAAGCTGAAGTTTTTGCATGTCTGCAGGTCCGGTTTTATCCAAACTCAGCTTGTGACAATATGAGATCACATGTAGTAAGTCCATAAGCTACTAAGCATTAGAGAAGGTTAGGTGGGCCTTAATGTCTCACTTCTGTCTGTGCAACAGTTTGGGGTTGATACATAATGGAGTTTTTCATATTTGTTCTCATTTTAGTCGGTTAACATTTTATAATGTTGTTGTCAAATTTCACATCTTTGTCAGAAAGTGCTGTTTTTTGGCGTCCATAGGCTTTGGCAACCTCCCAAGGGAACAATGTAGCTATGTGATGCATCCGAGGACATGGTTGATAGTTCAATGCACCATTTTAGAAAGATGCTTCATCATTACGATAATAGAACATAATTCATGCTGAGGTCTCTCAAGAAGCATTAGGAGTTCGTCTTACCCTTGGCTTAGCAGGGTTTGCACTATGATTTGAAATTTCATTGAGATTGTCATATGTAATATCCTGTAAGCCAATATGTAGTTGCTTAATGACTGTTCCATCTAGATGATTCATTATTCCATGTCCTTCAGCAGCAGGTACAAAATAGGGAGAAGAGGCATATATGGATTGGCAATAATCGAGAAGTAAAAATGAATTCAATGATGAGGAAGTAACCGTGCCAAATATGTTATATAGAGAAAATATTTATGACAACATGTAAATATAAAGCATCTAATACCATCTATAATTACAGATTTACAGAGAAGTTTCTTAAGGAGGGATGTGGAAGAAGAAAGAAAGGCAGGAAGAGAATAGAAAAGGAAGTTTCACGGTTAATGGTGGGAGAGAAATTTACGCTGCTCCTACCCAAAAAAGGAAAAGGGGGAGACAGGATATTATGCTGCCAGTGGTGGTTTATAGTTTTATACAGTTGAAATAAACTGTTATTGATTAGAATGGTAAGTACTGACAGCTATAGATCAGAGTGGATGGTTACTAATTGTTGTAAGTGGCAGTGGATGATTATATGAATGAGAAGTGGTAGTTACTAAAAGTAGGTGGCAGTGGATGTTATGCTTCCAGTGGTGGTTTATACAGTTGAAAGAAACTGTTATCGATTAGAATGGTAAGTACTGACAGCTACAGATCAATGTGGATGGTTACTAATTGTTGGTGGCAGTGGATGATTATATGAATGAGAAGTGGTAGTTACTAAAAGTTGTATTCAAAATTAGAGTGGGTAGTCAATTTCCACCTTCTTTTAAAACTTATTGTTACATGTGGTGGGTAATTCACACTGTACTCTCATTGAATTTATGAGGCTCCTAGTGAAGGTGATAAATGTGAATCCTATTCATTAGGAAAACTTGATCGGTTCATGTTTGATCAACTGTATTATCCTAATTTGTTACCTGGCCTCAAATAGCTCACAAATATCTAAATAATCAGTAATTCTGAATATCGTGTATTTAATAATAAGTCTAGGTCATCGTCCTCATAAGTTGTAGCTCCTCTGCTAAGTGGCTGAGTCCTTAGCATTATATCATGTACTGTTGATGCTAATTTTTGGTTATATTACATTACAAACAGCTTTCAACTTGTCCATACATTGATATATTCTAATTTTAGTATTCTGCAAAGTTCATGGATTTGACATATCAGGCTTGATTTATAATTGCTGTAAGTTTTGATTATAATTAGAAGCGCTGCTTTTGCTAGCATTAAGAAACTTCCCATATCCATGGCTTTCTCTTCTTCTTCTTCTTCTTCGTCTTTTCTTTAAAATATGTATATATATATATATATATATATATATATATATAAAAGCTTTTGCATCTCTTTGTAATTGTTACTGTAGGAAAAGTCACTATTCTTGCTATGATAATTGTAAAACCCAATAAGCACCTTGCTAAAGACCTTTTGCAGTCTTGTAAGTGCACATTGACATTAGCTTACCACAATCTAAACAATTTTTCAACTGATAGTTTACTGTGCTATGACTAAGGGAGCTTCTTTGTTTACCAAGAAATGAAAACAGTTACATTCAGCAATTGTTGCAGGCTTGCAGCTCAAGGTTATGATTCTTACTGCAGTTGTCATATCATGGGTGTTTGGTTTCTCCTCTATATTGCAGGTAGACATGATAGTCCTGACAGATGGAAGTCGTATTCTTGGCCTAGGTGACCTTGGAGTTCAGGGAATTGGAATAGCCATTGGAAAACTTGATGTGTATGTTGCTGCTGCTGGCATCAACCCACAGAAAGTAAGGGCTACTATCTCTCTCTCTCTCTCTCTCTCTCTCTATATATATATATATGTATATGTATGTATGTATGTATGTATGTATGGGTGCATTCACTCCTGTGCACCTCATATACGGGGCTGGCTTGGTACAAGTTGAGGCCTAAGGCAAAAATTCTAAACGAGGCATTTTTCATATTTAATATATTAATATAAATAATATTAAGTACTCTCTATATAGTAGAATTGTTTTATCTAAAAATCCATTCTTCTCAGTTTTTGAAATGCAAAATTACTATTTAAGTTTTTGTGTTCAAGTTTTGCTAATATTTTCTTTTCAGTAGATAATATGCATGGCTAATCTGCTAAATCTTTATTGTGTGTGCGTGAGTGGGATATCCAAATATTGAAGTTAAAATGGACGAGGAAAATACGAAAAGGAAAAGTGAGAAGAAGAAGAGGAGGTAAGAGAGAGAAAAGATAAACAATAAAAGCTGATGAAGGAAGAAATGTCATCACCACAAGAATAAGGATCCCAAATCAGATGGTTTTATGACATGGGACTTTGGAATGAATGCAAGACTTTTTTTTTGGGTGTAACTAAAACTTAAACCCACTATGTTATAACCAAAAGGAGTACACTGACTTTCAAAGTGAATCCAAGGTTCACGCACTAGAAACTATTGGTTTGACCAAGTAATGGGCCTAGGCCTATTGCATTTCCCAAGATGATCAGTTTTACAGAATTCTACCATGCATATGCTTTGTCGCAAATTAGCTCAAAGTCTAATTGTCTAATTGTGATCTAGAAGGGATAGATTTGTGCAGATTTAAAAGCCCATAAAGCTTGTTTGTTGCAGGCTAAGAAGACACTGACACATGACACAATTACGATATGATACCACACCCACTCCCCGCAACACAATAACTCCTAAAAAAACTAAGATGCAAAACGGTTGAGAACAACAATAAATTAATAAATATTTATAATATTATATGTATTTATAGTTGATAGTTCCATTATATAAATTTAAAATACATTAATCACCTAGGGTTGTGGTCTAGTGGTAAATGTGTTGAAGGCTAGGTAGTTATGGGTTCGAGTCTCGGGGGCAGTGGCATGATGTGAATTTATCCCTTAATAGTCCTATTCCTGCACTGGTGCCACTAATCTTTAGCGGGGTTGAGGAATGAGGTCATGCTATGGCTCAACCAACTTGAGGGAGTGGCTATGATTCCCCACTTTGTGGGCCCATCCAGGCCTCTCCTATCATTGGTTCCTCAGTGGGTAGGGGAGCTACTATGGTCACGCCCAAGTGGAGTTTCCACAACTAGTTGTCTCCCTTCTACCCTTTTTTGTGTATGAAAAAAATGTTAAAAAAGCTTTAAAATATAAGGAGATGAAAAAAAAGAAAAGAAAAAGACATAAACAAGTAAGACAACTATAACTCTTTAACTTATGATGAATTATAACAATGCCATTCTACTAAAAGGATAGTTCCATTTTCCATATAAAATATTAAAAAAAAAAAGGGTCCGTGCCTGTCATAGACATATCCCAAGCCCAAGCCTGTCTGAGGAGTGTCGATGCTGTGCCTTGGTCGCGTTGAAGAAAAAGATTAATAATAACCAACACCTCCCAGTTGTGTTGGATATGTGTTGGGTAGGTGTCGGTGTCTGACACGTGACGAACATTGCATGGAGGAGTGTCAGTGCTTCCAAGGTTGCAGGACAAATTTAAGCTTCTTGTTCAACCTGACAATGTAAATGATCATTGCCCAATACAAGCCTGGACACACACTTACACAGCAATTATTTGGGTCCTTCTTTTCCACATGGGGCCTTAGGCAACCACCTTAATGGCCTTAAGGTGGAGTCAGTCCAGGCTGAGACACAAGGGAATCACCATGCTTGGTATGGATTACAAAAAACTGCTACCGTTCACGTCATGCATAGGTTCTCTGTGCTTTCTTTTATATTAACAATCTCTATACATATTTGTACTTCATAAACACAGTTAGCTATTATTTATGCGTATTTATCATGTACATGAAAACATATATTGTATATATGTGCTGAACATATTTTCATGAAACCCTAAAGATTTGGAGTTTATTTATATCTTTGTAACATAAATATACTATTTTTTAATGCAGTTTCAGAGATTAAGTTTTATGTTTCAATTATTTTTGTCTCACTCTTTATAATAACCTAAGCCCATGTCTGACAGATACTCCCGGTTATGCTAGATGTTGGCACTAATAATCAAAAGCTTCTTGAAGACCGTCTTTGTGAGTAGTTCTCTTTTTCTTTTCTTTTTTTTTTTTTTTTTGGGGTAAATTTGTGAGTATAAATATTTACAGTTAGAGTTGTTCCTTAATTGTTCACTGACCCTTTTTAATTTTTCTCTTTTGTTCTTTATGTCCTTTTTAGCCTCAACCATAATTTGTTCATAATTTAAGGAAGATATTTTTTTTCTTTGTTTTATGAGAAGGGATTTACCTAGTGTTGGTCCAGCTAAGCGTGGTCTGGGGAGGGATGAGCTAAATGTGATCCTAACCTTTGTCTTTTAAAATGAAGTGGCCACTATCTAGAGTCAAACCTGCACTCTTGTGCTGGGTTTCCTAGTTTTATATGCTTCAGATATTTGCATGTAGGCTAATGGTATCCTTGAGGCGTTCGCATTTGGGGATTAAATGTATTAAATGAGATTTATCTGTTCTTTATTATTATTTGAACTTGAACTATTAAGCTCTTACAGATGGGTAGGGAGTAATTGATGTTTTGAAAACCTTAGAACTGATTTATGGACTCAATCACACATTTCAGATTCTTGCATATTGGCTGTTCTTATGAAGCCCAAGAGTTGTTTGATATCACTTCAAAATTTTACTTTATATATATATATATATATATATATATATATATATATAAATTTTGTTTTGTTTTTTTTTGTGTTTTTTTAATGAAGTAATGAATTATATTAAAAAATCAAGAGGGCGCGGCCCCTGTACATGAGACATATATAAGTACCAGCCAACAAGACAAAACTACAAAAACCTCTAACTTAAGGAAATTTACAAAATTGAAAAAATAAGTATCCAATCCAATCCTTTGGATGTGCCTCCAACCAAAAAGATTAGTTACCAAAATAGGGCATGTGACAAACATGCTTGTTATCCTTTCCACCAGCTCCAATGGACTAACTAAATAGTAGATCCATAGCAGTAGATGGAAGAAATGACTGCACCTTGAAGAGGTGAGAGACAAAAACCCACAAACTCCAAGCCACGTGACACAGAAGAAAAAGGTGGTAAAATTTTTCCTTTTCTTATCATTCAAATGGGGCTCATGCTGTGAAGATTGTAGTATCATAATCCTCTGCTTTCTTGTTTGTCCAAAGAAATAAATAAATAAAGTAAAATCCGGTACTTTGTTGTACAATAATGTCCAGTGCAACTTCAGTGTCAAGAAAAGCATTGAAGTCCTGTCCATTTTTTGATATGGGTGTTTCTTGCTGTTTATTTAATCTTTTTTACCTAAAAAGTTTGACCCTTTTTTGTTATTTCTTATAGTGAAGGCCATTGTCAGCCTCCTAAGATTAAAAGTACTGACTGTTACGTTTTCTAGTTTCTAGTAGGATCCACGAACTGACTCCTTATATTAAACTCATCATGAATTCAAACATGAGTTTTGATCTGTTCACGTTTTTCTATTTCTCACTTCCAATTCTGCTTTATATATTTTATTATTTTGTTCTCAACATTTCATCATCTCATGTCTTCATGCAGAATCAGTAGACTATATGAAATGCTTATAAACCTGACCTCCAGCAAAAATCGTAAGGATGTTTTTTCACGTGATTTTAGTTTGACAGATTTAGGACTTCGACAACCTAGGTTGGAAGGAGAAGAGTATCTATCAATCGTTGATGAATTTATGGAAGCTGCTTTCACACGTTGGCCCAAGGCTATCGTACAGGTCTTTTTTTAAAAAAATTTTTAAAATGCATGATTTTTCATATTATGTCTAATTGCTGATTTTCTGGCATATTTGTAACTCAGTGGTTGGTCATATTTGTAACTCAATGGTTGGTCCTATTTTTTCAGTTTGAGGATTTTCAAATGAAGTGGGCTTTTGAAACACTGCAACGCTATCGTAAAAGGTTTCGCATGTTTAATGATGACATACAGGTGAGTAATTTGGTGTGAGATTCTGCTATTTTATATGGGCATGGAGAAGTATATAATGTGATGCAGAGTGCTTTGGGATAAGTTTGGGTGCCCTTAATCTTATGGCAATTGTTTTGCTTACTTCATGTCTTATAGGGAACTGCTGGTGTTGGACTGGCTGGGCTACTGGGAACTGTTAGAGCACAAGGTCGACCTTTGACTGACTTTGCGAACCAAAAGATAGTCGTAGTGGGAGCTGGGAGGTACTTCCAAAATTTGATTTTGATGAAGCTGTATTCTGGCTTACAAATAACTTGTGCTAGCTGCATGTGCTGGTGTTATTGCAAGTTTCACTTTGCATCTTCTAATTCTTTTGTATGGCCTTCAGTGCCGGGCTTGGTGTTCTCAAAATGGCTACAGAGGCTGCTGCAAGATTTGCAGGGAACAAGGAAACAGCAGCAAATAATCAACTTTATCTAGTTGATAAAGATGTGTGGTTCTACACTTATCACTTGTGCTCTAGCAGCCTTACTTGTAATCTTACATGGCCATATCTATATCCTTTATGATATGTTAGTGGATCCATATCATCCTTGATTGTAGGAGAAGCATTTTTGTGTAGAATAGATATAAATATATATATATATATTGATAGCAAAGGTGTCTGAGGCTTTGGCCCCAACTAATTTCTTGGGCATGTATAGTCCCCTTGTCCTACATGCACCGGGAAATTACCAGGCCCTTTGGGCCTTGGGGAGCCCCAAAGGGGATCAACGTTTTCGTGGGGTTTCAAACACTTGACCTACGCTTCCTAAGACGCTTATCAAGGCTTGGCTTGCCACTAGACTAACCCCTTGGGGTTGTGTAGAATACATATATTCAATAGAGGTGTAATGGTTTTATGGTCTTTTGTTTTATTTTTTTTATTCTTTTAAGTTCTTTTTCTTCTTGAAGTAATAATAATTGTATAATTGTCTGCATGTTAGTGCGAAAAAGATGTGATAATGGATCTGCATCATATAACATCCTATAGCAATCTAAAGGCTGTAATTTCAATTACCCATGCCATGGGTTCCTCCATTCAACTTCGATTCATCTATGGTTGAGAAAGATTGGTTTGGATGCAGGGCCTCATCACAAAAGAGAGGAAGGATATAGATCCATCAGCTGCACCGTTTGCTAGAGGCCCAGGAGAGATTGAGGGACTTAGGGAGGGAGCTAGTCTAATCGAAGTGGTAAATATTACAGGAGTATTCTTGGCAGCCTCTATCAGTAAAATGATGATGTATTATGTGCAAAAAAGAAAGCATTTAGTGCTTAGCTTGCTGTTTCTTGATACAAGAGAGTTGGACTACTTTGCTTTGTGTCAATTTTTTTTTGCCCTCCTTTTTATCCCCTATGTAGTTATACATGCTCTTTCATAACTATTGAGATTCTAATCGGTGAGAACCAAATGTTGTTCAGGTTAAAAAGCTCAAGCCCCATGTGCTTCTTGGATTGTCTGGAGTTGGTGGTATCTTCACTGAGGAGGTAGAGACGCTTTTCATCAAGTTCCATCCTGTTTAATATCTTCTTATTACATAAGAGAAAAATAAACAAGTGAAGATAATTTAATTCAGTTTAAAAATGGTTTATAGTTGTGCACTATGTAGTAAGTTGTTGATGAACAATATTAGTTGGAGACTGGAGCATCTAATGCTTGATTTTTTTGAGATAGAAGTCTTAGCTGATTTCTTATGAAGATTTTTTCCGAAAAAGTCTATGTCTATCCAAGCATGTTATAGTTTTCTGATAGTATTGATGCGTTTGCCATAATTTTTGCTTTGGTAATTTAGTTGTTGCTGTAAATATACAGGTATTTGTTTTTAAGATAACAGTAAAATGCATTACTATCATCATTTTCACATTCATACTTAGCAGAAAAGAAATAAATAAATAAATAAATAATCATTTTCATGTTCATTGCTATCCTCTGTTTGTTGTTTAAATGATATCATATAAATTTTCCTAATTTGATTAGTGCGTGCAGTTTTCAGTTATTGAGTGAGTTCCTTATTAGTTTGAGTTGGCATATAATTCAGGTGCTCAGGGCTATGCAAGAATCCGAGTCAACTAAACCTGCCATTTTTGCTATGTCAAATCCCACCATGAATGGTATGTCTTTGAACCCTATCTGGTATCGACGTCTTCTTTATGGCCACCACATCATTGGCTCTTTTGATTTCTATGTAACAGCTGAATGCACTGCTGTTGATGCTTTCAAGCATGCTGGTGAAAATATAGTTTTTGCAAGTGGGAGCCCTTTTAAAAATGTTGATCTTGGTATGTTTCCTTCTTAGTGATGCATATCTTGTTTGGAATTATTTTGGCACCATATCATTATAGTGATGGATCCCACTGCTTTCCTCAATATAGAAGCCACTGCAAGTAACATTTTATTTCCAGTACCTAATTCTGGATTTTCGTCTGATTATCTGATTATTATTACCTTCAACAAACATACACTTGTTGGCAGGGAATGGAAAAGTAGGCCATGTAAATCAAGCAAATAACATGTACCTGTTTCCGGGGTTCGTTTGTATTTGTTATTTGTTATTTTTTGTTAACTATCCTTATATCTTGACAGCACATGTAAAAAAAAAAAAAAATTTTGCCTTGAATTCAGGATTGGTTTGGGAACTCTTCTCTCAGGTGCTCATTTAATTTCAGATGGAATGTTGCAAGCTGCCGCCGAATGGTATGAACAAATGTTTTAACCTCTTGCTTCCTTAGTCTAACCTTATAATTATTGTATCTTTTACTCTAGACAAGCTGGATTAACACTGAAGATAGCTGAGGAAAAAATTTGTTTTGTGTAGCCTCCCAACTGATTATTGATAGAACTAGGTGGGCAGTAGAATAATGAGTAAAGTATGCTGAGACTCTTGGTGGAATTCTTGGAATTCCAGCATTAGAGTTTGGCTTGTATTCAGTGATCTATGCGTTTCTTAGATTTTTGGATTAGAATATATTCTAAACCTTGGTTATGAGGACATGTTAACTTTCTATAGTTGCTATGGAGGTATTAATTATTAATGTGCTTTCTCTCTAATTTGGGAAATGAAATTTTATTAAAAATGATAAAGAAGACGTAGCAGAGTGATTCCTCATGCTGTCATGCATAAAATACATGGAAGAGAGGAAAAGACTACAAGGTTATATAAGCATATTGAAGAACAAAGCTAGACTGGCATGTTCACCTCAAAAATTCCCTAATAAGATTTGGTGCGCACCAAAATCCTAAATATAGACATATTTGGAAGTTCCATTACAGTTTACTGTGAACTCTGTAAACTTATACTCCGTAACTGCATTACTGTGGTAGCATGGAAAGGATTTGGGAAAAAGAAAAGAAAAGAGAGCAGGGTTTTGTGTTCTCTTCATATCTGCCCTTATGCGTGACCCGATAGTATTGACTGTTGAATCCTGGATACTGACTGCCAAAATGCAGCACTGAGCATATGTTCCGAAAAGGGCCTAACTCTTATTTAGGATAGTCACTACTGCATCATGCATTGGTCGCCAATTGAAGAGTTTTTCTTTATCTTCTTTTTGTTTTATTATTATATTATTTTTGTTTTATTTTGTATTTTATTTTAGAAAAGATTATGTATTTAATTCCCATCTACTACTTGTTAGGGTGAGGCTGCATTGAAGGGCTCCTCATTGGTGAATTGATGAGCTCTCCCTTAATTTCAAAAGTAAATGTACAAATTTCAAGATGAGGCCTATACCATTGGATAGAGGATTTCAGGGTCCCACATACAAAAATTCATCGAAAAATGACTTGTGATTTGAAACAAGGAGCGTCTCATGGCAGCCTTACCCTACTTGTTATAAGGAGGGGAAGAAAATTTTTAACATATTTCTGTGCTTATTTCTCTTGTTTGCATTATTGCTTATTAATCCTAAAAGCACATTAACACTTGGTGGTTATGAAGACTGTTGAACACTGGGTCCTTAAAGAACTAAGTAATTCTTTATCCACGAGAATGTTAGGAAAACCTCTTATAGTCTATGCCAAATTACATATAGTGTTATATATATAAATATATAAGTGTTAGCATATAGTTACTATGGGATTTAATGTATATGATCTTTTGTGTATCAATGCGTGCGCATGTGTGTTGTGGTGTAGAATTATTGGATATGCTCTTAAGCCAAACTGGGTTTTATTTTGCATTTTTTCCTGATGAAGTGTTGTGGCATGAAGCCTTGTTTTGCAATTGCTAACCTGATGTTTATCTGTACAGCCTTGCTTCTTATATGACTGATGATGAAATCCAAAAGGGCATTTTGTATCCATCTATAGATAGGTAACATTTTCAGGCTATTCTTTCATTTTGTATCCAAAGATTCATGTGTTCGAGGTATGACCTCTGCATGATGCCATTTTGCATGATGCAGTATCCGAGAAATTACGGCAGAGGTTGGAGCTGCTGTTGTGCGAGCAGCTGTTGCAGAAGAACTGGCAGAAGGACATGGTGATGTGGGGCCCAGAGAGCTCATGCACATGTCAAAAGTATGAACGGATTTCCAACTTATCCTCTAACCAGTGAAATGCAAGCATTTTTTTTTTCTTTCCTTTTTCGTGAAAAGATATCTAGTGAAATGCGCACACATCCAGATTAGAAGAGGAATCTTTGATATTAAATGGTGAATGCAAGGAAAATGCCAGATGAATGATGTTGGAATATACCACATCCCACATCGCCCAAATATTGGGTTTGACATAACTTCATATACTTGTTTGGGCCCTCCACTTATAAGCTTAGGCTTGTAAGTTGGAAACTTAACATGGTATCAGAGCATGTTGTTCTTGGGCCTATTGAGTCCATATTTGTTGTCCACGTGATAGGCTTATGTTAAGCCTGCACGCGAGGGGGAGTGTTGGAATATACCACATCCCACATCGCCCAAATATTGGGTTTGACATAACTTCATATACTTGTTTGGGCCCTCCACTTATAAGCTTAGGCTTTTAAGTTGAAAACTTAACAAATGAGGATATAAATATAAGAGAAAATGGTGTTCTTCCTAACAGCTTGTAAAAACAATCCATATGATGCTGGTAGTTTTTTTCTTTTTTTGGCAAGAGAAAAATGGAAGGGAGATATGAAGCAATATTAGTTTTTATGGGTTGTGCATATAAGTTGTTTGCTTGTATGGCACTATAAATAATTTCACTAATTCTCATGTTTTCGGATCTATGCATTTATTTTTTGGTTAATATATTGTTGTGGATGCAGGAGGAGACTCTGGAGTATGTCAGACAGAATATGTGGTTCCCTGTTTACAGCCCTCTTGTTCATGAAAAATAATTCTCCTAGAATCATCATTACCTTTGGAGGCTAATTTTCAGCAAATCTTAGCTCAAAGCTATGCAGCCAGTCAAAATCTGGAGGTTTGTTTTCTTGAAACTTATTATTTGTGAAGCATAGATAAGTAAAGGGCTCGAAAGGATAACAGGACTGAGGCCCCCCTCAATTCTTATAAAGCCCATTTTGACTGAACTATGCTTTCATAATGTAATGAACTTTATTCATGTATAATTTATGACATTTATTATGGGACATAAATCAGTCTGTAGAATTCAGTTACCAAAGCCTTAATTTAATTTCGTCAGATGACTGCAGGCCTGTGAGAGTGATTTTTTAATTTTTTTTTTTCCCTTCTGTTTTTTGCTACGCAAAGGGTTGGTACTTTGGTTAGTTTACAAATTGATTGGTTAATGTTTTTGAGTCAGTACCATGCTATTGGGCTTCGCATTTTGTGTGTTTGAATATTCGGCTACCCCTGCTCAGGTGTTTACTGGTTTTCTTTTCGCTTGGTTTGGATAATAGGATATGAGTGGTTTTGCATTGCCAATCCAAATTTGAAAGGTTCCAGACCAGTTTTGAGGGATAGGCTCCGAGTATAAGCGGGTCAATACCTGATACCGACTGCATGCACGTCTTACTCAGCTATCAATTTGTAGGCAATTTTCAAGGCCCATTTCTTTTGTTTGAAAATGCCCAGGTATCAAGTGAATCCATCTTTCACTTAATGCTCTATACAACACAAGACCGACCAGACCAGACCAAACCAAACCAAACCAACAGTAGCACTATAATGCTCTACACAACACAAGACCAACCAAAAAGAATTTTCAAATGTGTTTTGATTTCAAATAATTTTTCAATACAAAATAACAATTTTCTAAATGAATTAAACAGTTGACTACTGTGAGAACAGAATATCAAATGAAAAACCAAAACCATGAAACCAAACTTGAGGAAACAATTTATTTACTTCGTTTGGCTATTTGAGTTGTGAAAACGTGTCGTCGTATTTTTTTTTTTTTCCTTTCAGTTTATTTTTCTTTGGGAAATCTTCACCAATTGCCTTCTCCAACGAACTCCCAAGCACGGATGGTGAAGCAAAACCCTAAATCATGGGTTTTGTCACAGTCAAATAGGTGTTTTCTATCGGGATGGAGGCTTGTCAGGTTTAATCTTCACGGACGATTACTGGACTGTAATCCTTAAATTAATGTCAAAAATAGTAAAGCTTGATTATCAATCGCACAGTTGTAAATAGTATGAAAGTTAAAATGAAGGTATTTTTGTCCGTTTGGATTGAAAAGGGATTTTGACAAAATTGATTTTCTTTGTGGTTCAATTGTAAAATGATTTTTATACTATGAGACTATGGCAAAAAATCCTAAAATTTAAAACAACTTCCATATCAAAAGCCAAGCATAGCAATAAATCAAATTATCTTTAAAAGAATTATAGATTGGTCCAGCTATTGGCAAATAATTACTAATTTGTATTTATATCAATATCAATACAAATGACTACTGATATGGCTAACTTGACCAAAAATGATTACTAATTTGTATTTATATGAAAGTATTTGCCCATAGCAGGACCAAAATCACACATATTTTGCTCTTTTTATCACCCGTTTCTTTCCTGGGTAGTGGGTACACGTCTTAGAGGCCCAACAATACGAAAAAAAAGAAAAAAAGAAGGGAATTAAGAAAAGAAAAGCAAGCAGTGGTAGCTCCCAGCTACATTCACCATCTCTCCTCTACTGCAAGCAGTTTCTCTCGGACTCTCTAATAAACTCTGAAGACCTATCGAGCTTTCCCATTACAGCTTTATTGAAATTAATGGTTTCTCGAACTTGTGAACGTCATGACTTCTGCATCTCGAACCAGTGTGTTAGAGACAAAACATGAGAGCACTCCACCCAATTGAGGCCGATGCGATAGTTTTCCAAATCACTGCAGTAGTGACCAAGATAGCTATTAGAGCAACCACAAAGAGAGACATCTACACGAGCGGAAAGCTTGAGTCCTTGAGGATTCGATTAAAATTCCTATAAACAAAAATATATGAAGATTTGAGAAACAAACCATGAAGAACTTCAAAACAGATCTCAAATATATATATATTTATATATTCACCTTTGAGTCCGGGATCCTGGATGGAACTTCTTTCTAGGCTTCTATTTCAAACCGTGGGATCGGGATCATTTAAATTATTAATCCACCATCCGACAGATTTCAAAAAAAAGCCTGGACGGAAGTTCCAATCAAGGATGCCTGAAAGTAAATTATATATATATATTAATCATAACTTATATCAACACGTGCTAACCTGTGAAAGATTGTGAAAGATAAAGAGTTCACTTAGAGGGAGGAAGCTTTGGAGCCAATGTTGTTGCTGTCTATTATTGGACAGAGGTGCAAATAGTGATGCTGTTAATGTTGCCGAACACACCGCCAAGGTCGTCGTCAGCTCAAGGTTTAGAGAGTGAAAAACTTCATCCTCCTCGAGATTGCAACTCGATGCCGGGCCAAGTTTAGAGAGAGAAAGACTTAGCGAGAGAGATAGAGAGGGCTGATGTGGTTTGATCTCAGAGATTTTGAAAGAAAGGGTGGGAGCTGTAGGAATGAGGAAGACATAAAAAGGGCGGGGTCTTTCAAATTTGAATTCAGAAGGAATTTTAGCCGTGAAATAAGACTTTTTGTTTTTATGCGGACTAAAAAATTTATGGTGATCTGTTTGGTTATAGAGAAACTTATGCAGCAAAAGTGAAATGTAAAAAAGAAAACAAAAAGAAAAGTAAGGAAAATGATAATGTTAGCATTTGATTTTGTCACGTGTTTTTACTTTATAAGAAAGTTGTAAAAAAATATAAATGTTAATTTTTTTGTGAGTCTTTATTTTTGGGTAAAAATGTAAGATGTTTTTTGTGGGAAACTATTTCTACGAGAAAGAATGGGTGGATGGTTAATAATTGGGCCCAAAAAGATTTTCATTAACAAAACATAAGAAAAGTGTAAGAAAGTTTATTTTTCTTTTCTTTTCTCGTCAATCAAATGAAATAAGGAGAACTTTAGGGATCTATAGCAAAATGCAACTCTTTGCTAATGTGGGTTATTAATGAAGATGAAGTTAATATTTCACTCTCTTTCAAAGCCACTCTCATGAACTTTGTCTTATAATTGCCCGATACATGTAGGATGGGAGAATTGCATATGTCCAGAGGGATTAGTCAGGTACGAAACATTTGGAACTTCCTGATATCACACACACCCAAAAAAAAAAAAAAAAAAAAAGGTGTTAAAGTTTGGAAACTTGATGCTTTTAGAAAAGTGTAAGAAAGTTCATTTTTCTTTTCTTTTCTTTCATTTTCTCATCAATAAAATGAAACGAGGAGAACTTTAGGGATCTATAGCATAATGCAACTGTCTTTGCTAATGTGGGTTATTAATGAAGATAAAGTTAAGTTTTGGAAACATGATGTCTTTAGGAAATTTGGTACTCTTTCTTGTTCCACTAAGATATATCATTTTTATTACATTTTTTGTTTGAAAACATTTGTCCACTTTGAAAATTCACATCATAGATTTTTTTAGGGTAAATTGCAAAAAACTACCCCCACCTTTGGGGTGTGTTTTACTTTAGAACCCTCTAATTTAAAAAGCATCAATTTGGTACCTAAGATTTTTGTGGACTCAAAATCAGTAATAGTGTTAACGATGTCTTGAAACTCCGACCAAATTCCTTACTCCGGACGAACTCCATTTTTTCTGGCCAACTTTCTTTTCTTTTTTTTTTTGCATGGGGAGGGAGAGAGTGAGATGGGAGGGAGTTGGCCGAAGTGGCTTCCATTGAGGTCCTTCCCTCTCCTACCCTCCCATCTCACTCTCTCTCTCCTTCCTATGAAAAAAGAAAAGAAAAGAAAGAAAGAAAGAAAGTCGACTGTAAAAAATGAGTTTGGCCGGAGTTTTAAAACACCGTTACTAATTTTGAGTCAACAAAAATCTTGGGTACCAAATTGATGCTTTTTAAAAATCTTAAGAGTATTAAATTGATGATTTTTAAACTTGAGGATACTAAAGTGAAACGCACCCCAAAAGTAGGATTAGTTTTTTACAATTTACCCATTTTTTTTTTTTTTTTTTAACTTTCTTATATAGGTTAGTACCCATTGTTATTTCAAGAATTATTTTCAACACAAAACCTAATAGCAAAAGTGACAAGTCAATGAAATGATAGATTTTCTTAATCTTTGTTGTAACGACCCGCAAAAACATGTTCAATTTTATGAGCTCCATAAAATAAAAACTTTTTCAAAAATAATTTTTTTTAAAAATTACAAAATATTGAACAGCTGCAAAAAGTAATGGCTAACTTAAAACTTATATGAATATACCTTACTCAACTCATTAAATAAAACTTACATCAATTTTATAGAAATAACAAATATATTAACCCCATAATCTGCTCAAATCACAATCCCTCTTCTGCTACGTGGCTCTAACATTGATTACTTGAAAGAGTTATTTATATAACACAGTGAGCTAGATAGCCCAGTGAAGAAACATCTACACTAGTTTTACACTACATCAATTTTAAACACAATGGGTATATTAATTATCATTTTATAAATACAACTTTTGAAAATGACATACACGTTCTTTATACCATTCCCAATACATGAGTACAACAGATTTCAAGATATAAAAATAACTTTCCAGAATACTGCTCATATTGTGGCACATTATTTCATACTAATCTCAACATTAATAATTTCTCATACCCCAGCCTTCGTTGCCATTTGCAACCTGCAAAACACAAATCAAAATAACACGCACAAACCCTCTTTCCGTACATGTGCGCTTTGATAACACACACAGGCCCACTTGCCATTCACTTATGTTATAACAGTCACAGCACGTATGTTATAACAACCAGAGCACCTATATCCCTATCATTTGTTTATACCGGTCATGGCTGCTTAATAATCCAATATATTAGTACACTAACTACAAGGTATACTTGACTAGATCCGCCCCCGGCTGACCGGTTCTATTCAAATTTAAGCACCTTTCTTTCCAACTTTGATGTCAAATACAAATGCAAATTCTATATATATTTTCTATAAAAACTAATATTCAAACTGCAACTAAATTCCAAAAGATCATCTCTTCATACACACAGCAAATAATTCCATTCTTAAGCTTGTATCAAACTTATTAATAATAGAGAGTAAATTTTACAACTTAACATAATTATAAAAACTTGGCTTTTATTTCAAAAAAGCAATCCGGCGCACAAAAGGGTGAAATTTGCTAATGCTTTTCTTTATTCAAACATCACACTTGCACTTTTTTAAAACAGCATAGTTTAGGTTTGAAAATTCATAACTAAATCCACAAAATTCCAAATTCAACAATTCAACCTGTTTTAGAAAGCCTAAACAACGTACTATCGAAGAAAAATAAGAATTGATCACCACCCAAAAGCCATGTGATTCGAAAATCACTTCAAAGTCAGACAACAGAATCTGGAAATCCAAAGAAAGCTTGGAGTAACAGGTACAAATCGATTTTCTAGGTTTATTTTATAAAGATTTGGGTTTCGAAACTTATTTTAATAAAAACTAGATTTATCAAGCTTTCAAACCATATAAATTTCACAATCAAACGGACTTCGATAACTATTTTAAACTCAATTTCTAATGTAACCCATAGCAGCAGAAATTTCCATACAGCCACTCAGGTTCAACTTTGAAAATTCACCAAAAATCGAATTTTCAATATTTTTAGTCGAAACCAATGGCAAAAGAACCACCTGTAAATGCACTTTAAATACCCCAAAATCTCAGACCCAAAATCAAAGTCCATATATAGAAAATCTCATAAAATCATCTACTGTTCAGGATTTTCAGGATAAATACAAAGGAATTAGGTCTAAACTTAGGGAGCATTAAAGCTTCAAGAACCTTTCTAATATACATAATTACATCAAATTGTTCCAAATTGATGTTAGAGATTAACATAAAATAAGAGGAGATGATTTTTCTCACCTGAATTCAAGCTCCCAACTTCAAACCAGTAAATTCCTTTTCTTTCTTCTCCGTCTTCTTCTTCTCCCTTCACTCACTCACTCACTCACTCACTCACTCTCTCTCTCTCTTCTCTGGGTTCTGTATTGTTACCATATTACTTTTGCTAAAATGTAATGAATATGTATATATAGAGGCAAAGTCTAAGTCGGTAACTAAGTGGGTTAACATCTTCCACATACTCTGAACAATATAATATTATAAAGTGTATATAATTACATGGTCGAGAATCCTTCACAATGTCCACCGCCTCCCAATTATAAAAAATAATAAGACGATAATAGTGAAATAATATAAAATTCATATGTTAAGTCGGTAGTAGAGAAAATAGAAGCCCACGCTTACTTCACGTTGGATGTTCATCTTATATAATAGTAATAATAATAATAATAATTAACAACAATTCTTAAATGCATGAATGATCTTTCGCATAATATTTTATCCATCCTTAGCAATTCAGCATAAAACCTTACATACACCATACGTAGTCTATGGTAATGTGTCATCTTCTATTACATAATAAGGTATAGCACAATCACTTTAATTAACCCAGCGTAATTTCAGATTAACATATAATAAATATTCAGGATGTTTAATCCCTGTTTTGTCAAATATGGTCTACCTTTGTGAAACGAAGGGAATAATATTTTCCGAAAGGATACTAGTGGTACTCAATGGTAGATCATCCTACCTCAATACCTCATTAATCTTGTCTTTTCCATTTTTCTTTCTTATAATTGCATCACATCATCATCAAAATATTATTAGACCTACCAGATAATAAGTCCTACTAAACGCAAAATATCCCAAAAAAAAAAGTTTTACCATAGGACCTTAGCTATTTGATTAATTCAATTTTAAATTTGTGGTGAAACTTTTATCAATGTCTTATTATATATATATATATATATATATATAATTTCAATCAAATTGTCAAAACTATTTAAATAACTTATTTCCATCCAATAGAACTCATTATTTGATAGGGTCTCATATAATATGGCTCAATTATATCGAAAAAACATGAAAGAATACATAAAAGAGGAGGTAGAAGATCTCCGTTCATTCTTTTTTTTTTTTTCCTTTTTTGAAAGGCTCAATTCATTCAATTGCTTAGATGTAAGAAATGGTGATTTTGCTTTTATTTGATTGAATTTTATTGAAAAATTAAATTTTAAAAAATTTTAAAAATACAAAGTGGAAAGGGTAGAATTCTAAATTTGACCGCGTTTTTCATGGATTCCCATGTTTCTCCTCCTCATTACCTCATATATTGTCTCAGTCGGCTTGCAACCTTGCATCGTGTGAGTAGGGTTAGCAATGGGACGGGTTTGGGACGGGCACCCTTATTTTGACCTTGTCCCATTAAAAATAATCTCTTCTCAAATCTGTCCTAACCTCATGTTAGCATGGGGTGGGTTGGGGCAACGAAAATATGCAGGACGGGACAAGTCTTATTGGACCATTTACATTGATAGAAAATAAATTATATTAAAGAAGCCAAAGAACCTACATTGTTACAGGAGTATTTGTCTATGGAATCCCAATCTCATCAACAATGGCAGAAGCATCAACCTTTCTTGCATCAAAGGGGTACTTATAATTCTTTCGTGGCTCTCCAGGCCTTTTTCGTTTTTGCCTTTTTTTACTAACTTATTATTAAAGTCTCCGATCCTCTCTCTCTCTCTCTCTCAAATAAAATCAAATAAAATCAAATGTTTGTAGTATAGGTATGCAGTTGTCACAGGAGCCAACAAAGGGATTGGTTTGGAAATCTGCACAGAGTTAGCTTCCAATGGAGTCATGGTGGCGTTAACAGCGAGAGATGAGAAGAAGGGTATTGAAACTGTTGAAAAACTCAGAGGGTCTGGTCTCTCTGATCATGTGGTTTTTCACCAGCTTGATGTGGGGTACCCTGCTACTATTGTTACCCTTGCATATTTCATTAAAACCCAATTTGGAAAGCTTGATATCATGGTATCACCCACAGCAATTTATTTTCTTGAAACCTTTCCATCTCCTTTACTTTTACAGATTTTCTTCTATTATGATTGATTTCATGCTTTTCACAATTTATCCATTTGTTCGTTTACTCGGGCTAAAATTACTAGGGCTTTATTTGATTGGCCCATGGAAATTGAATGACTTCATATTGTACTTTACAAAAGCATCGAAGGTGCAAATCCATTATCTTTAACAAGGCTAATAAAAAGGTTGGAGCCATAACCGCGACCTGATGGTGTAGGATGAAATGATGCATGCAGTTTCAATTTTTTTGCTTTCATTAGTGATGATTCCTACCATTCTCTCGAATTGCTGCGTTCACGATAGTAGATCTTTTCATAAAACTCTATGCATGACATGATAAAACAATTCTATTTTCTTGGGACATCCAAACAGGCCCCAAGTTTGTGTTCCTTTTCCAGCAATTTTTTTTTGGTCACCAAAACAATTGGAATCAGTTATACTTTTCCTTTTATAAAAATCTGTATCAAGTCCTGGCACAGGATTTACGTGTACAGTTGTGTTCATCCATGTACTTAGTTGCAGTTGAATCCCGACTAAAGACTAAAATATCTCATTCTTTCTTGGGCCATTGTTAAGCCTGAGGGGGAGTGCTGAAAAGACAATATTGGGCTTTACATGAGTCCGTTAATGTCTTAGGCCTGCACAATTCATAAATTTCATATAAACTCTTTTGGGTATGGTGTGGATTTGAGACAAAATTATCAAGGGATAAAAGGCCTCCAAATTACTTGAAGGATCTAATGACTTGTCCCTGCTGCTTTTCATTTCTCTTAATTTGTTTATTTATTTTCATATGGAATCATGCAAAAAATGGAACCCTGTGCGGGTGAACAACGCAGGGATTAATGGAGTCATAGTAGACGGTGATGCTATGACAAGAGCTGCTGTGAATGGTTGGGTAAGTCTGTAATATTATTATTTTTTCTTGCTACAAACTTTAAGTTGGGTTTGGAAGCAACTTAAAAGGAAAATTGATTTCTAATGGCCACGCCACCGAGGTTGTATTATGAAAATTGATCTGAGGTCATTCTTGAAGTTTGCCTCGACATTTGTTTCAAACCCATGTTGAATTGATTCCTAGGAAAGGCTGTTCATGGGGGGTCGGGTGTGGGGAACCAAAATGCTGTACCAATTTTGAAAGAGAAATAGTCATTGCGAAATTTTAATATCGTGCTGTATATTTTCACCTTGGTAAGGGAGCCCATAGAATTGGCAATTAGAAAATCTTTCTAATATTCACTGAAAGCCCCTCTTCCTTATAGTTCCCAAGTCTTATATAGATACACTTTCAGGACAGTTAGTTTTTTTTTTTTTTTTCCATAAGTTTTTCAATTGTTAATATACCTGAGATTTGGAGATTAGACCCTTCTAGCATGGGATTTGGGATATGGAAGTTTTACTCAATGGCTATCAGGATGATTTGAGTTTCCTTTTGGTGATGCAGCCACAGACCAACTGGGACGAAATAACGACTGAGCAGTGCCGGTTCTGACCCCAGGCGAGCAAGGTGGCCACCTGGGCCCCATAATTTGGGTTAAAAAAAAAGGACCCAATTTGCTTCCCCTTTACTAATTATAATAGCCCAAGAATCAACCCAAAAGCTTTTCTATTGTTTTTTTTTTTTTAAATTTAATTTAAAATGGCACTATTTTACCAATTAGGTCAGCCCAATTCTAACCCAAAGAAAAAGTGAAAAACAGAAAAAAAGAAAAAGAAAATAGTAATGTTTAAATGAAACTTTGTTGTAATTGATTCATTTCTTTTGGTATTATAACTTTAAATTTTATTTGGCATTTGTTTTTTATCTTTTTTATGTTGTAAAAGTTGATTTTACTTATTCATGAAGCAAGAAGTATGTATTCTATCCTTACAAGTTTTTGTAATCATCTCCTATAATTTTAATTTATAAAAGCAAATTTTAGTAATTTTATATGCAAACAAACTTTATATTGGTACTTAGTAGTAGGAATTTTTTTTTTGGATATTTAGAAATTTTTTTTTGGGAATAAATATAGAAGGAAGAGGGTTCCATTTTAAGAGTTCACTTGAGGCCCAGGATAACTCAGAATCGACCATGCGACTGAGACTAGTGAATTGGCAGAAGGCTGCCTAAAAACAAACTACTATGGGGCAAAAGGAGTGATTGAAGCACTTGTTCCTCTTCTCCACTTATCCGATTCAGCAAGGATTGTTAATGTGTCCTCCTCCTTAGGAAAGTTAAAGGTACAAATTAATTGATAGAGAATTCACCTTTTTTTATTTCACTTTGGCTCTTTATCTCGATAAAATGTAAAATCAGGAATAGAAATAGTGCTGTTGGATGAGGGGGGCAGTCCTGTTTCCCCATGAACAGCATCGTTTTCTTTCTCCCTTTCCTTTCCATTTATCATTATGGCGATCATGTCGGAGACCTTTCACAGAACTTCGACCACGTTTCATAGAGATGAAGTGAAGATAATAAAACTATATATATATATATGTTCCATGATAAATAGATGAAAGCAGCAATTTCAAACATGCCTTGTAAAACTAACAAAAATAGTACGTGATGATATATTCGATCAGAAATGGTTGACCTTAGTTCTTCTTGCTGTGTTGTTTCAGAATATACCCAGTGATTCGACCAAAGGAGTGTTTAATGATGTTGAAAAACTTAAAGAAGCAAGAGTGGATGAGGTATTGAATGAGTTTCTAAAAGATTTCAAGGAGGGCCTTATTAGAAACCAAAGGCTGGCCTTATTATTTGTCTGCCTATACAATCTCAAAAGCAGCCATGAATGCATACACGAGGATTCTGGCCAAGAAGTACCCGGCGTTCTACATCAATTGAATCTGCCCTGGCTTTGTCAGAACTGATATAACTTCCAATACTGGGCAGTTTACTGCTGAAAGTGTTGTGAGGATAGCATTGATGCCCAATGGAGGGCCATCTGCCCTTTTCATTAATCGGAAAGAAGTTTCAACTTTTGATTGAAGATGATCTACTACAATCTTGCTGATACAATCTCTCGTGTCCTGATTTCTAAATTTGCTCATATTGAATTTAAGGCTATTACAGGATTGGGGTCACACAAAAGGGGACACTGAATGGCGCTACAAGATCTGGACTCAATCTAACTAAACCCTTACTAAAAATTGCAAGCTACGTAAAAAAAAGGTGCAAGATACATATAAAAATTAAAAAGAAAGGGAACAAAGTTCACCCAAACAACAATATATAAAAAATTGCAAGTTATATATAAAACAGTAAAAAGAACTCAACAAAGTTCATTTAAAAAGCGGAAGAAGCGGTGGAGTTCAAGACCCAAGCTTTCAACATCACAGACACACAGTTTACCCAAGGAGAAGAAGAAGATGAGGAAGACGAGAAACAGAGAAGGAGAAATAAAGGCTCATTTCCCTAAAAAGTAGGATTTTTACACTTTATTCCGACTTAGGTGTCACTTTAAACTTAATTCCTGAACAACGATAAATCGTGGTTGCCAACCACGATTTTAACAAAATCGTGGTTGCCAACCACGATTTTATGTTTGGTATACAAATCCGTACTTTTGACGCTTGTATCAGTATAAAAAAATTTATACGCTAAAATCGTGGGTACTAAGCACGATTTTGGATTAAAACCGTGATTATGGGCTGTGATTATGACCGTTAATAAGAGAAAGAAAGGAAAAATTTTAGTAGTAAAGTCGTGGTTGATAACCACGATTTCATCCTGAATCGTGGTTAGCAACCACGATTTTACTTCTAAAAGTACTTCACACTTTCCAACCCCCCCACCCTCCCGTCAGAAACCCATGCCCTCTGCCCATTCTGCCGTCCTCTCCCTCTCTCTCTCTCTCTCTCCCTCGCTCGCTCCCTCTTCTCCTCTCTCTGCGTTTCAGCCGTCCCCTCAGGTCAGAGCTCCTCTCCTCTCACGCAATGCCTCTTCTCCCTCTCTCTCTCCTTTTCATCCGTCCTCTTAGGTCAGAGACCTTCTCGCTCTCTCTGTCTCTCTCTTCAGCCATGCCTCATCTCCCTCTCTCTCTCCTTTTCATCCGTCCCCTCAGGTCAGACCTGCTCTCTCCCTCTCTTCAGCGCTCCCTCTTCTCCCTCTCGCTCCTTTTCATCCGTCCCGCTCTCTCTCTCTCTCTCCTTTTGTTTTCTCTTTTCTTCTCCATCTCTGCCTCTTCATTTTTCCCCATACAGGTGAGACCCAAACCCCTGCCATCAAGCCTCCGTTCGTCGGTGGATTCGTTCTTGTGGGCTTCTCAGTCTTCAACCGGGAGAACCAAAATCTTCGTCGGTGGATCCGTTCGTCGGTGGATTCGCAGGTCAGTAGGTGCAATTTTTTTTTCTTCATTTTCCCCCTTTTTGTTGCTCTATCTCATCCCCGTTTGGTTGCTGAGAAAAGGGTACGGTTCGAAAAGAAAGTAATAATTTTCCAAGAGAACACAAACCTCATTCGAATTGAACCCGATCCAACCATTTTGATTAGAGCTCAACGATATTAAAAGTGAGAGTAAAAACTTGTATTTTTTCCTTTTCCACAGTTTTCGCAGCAGCCAAACGTTGGTTCAAATTGATGCTGGGCGGTGACTTGAGCGGGTTGTGGCTTGATATGTAAGTCGATCGACATGTAGGTGATGCCAGCTCAGGTATGGTGTCTCTTCTCTTATTTTGATAACCCTAATGCCCCTTTTATTTTCCCCCTCTACATCCCCTGTTGCTGGCTGTATGTATAATACGATGGAGAATGGGATCTTCACCCTTCATCCTAATAAAAAAAATATGATTTTTTTTATAAATAAAACTAGATGTTGGGCAGTGGTCCTGGTGATGGTAATGGGTGGTAGTGGTAGACTGGTAGTAATGAACTCAATCAATTGGCTTGATCAATCAAAAATATTATTTTAATTTAGTATATGTTGTCACCCAACTGGGGCAGCTTTTTGTGTTCAAGATCTCATTGGAAGACCTTTTAACTGGTATGATTCAGGCAAATTAGAGAACAGATTTTTAGAGTTACTCTCATGATGTGAGCTTTGCTATACCCTATAAATTCTCTTGCTAGCCATTCCATTGTTTTTATGGGTACCTGTTCTGAACCCTGCGACATTAATCTCTCTAACATACTGAAAAATGCATCTGTCAAATCATTGCTGTAAATTACATCAGCAGCTACAAGCAAAGAAGCTCTTTGGGCTTCTTCAATTTCTGAGGATGTCCAAGAATACCTGGATTTTTTATAAATAAAACTAGATGTTGGGCAGTGGTCCTGGTGATGGTAATGGGTGGTAGTGGTAGACTGGTAGTAATGGTGATGTATGGTAGTGATAGTGGTGATCAAAATTGTGCCAAGTCTCCCTTCATTAGAATTTGACAAATTCTATCTCCTTAGATGGAATATTTAGGCAGAATTTGAACTCTCTAAATTCTAAGTTGAAATCCTAATTAAACCTTGAAATTTTCTAATATAGTTACCTAAGTACGAAGTAAATTTGGATTAAGAATTCTTTACCAGAACACAACTCAATGGCTTAATAGCCAAAGTATCTACTTATCCCAGAAAGGAAAATATATAAAAAAAATATATATATATATATATGTCCAAGTATCTCCCCACTTGGGAGAGGTTTGGGGTTGGAGTTTAAAGCCTCCTAGAGGTATCCACACAAATAATAATAATAATAAGATAAAAAATAATTTGAAAAGTTAGAACTTTGGTGTAACCACGATAAAAGTTAAGCCGACACAGTGGGTCACCATAGCATGGGTTTGAAAGCGTGTTCCACGTCCCTTTGTTTGACCGTCTTGGGTCTTCCTTCCTATGGGAAACCATTTTCATATTACAAAATAAAAACCAATTAACCAAGTCTGGGTCTATTAATTTGACCACATGCTTATTACTATTTTTGATGCTGATGTATGTATCTTTATTTAATTTCAACTAAAGATATAAAGTTCCCCCCCCCCCCTCCCCAATCCCTCTTTTTTGAGATAAAAGGAACCACTTGGCCGTACTGTTATTGATGCATATATCATTATTTAATTTCAACAAAAGATATAGAGTTTCCTTTTTATCCTTTTTATGAGATATAGGAAAAGATTAAAAAGTTACAAAAGAGATGATGCCTTAGCTTTATTAAGGTGCCTTTGGATCAACCCCAAATGGATCTTCTTTTATTTATTTATTTATTTTTTTGGGGGGGGGGGGGGAGGGGTGTTATTCAATCAAGGGTTTTTTAGTTTAAATTTTGCCTTGCAAGAATAATAATATGATTCTAGATTTCTTTTGGGAAAATTTTATTTTAAAACATAATATATGATTCAATCACACGCCATGGACTTTACATAAATCTCACTTTAAAAAATGAACGATGATTTTTAAGTAACGGAGACTAGAAGTTTCTAAAACTAGAGGGATCTTCACCCTTCATCCTACTACTAAATATACCCATTGCTTATGTCAATAATGCATGCTTTCCTCGTCTTTGCTTCTAATAATTGATTAAATTTTTTTTTACCCATTTTATTAAAATGCAAATTAGGATATTATTACGTATATTGAACACCACTTTGATTAATTAGTACTACATTCACAACCCCCTTGGTTGCTCAAATTATTAACATGAGGTGCACATTTATTTTTAAAATGATATTTTGCTCGTCACTGTAGTTTTTTTCGGCCTACACAAAACGTGCATGTAAACTGTAGCTAATACAGAGGGAACAATGAGAGTGGAGCATTATGATCCAAACTTTAGAAGCCAGAGAATAGACATTTCGGAGTGGAACTAAAAGTTGAACGCTTTTGTGTGAACACATTCAAAAGTTGGCAAATTTGGATTTAAAAAAGAAAATTTCTTCAAAGAGAAAGTATTAAATTAATAGATTAAAAAAAACTCAACCCTACCCAATTATTATATATAAAATAAATAAATAAATAAAATAAAACTCAATGACCAGTATTTCACCTTTGCACTAAGATTGAGACACACTTTGAGACATCAGGCCCATGATGACATCATTACTCGAACCCTAATCTTATCACTTGCTTTAAAAAGGCAAAGATACTCTAATAAATCTATTTTATTTTATCTTTTTTAAAGGAAATTGGTTTCAATAATTGAAATAGAGTTTATACCTTTCATGCTGGTGGTTTCTTTTAATTTGGCAATGGTTGGCTAAATACAATGGTTAGTAAAAAATAATCTAATTAATCACATAATTCATGCCCATCCGCCTTGTAACTTAGGTGATTTCTCTCCTTTTTCGAAAAATAAGTTTAGGGTTTCAAAACAAGATTCCCTAATTTTGAAGGAAAGTGAAATATAGGAAAATAGAAGAAGAAAAATGGTAATGATAAAACTTGGTTTTCTAGCTATTTATTTGGTTTACAAGAAAGGTGAAATTCATATCTGGACTTTTGTGTTTTGCTTTTCTCGTAAAACAAATGTTGTATGTATTTTAGGGAAAAAATTCTCCTGCAAGAAAAAATTAGTAGTGCAGTTCACTACTTTTTGGCAATGACCACTTTTCGTTTTCATTTTACCTTTTTGCTTCAATCAAATGGGGCTTTCTTGGGGTGACAACATAAACATTTTACATAGAGACTTCACCAACGTGCCATATAAAAAGACTAGATGTGGCAAATGGGGGGATAAAAATATCATCTCTTCTTTGTTGTGGACACCGGCACAAGGTATAATTACCCATTGCAGCTTATGCAGTAAAAGGATAAGATTTGGCCTCTAAGAAAGACCCATGTGAGGGGATTGGATTTGGTGCTGAGTTGATAAAACTTAACACCATGCCAAGGTAATCTACACCTTTGAATAAGAGATTGGATGACTTAAATTTAAAGTTGAAAAAGTTGCCCAATGAGACCATATTTTGGTCATTTCAGTGGCACATTTTCAACTTTTAATCCAAGCCATCCAATCTCTTATTCAAGGGTATGGATTACCTTGGTATGGTGATGAGTTGATAGGTATGGTGCTGAGTTTTATCAACTCAGCACCGAATCCAATTCTCCATATGAAAGGTGCATCCAGCTCACACAAGTGACAAACAACTTTATATAGCAATAAATGCATCTAAAAAAATATCTATCCTCATCTATAAAATACCCACAAGGGAGGAAAACAAGGTATGGCAGTTTTCCCCTAAAAATTATTCTTCTTCTTTATTATTAGTCTGGTTTCACAACTTGACTTGGGCATCGGGGCAGCTATGGCTGCCCGGACACCCCCTTGTTCATCTATCTCAAACGCAAGCAAGCGTGGGTTTAAATCAAGGGACGATAGGGAGATTTTGAGCTCCCATCAACCAAATGTGGAATATAAGTTTTTTAGACTATAGAGGGATCCTTAATTCTATTCTCTTCTCTTTTTTTCTTTCTTTTTTTTTTTTTTTCTTTTTTTAAAGTGCTAGGGTATTCTTTAATTAATTTTAATATTATTTTTTTAAAACTAAATAAAGGAACCAAGCATCATAGACCATTGTACGTAGTATTCCAATTATGTTGACACCATAGTAAATTCAAATCATGTGCTATTGACATGACTTTATTAATTGATGAAAGTTTGGTAATAATTTAATAAAATATAGGACGTTACATTAGGACCTGGGAAAAATAAAGGATATCGGATCTTCACCCTTTACTACTAAAATTTAATTAGGACCTGGGAAAAAAAAGGATAAAAGTTAATCTAATTAGGACCTGGGATATTTTTAATTATGTTTGTATTTTATTTTCATAATTAGCACTTTGTAGAATCAGATTCATCCCTTTTTTAATGCAATTTTTAGTTCCGCTAATATTTTCTTCTTCATTTTTTATTTTTTTTTCAACCACAGTTTGGACTCATTCTTTTTCTTCTGTTTTTTTTTTCATGCTAGGTTGCTTCTTGGATACCCATATCAAACATTTGACTTTTACGAAACTGTTGAAGAGAATATAACTTTGGACGGCTTTTGGTAAATTTAATTTCCTGTGCTTTGTAGAGTCATTAGATAATGTTTTTGGAGTGGTTTTGATTTTCTTAATTCTGATTGTTGATCTGACATTCATAGGCATGTAATGCATTTATAGCACTGCATTGCACTACATATTGGCAGCATAGTTTGGGGGAATTTATGTACTCTATACTTGGTATACAAAATTTTTATTTTTTTCTTGCTTGTGAGCGTTAATTACTTCATTCTGCAGCTAGGGTAGCACTTACAACAATTTATTCCTATTTATTATGCCTGACGGTCTATAGATGGAGGCTTGTGACTTACTACCTTGGAAATTTTATTATGCCTATTCATCCCCTATGCAGGGTGTTTGTGGCTATATACTCCGGTCACACTATATAAAAATATGTTCCCCCATCCATCTATTTCCTAAGTTTGGTAACACGGAACTTTTTTATTCTATCTTGACTTTTCCGAACCGTATCAACATTACATGCCCAGATTTAGCCCAAGACTCCACTGGATATAATTTACATGTAGATAGTTTTTTTTATTGTGCTAAAGAAGAAAAAAAATATTAGGAAAGAAAAAAATTTTATGAGCGTTTTTGAGTTTCTTCTATTACTATACTATAAAAGAAAGTTTTTGGCTGACATCAGCACTTTGCTTATGTGTCTCATTGATAAAACTTCCCTTCAAATTCCATTCATCTCCTTCTCTTTGGCCCCACAAATGACCCCACAAATGATGTCAGCAACTCCCCCATAAATAAGTTTTTTTTTTTTTCTTCCCTTCCCCCCTAACGGTACAACCTGTCCTTTTTTCTACTTTTTCCTCATCTTTTCTGTACACCTTCCTTTCCCTCTACTTTTCCCTTATCCCTTCTTTTATTATTTAGTATAAGTTTTCTATTACAGTTTGAAGGAAGATACTAACTACATAAGCAATTATTTAGTTTGGGTTTTCTATTGTTAATTTTTTAAATAACCAGTTAGTGACTAGATAAACAATGAAGTTATCATGGGAGCCTGTAAAATCAATTTTTTTATTAGTTATCAAAATAAGTTCATAGCATTTTTGCCAGGGCATGTAAAATGAGAATCTTGAGTGTTTGGTTTGTTATAGATAAGCAATTGTTTTATTTGGTAAGTATTTAGGCATATTTGACAACATATTCAATCAAGAATTAAATATTTTTTCCAGTTAATCAGGTTGTCTTCAATTAATCAGGTTGTCTCATTTTTTTCTTTTTTAGAAGAGCTATAAAGAAGTTGGGAATATGTAACAACCCCTAACTGTCTAAGGCAACTAATGAGAAGATGAACACACACTGTTTTATAAGTAGAGATGCAAAGAGTTGAACCATACATAAAAACATGTTGGCCTAAGCTCTGGATCGCTAAACTATTTATTGTCTTCATATTCATTTGTGATACCCGCGCATCGCGCGGGTTCATGCTAGTTTATTATATAAAATTACTTTGGCAGTTTGGCCTTTAAGATGGACAAGAAAGCTCATTTCCAAAGCTCATTTTCAGCTTCTTCTATGAAAAAACAGGTCCCAATAATATACTGTAGTAACAGTACTGATATATGCATTAATAACAATGATTTCATTGTTGCTAAATTGATCTCTTCCTTGGCATTGTTGTTGTTTTGCTACAGTACAACTTTTTAATGGCATGTGTTATTTATACTTTTATGCCTTAAATGTTAAGTCCAAAACTCCAAGTTTAGTTTCCTCTTTTTTGTAACTTTTATAATGATTATCTAATGAAGTTGAGGTTAATTCATTAGGTAAAATAGTTTTGGGTAAATTGTTTGGTCCTTATTTACTACTTTCTCGTTTTTGCTGTTACTTATTAGTTACGCAATAGAAGGAAATGTGTATGATACCTCATAAGGTGAGGGAATAAGTGTTTTTTCTTATAATGTGTTTTCTTTTTAAATTATAAATTCATGTTGATGTCGATTGTAACTTCAATGTGTAGGTGTCCAAATGTTGCTTCGATTCTCATGTACATAGGATATTTTCAATCTTTCATTTACTGATTCATTAATTTAGTTGGTTCAATGGTTTGGATATTTTTGTTGGGTGAAGAATTATAAAAATTTATAACAAAACAAAGAAAAAAAGTATTGAAATGTTTTGGGATGAGTAAGGGTAGGATTAACAGTGGTCCTACTTTAGTGTTAACATGTGACTACTATAGAGTAATTGACTTGGGTTCAATTATACATTATGACCCTAAAAAGAGAAAAGGACTAAGACCATATTTATAGAATCGCTTTAATTAGATTTGGTGAAAATGTTGCAAATAGAATGAAGGACAAAATGAGAGGTAGTTGCTTAATTAAGACTTTTAAATACAGGACCAATAAGGAGGCATAATTTGGTTGAAGTCGAATATCACCATGAAAACCAAAGGAAAGCCAAAAATTGTGTGGATTGAGGCTGATGAAGAATTTGTTGGCCTAATAGAAAATATGATATTAAATGAAGTTGAGTTATCTGGAATCTTCAAAAATCATGCTCATGTTTGGTACTTGAATCGTGAAGCCAAATGACACCAACCATTTTTGGGGCATAGTTGTCTACCTTTGGGGTGGAATGATTTGACCCTGCAAACCAACATGGCCTAAAAGTTGAGACAAAAGTTCCACACTTCCCCACTTTTGCTCTTCCTATTTGCAATTTAAGCCCCCATTTGGCCATTTGGATTCGAAGAAAACATTGGTTGATGGAGTATGAATTATGGTATGATTCAGAGGTCTAACTTATATTTGACTTTCTTGCTTTTGGCTGATTCACAAACTATGTTGCCATGTGAAATGCACTATAGCATATCAGATATTGGATACAATTTAAATGATATTGTGCTTCTATGTTTTGCTTGGGAATTGATCACTGTCATCTAAACAGAATGTAATAATCAAATATATTTGTTGTGGACAACATGCAATCTATATGTCTGGTTATTGCTGCTATCTGCTTACTTTGATGACATTTGTTTGTTGTGAATCTACCAGGTTTCCTTGAAGGAGCACGCTAGGGTTTTAGCTGAATTTCCCATGAGTTTGTTGTGAAACTACTAGGTTTACAAATTCATTTAACTCGTTTTGGGCCAAATTAATTATTTCTTCCGTTTTTACCTTCTTTATTTTATTATTATTGTTTTTTTCGAAACGAAGACAACATAAAACCTAGGATTCCAAAGCTGTTATTGTTTCATTTACTTAATTTTCTCACGCACACAAATACACAATCTAAGAGATAGAAAATTGTTTTAGAAATATTATAGTTTATGGTTAATAGAAGAACTTAGGTTAGTAATGCAAGTTTCAATGATTGGACCTGTAGTTGGAAGTTCCAAATTTCTTACTAATAAGAGATGTTAGAACTATTACTAATAATATAAGCTACGTTGCTTGTTATTGATATGCTTCAGTAACGGGCTTACATATCCTAAACCACTATTTTTCCAATTCTTTCATATGTTTTACCACATGATGAATCTCTCTCTCTCTCTTTTCCTTTGTACTTATATTTATTTCTTATTTCCGTTTAAAGGATATTAATTTGTTTGATTGGTTCTATTGAAATAGTTTATTGTTGAATAGTTGTATCAGATCACATATTTATAATGAGACTTTCATGGCAATGATAGCAGGTATTTGCAAAAACATTTGAAAGGCTTAGTTATGCTTGCCAAGTTTACAATCGATGTACATACCATTTGGCAAACCACTGATTTTTTTGTCTCAAAATGGAAGACCATTGGATGTTTGCCACTCTTTTGCTTTTGAAGCATTGAAATTGTATAGATTATAAAGCAATATAGTTGCACATAGAAAAACAATGCGTTACATTTGATATAAACATATGTAACATGTAGAGTACATAATTCCTTTTTCATATTATGTTGACTACTGAGGTTATGTAGCCCCACTGGGATATTTTGATGCTTATTTGTAAATGAGGTTATCAGATTAGATGTGAAATTTCTATAAATGTGATTTGTACAGGTTTTTGGATAAGTCGATAACTTGGGATGTCCTATTTACAGCTGGGACCATGCCGGATTTTTTCTAGCATTTTAGAAACTACCAACGTAGTGGACCAATGAGGTTATGTAGCTCCCCTGGGGAATATATGATGCTTATGTGTAAATGAGGTTATCAGTTAGATGTGAAATTTCTATAAATGTGATTTGTACAGGTTTTTGAATAAGTCGATAACTTGGGATGTCCTATTTACAGTTGGGACCATGCCGGATTTTTTCTAGCATTTTAGAAACTAGCAACGTAGTGGACCAATGAGGTTATGTAGCCTCACTGGGAATATATGATGCTTATGTGTAAATGAGGTTATTAGATTAGATGTGAAAATTCTATAAATGTGATTTGTACAGGTTTTTGGATAAGTCGATAACTTGGGATGTCCTATTTACAGCTGGCACCATGCCAGATTTTTTCTAGCATTTTAGAAACTAGTAACGTAGTGGACCAATGAGGTTATGTAGCCCCACTGGCAATATATGATGCGTATGTGTAAATTAGGTTATCAGATTAGATGTGAAATTTCTATTAATGTGATTTGTACAGGTTTTTTATCAAGTCGATAACTTGGGATGTCCTGTTTACAGTTGGAACTATACCGGATTTTCCCTATCATTTTAGAATGAGTAGTGCTATGGGTCACTTCATTTATTTTGCTTTGATCGTTAATCTTAGCCTTTCGATGGATGGTGTGATGGGATATTAGTGATGAAGTGAAATGATTAAGTATTTCTTTTTCTCATATTTTTTTCCTTTCATTTCCAAAAAATAATTGGCATTGTGTGAGGAATAAAAATGTAGAGCACAAAAAAGGTATTCAAAAACAGTGCACAAAAAAGGTGGGGTAGAAAGCGAAACTCTATACATGCATGCTAAAGGCAAAGGGTTCAATCTCATAAGGAATAAAAAGAGAAACTTCCAGAGATAATTTTCAATTGAAAAACAAGTTGCTAGTTGAAAATAACACTTCTCTACTGCTGCTATTGAAGCCTCAATCTCTCCAATTGCAGATGCTACTTCCTAATTGACCACAGGAATGCCAGTAGGGCTAATCACCATATTTATAACCCTTATGATGGACTTCCAAGCCTCCTTTGGTCAAAACGAAGAAGTAAACCAAAAAGCAGGATACCAAACCTGCATTGTTGAGTAATTTTTTCAGACAATTTTCAATTATTTTTCGTAGCCCACTTGGGTCTTTTTTCAGTTCTTGGCCGCTAAGTTTTGTAATCTTCATTAATTGTTAATTACAAAAACCATGTGTAAAATGGGAAAAAAATGGATCTAAATATTTAGCTTTTAATGATAAGAAAAAAAGTGTAAATATTTAACATTCTTTACCACAAGATACCTTCTTTTTTAAATTTTTTATGAAGAACATTTTTTACCACAAGGAACTTAAGGCAATAGAATACTTTACGCACTAATAAATCAATTCTTTAGTGCAAGGCCCAGGATCAAGCAAAAAGGAGAAGAAATAAAGAGTTTGAAAAAAGGAACAAGAAAAAAGAAAGATGTTTGAAAAATAGTGAACAATAAACTTGGCCACTCACCGCATTATGTAGCAACTTAACCATTTAGTGGACAACTTTACTATTTGAAGTGATCAATTTACTATTTCAGATGGCCCACTTATCATTTGAACTGACCAATTTACTATTTCAAGTGACCTTATGGGTATGGTATCCAATTTTTGGTTAGGGTACCATAGAATTGACCATTTATATATATAAGAATGGCTATAAACATCTTAGTAAATGACTACTAACTTAACTCCAAATGACTAGTAGTTGGATGTGAATAATTGAAACTAAAATTAAATTACTACTAACTTAACTACGAATGACTAGTAATAATTGGATGTAAAATAATTGGAACTTAAATTAAATGACTACTAACTTAACTATGAATGACTAGTAATAATTGGATGTTAATGCCCATAAAGTGCCGTGAAGTGTGAAAGATGAATTGGGCGTGCAGGACATAAAGTCGTGCTTGGTAAGCACGATTCTTCGTGAAATCGTGGCTGCTAACCACGCTTTTTAAAAGTCGTGGTTAGCAACCACGATTTTAGTTCTAAATTTTTTCCAGTTTTTTTAATTCTTTAAACACTTTAACCATCATAATCGCAGGTTGTAAATACAGTTTTTAATCCAAAATCGTGCTTAGCATCCACGATTTTAGGGTATAAATTTTTTATACTAATACAAGAGTTACAAATACGCAATTATATACCCAACGTAAAATCGTGCTTGCTAACCACGATTTTGTTAAAATCGTGGTTAGCAAGCACGATTTATCGCAGTGTAGGAATTAAGTTGAAATCTACACCCAAGTCGGAATAAAATGTAAAAAACCTACCTTTTTGGGAAAAGAGCCGAGAAATAAAGGTACTTACTTGCTTCAAACCCTAGATTTCAAAGGGACAAAGTTCGTCGGAGACCGTCGCATGAAGTTCTTCAGTTGCCGGTCGTCGGTTACATCAGTCGTTGGAGGGAAGGCCGTCGGTGAAGGTCGAATGAAACCCTAGCCCCTCTTTTTTGTCTCTCGCTCCGTCGTTCTCCTCAAGTTCTCACTTCTTCTCACCAACGTGAGGAGTGGAGACTGAGGAGGGATTCAAAATTTTGCCCCTCTGTTCCCATTTATTATTTTTTTTATACAAAAACAACCCTTATAGTTTTTAAAATAACATACTTTACCCCATGTTTTTTATTTATTTATTTACAAAATCTGCCCCAACGTGTCTCAGACTTGTCCATAGAGTGTCCCCCAGTGTCTTGACCATGTGCGGCCACAAATGAACAAGAAATTTGACTGGACAACTCCCATAAATGTTGGACACGTGCTGTAGGCGTGTCAGGTATGTGTTCGTGTCTGATACTATATTTGACCAAATTTTGCCGTGTTTGTGCATCCTAGCCCACAAGTAAGACAAATGCCTATCGGCTACTATGTCATCAACGACTTTACAATTTACATTGTCTTTTAGAATCATATATAGTACAATAATTAAATAAAACTAATAACCATCCACTCTAATCTTTATCTATTTATTTTTTAGCAGATCATCTGCTATAATGTAAACATAAAACAAAAATTGAATTTGGCCATGGAATCTAATCTTTTTTCCGTTTTTTAAAATGGGAATGATGTGGCTGAATTTGAAAATATAATTATATTTTTATATCTCTTGATAATAGTGCTAATTGCCATGCTTGAAAATTACACCTACACCTCCTATGTTTATTGATAAATACACTAACACCCCTTATACTTTCTAAAAATACACTGCACTTCCTTACTTTCAAAAATAATATGCACATACACCACACCCTTACTTTCGAAAATAATATGCACATACACCCCACCTGTCAATTACCCATTATAGTCTAACTATAAAGAGGGGGGGGGGGGGGGAGGAGAAATAGAATGAGGAAGTAAAAAGAAGGAAGAAGGTAAAGGGGTTCAAGTAAAAAAATTCCATTTTGCACAAATTTTGATTTACTTCAGGTATTTTTGGTAACCTAGAAAGGAGCACGATAGAGGTAGAGGGAATTTCCAATGGAGTGGTGAAATGCATAGAGATCGGAAAGAACACCAACGATGAAAGCACTCTGCTAGGCCAACCAGCAAAAAACCCCATTTTTTCACGAGTTTTCTACAAATTCATGGTAGCTATTATTTGTTGTGGAATTTAAAGGAAAAAATGGAACTTATTTTATTATTGTCAACATATATCTATATCAATATCTATATATATATATATATATATATATATATATATATATATATATATATATACGCATAACCCATCTCACAACAGATCTTTCTAAGGAGGGAATCCTCATGTTGAAAGCTAAGATCTAGTGATGTTATGTGGCATGCAACAAATTCAATTGACACCCTTTATACTAAAATCCACATACTTTTTCTTCCATATAATTGTGGATGATCTTCCACAATTAAAACAAGGCAGTTATGCAATCACAATAGTAGTGTGAACTTTTAACAAAATATCAGGCGTTCTATGCTCTGTTGTTTGGCATCAAAACAGAGAGTATTTAGTATTCTTTATGTGTGCTTTCAACTTCTACCTTAGATTGGGTGTAGCCAACCCAATCAGAGCTAATTCACTCCACCCAGCATTGGATATAAGCAATTCTTTCCATAGATCATTAATGAAATCATTAAATCAAAGAGACGAAGATAGTAATGTCAGAAAAATAGAGGAGAGAGAGAGAGAGAGAGAGAAAGAAAGTAAAGAAGAAAGAGATGGGCAAATGGAGCTGTAATTTCCTAGACCAAGTTAGGGGAGCTAGTTACCAGAACTTACAATTGCATGAAAAATAGAATGGAATGAAGAAAATACAAAAAAGAATAAGAAAAAAGAAAAAGAAAAAAAAGACACAAACAATAGAAAATAGAAGACTAAGATAGAAGGGGAAAATGGGGTAGAACTGAAGGGTAATAAAGAGAGGGAGAAGGAGTTGCCCATCACATTTTTGATTGAGGGCTTCAACTCAGACTCCAGTGATCTTGTCCCTAATGGCAAGTCAACAAACTCACCATGCTCACTATCTACCGAAGACAAGAGTTTTGATGGCCATGATTTGGGATTAGAATAACTTTGCCCAAAATGGTGTGTTTACTATTTATGTAGTATGATGTGAAATGTAGTGTTTTGGTATTAGAGTTCCCAAAACATCCTGTTTCAATACTCAGCTGATTGTGTCAAAATCAAATAACCTGTAGGACATAAAATTTGAGTATAGCGGTAGTACGGGTGTCAAATTGACAGGGACTGTACTGAGATTATTTTAATTTTGAAAATTGATTTCTAAAATAATTCACGAAAAATAGATTTGTGGTTTTATAAAATAAATTTATATTTATCTAAATAAATAAATGCTTAGGGTATCGAATTCACCACTAATCTTGTAAAAATGATTTTATTGTAACGTGTTTTAAATATTTATTATTTGGTATGAGCATGACTCATCACAGCTACAAGCCCAATAACGTCATCAAGAAAGATTCATATATTTGTAAATTAGGCATGACTCATCAAAGATATAGTACGGACCGTCTCACTTATTCTACTCTAAATTAATTTGTGGGCATGACCCGTTTTGTCTAAGTATGAACCATCTTAATCTCTAAATATATGTACAATGAAAACCATTACATTTAAAATCACATAAATTAAATACAATTTGAAATAGAACCACTAAAACCGATTGTATTATACAATCCTCCTAATTATGCAATTATCATACACAAATAACAAATCCAAAACACACTAAAATAAAATACATAGTACTAAATTAGGGCTTCATCTACCCCTAAGACAAAGAATAAATTGGCCAATTGGCCGGAGTCACCCTTCTAACTCTATTCTACTCTTTGGACTTCGAGTCTTCTATCTGTCTTCTGCAATTTATAGGGGATGATAAGGGGATCCCTTCATTTTTATTGCCGCCCCATTTCTGTACTTCCCTTGTGTTCCTTTTCATTTATCATGGCGAACCATTACTACAAAGAGCAAATAAATGAAATAAAAGTGGGCCGTCCAACTTTTGTTCGCAGCGAATTCATATGTATATATAATATAGTATGAGTCCCATTTTTATGAGGTTAACCTAACCTAACTTTAGGTCAGGTTACCGTCTAAAACTATACATGTGATTCATATTTTATGAAACCAACCGTTAGATTAAATAACCTTATTATGTAGGTAATACATACCAAAAATCAAGTTGATCCGAGATTTATTGCTATTTGATCCAAAAATTACATTTTTTAATCAATAATAATTGCTCATTTTGGACATTTATGAATTAAGTAGTTCTTAATCTCGGATCAACTTGATTTTTGATATGCATGAACTTCACATGAAGGTTATCTAATCTAACGGTTGGTTTCGTAATATAAAAATAAGAGATATAGTTTTTGAAGGTGACCTAACCTAAAGTTAGGTTAGGTTAACCTCATAAGAAGGGGACTCTATATAATATTATCATCTATCTATATATATATATATCGGTGAAAGAACTAACACTGAAGCATAAGATATATATAATACTCTAATACATATATATAATATATAATATTACAATAAATTTTGGTGGGAGCATCACTTTCCTTTTTCCTTTCCTTTTCCTTGGTTTTTTTTAATTCTCCACTTCATTTTGTTTTAGGGTTAATTACTTTTTAATACCTTCAACTTTGGGGGTAGTTTTAATTTGGTCCATAAACTTAGAATTGTCTTAATTTAGTGACAACTTATGAACTATTGTTGTAATGTGGTACAGGGCCCAAACGTCCGTTAGCTTTATGGACAGAAAATGCACATGAGCGGCATGTGCGGCAGACGTGGATCCTAGGTGTCGTCCACGTGTACTTCTCGCCTAATTGGAGACCACGTGCTTGGCACGTGAGATCAAATCCAGCTTTTTTTTAGGGATTTTGACCAAAATGCAACTTCTCTTCCTTCTTCACGAATGGTCTCGATCAGAACCCCAAATCTTCCACCATGGTAGATCGAAGATCTCCCACCTTCATGCGATATGAGTTTTGAGTTTTCTGTTGAAGAGATAGATCAATAAGTGATTGAGAAACCCACCAAATTTGAGATCTCTATATTTTCCAACCATAGCAATGGCTATCGGCGGCGACAACGATCACAAGATTTATGCAAATCATTGGAAAAAGGTGAAGAAACATCCCCATTTTCCTCCCGCGATGATGAAAATCCCATGGCTGAACCACCGTCGACAACGACAATGAGAAACCCATAGTGAATAAGTGGCATGGAATTTCTTTGCCCAGATCCGCATCGAAGCATATGGGCCAAACCACCGTCGACAACAGCATCAACTGCTTCTCCTAGCGCAAAATGGTGGGGTTGGCGTTGGGGGTGAACCAAATCGAGGAGATCAAGTATTTACCAGATCTACCAGAAAAAATGGAGTCACTTGGATCCGTAGTTCAATGGCAGTTCGTAGTGCTGATGACATAATCACTCAATCCACACCCTTACTATTGCCATCATCAATGCACAAGATTCAACAATGATGAGATGGTGTGTGGGTGCATGTGAGGGGAGGTTGCAAGGTCAGATCTGACTATGGTTCAAAATTTTTTTTTTCCTTATGTTGGATTTTGATTGTAGAGTTACAAACATGGATTTTGATTGTGGGTTGTTGTAGAGTTGCAGTCATGGGTATTGGGTTTGGGGTCAAACGTAGGTGAAGAAGATAAGAAGGGAGGTAGCCATGGCGGAAGATTTGGGGAAAGATTTTGGGTTCCGATAGAGACCATTCGTGAAGAAGGAAGAGAAGTTGCATTTCGATCAAAATCCCTCAAAAAAACTAGACTTGATCTCACGTGCCAAGCACATGATTTCTAATTGGGCGGGAAGCACACGTGGACGACACTTAAGATCCACGTCAGCCGCACGTGTCGCTCATGTGCGTTTTCCGACTATAAAGCTAACAGACGTTGGCCCTGAACCACATTGCAACAATAGTTCATAAGTTGTTACTAAATTGAGATAAATCTAAGTTTATGAACCAAATTAAAACCACCCCCAAAATTGAAGGTATTAAAAAGTAATTAACCCTTTCTTTTATTTGTTTCATGGAATGTTGAGCCCCTCCATTTCTCACGTATCACTTATCATTTTTTAAAAAAATTTTATATCCTAATCTCTTACACGCCCAACCCCTTCTTCAATTATTCGTGCTTTTATTTCAAATGGCCGGCCCACTTTTCATTTGTCCCCAATCCGCTTAGCCGCCCCACGTCCAAAATCATGTCGTGGTGCGTGCTTTGAATTGTATGAATTGGATGATTTGAATTCTGAGATGGAAAGGACTTAAACCGATAGGCCGAATGGATGAACCTCCTGTTGTATTCATTGGTTTAAGTGGACTAAATTATCAATATATATATATATATATATATATTTTTTTTTTTTGTATGTAGACTCCTCAGTTCTGTAATAAATTAAAAGCACTTCAAATACATAAAATTAAGTACAATAAATTAACTAAAAAATATAAATTAAGGAGTATTTTGTGGTTATCACCGGCATCAAAGGAGATGAAATTTGGTTCAAAATGACACGTTTTATTGAAGAGGGTACTATTGTCATTTCATCTTATTTTAACGCCGTTAGCCAACTGTTGACAGATAAGGAGTGTCAAGTGCAATATCAGAAAATAGGAGGGGGTGTAGTGTATTTGTCAACAAATAAAAGAGGTGTAGATAACTATTAAAAAGCCCAAAGTTCATTTTTGACTTCTCACGAACCATCCCAATCTCATCAGCCATGGCAGAGACAATCACCACCGCTGCAACAAAGAGGTGCTACTTGGCTCTTCTTTTCATTCCATGGTGCTTCTGCACTTTCCCATCATTCTGTAAAAACTATACATCACACACACGTTTTATATATACATGTATGTATATGTTTTTTTTCTTCCAGGTGTGCAGTTGTTACTGGAGCAAATAAAGGGATTGGATTGGAAATATGTAGGCAGTTGGCTTCTAATGGGGTCATGGTGGTGTTAACAGCTAGAGATGAGAAGAGGGGTATTGAAGCTGTTGAAAAACTCAAAGCATCTGGCCTCTCTGATCATGTTGTTTTTCATCAGCTTGATGTGGGGGACCCTGATAGTATTCCTTCTCTGGCAGATTTCATCAAAACCCAGTTTGGAAAACTTGATATCTTGGTATGATTGAAATCCAATTTCTTGATTCTCTGTCTGTAGCTTGTTGCCAGTTTATCTTGCATCATAATTTATACATATAAGGATAATTTTTACTAGGAATACTTTTGTGATGAATTCCAAACATACCCAATTTACCCATTCATCCAGGCCTATTTGGTTGTCCAATTCGAAATTAAACAATTCAAGAAATTTTACACAGAGTTGAAGGTATAAATCTATCACCTTGAATTAGAATATTTTAAAATGTCGTGGTTGATGTTGTAGAATCAAGTTTAAGGAATTCATGAAATACCACTATTTTGAATTGACATTCTTATTTCTGATGATAACTATCATTTTCTTGAATTTGTTAATTCAAGATGATGGAGTGTGCTTTCAATCCTATGTAAAATTTCTTGAATCATTTAATTTCAAATTGGACAACCAAACAGGCCCTCATTCTTTTCTTTTCTTTCTTTCTTTCTCTCTTTCTTTCTTTCTTCAGTTAAAAATGAAAATGTTGAAAGAAGCAAAAATTTAAGCTTTCAAGAGATCAAAAGTGGTTGAGGTGGCATATTTCATTCTTACGATACTTTATTTGTGCAACTAGTCCCGAACAAATGAACTTTATTATGTTACTTTAGCGGTTGAGCATGAAGAAACATTGGTTTACTTGATTAGTGAATTTCTTTGAGACATATATTGTCTGCCTTATATTCCCTCCCGTATCTAGTTTCCCTCCTCCCATCAACTTGAAAGCACTGAAGAAGATAGTTGCTGGGAATTGGGAGTTTGGTATCACACCTTGAGCTTCCTAGCAATGGAGTTTGGCAACATCGCCCCTTCCAAATACAGGGAATATTTTTCTAGTTGTCTTGTCTTTGTAATCACATCAATCCTTACATTTAATTTGCATTTTTTACTCTTTTTCCTTGTTACACGCTGTTTTATTCTATTTCCCATGGCCCCATCAACTTCTAAATCCTATTTCCACTCAACACAAAATAATGGAATTAGATAGGTCTTAGTTTCAGTCCATTCAATTGGTAAAATGGAGGAGGGAGTGGTTATGTGGAGTTTTTGATTTTCAGGATGGCCCTATTAATGAGTTTCAGTGATGTCTAGTTGACCTGAAGCAATGAAATAAATCACAGCTATAATTTTATTTTCCTATTAACCCATAATTTGTGAAAATTTTGAAGTTAACCTTGTGCTAGGTAATCAAGGGATAGAGGGCCTCTGAAATTCCAAATTGCTTAAGGATCTAATGATTTGTATTTTGCAAAATGAATGATGGGCTATGTTGGAACTCTGAGCAGGTGAACAATGCGGGGATTCTTGGAGCCATAGGAGACAGCGATGCTTTTGGAGCTATTTCAAAGAGTATTGGTGGGGTAAGTATTTTTATTTGGTTTGGTTGTCTCCTGCAAACTGAAGGTCTTGTCTAAATGCAACTTCAAGGAAGAGCTACTTCAAATTGCCACTAGAGAGTATAATGCAATTTTCTTGCAGGTCATGGTTCGAGTTTACCTTGCTCATACCCCTCCTCTCTCCCCATAATATCCAGGTTGAAAGAGATTTTGTTAGATGAAAGACAAAGGGATAATATTTTTATTTATCTATATATATATATATATTTTTTTTTTTGGAGAGAGAGGGTGGTGTTGACAATGCAGGCATATGCTGAATGTATATTTTCTGTCTAGTGTAAGATTTTGAATTTGAAAGTACCAGGTAATGGCTGCAAGACGATTGAGTTTCTTTTTTATTAATGCAGTCAGCAGGAGCACAAACAAATTGGAATGACACAATGACTCAAACTTATGAGGCAGCAGAAGAGAGCCTGAAAATAAACTACTATGGCGCAAAAAGAGTGACTGAAGCACTCATTACTCTTCTTCAGTTGTCTGATAGAGCAAGGATTGTTAATGTTTCCTCATCCATTGGGAAATTAAAGGTACAAAATTTCTAAAAACCTATTTAAAATAAAATGTGGCTCCCTGATAAGAAATTTAGTCAACTTTGATAGTAGCTATGGATTTGGATAAAAATTCAGCTGAGTGAATCGATAGCAGGCGGCTATTTTCTAACCAGGATTAATTAGTTTTGTATAAACCGAGTTCTATTTCAGTTCCATTCAAAAGTAGGCCAGTTTGAGTCAAACCAGCCAAGTTTTGAGTGAACTTAGAACAATTATGGAGAACTTGCATACATTACATTTCACCTTGGCTCAATTTGTCACAATAGAAATTAATATCAGGTATGGGAATGATTGATGCTGTCAACAAAGGGCTGTTTCTTTCCATTTTCCAAGGAACTGTGGATATTATTATGGTGACAATGCTTGTGAAATAATATCATTGTAATAACTTGTAATATAAAAGGAGCATTGTCTGCATAAAATCAAGGTAGGTCCTTTCCTTCATTTTCGTGAAATATAGTAATATACAATTAATGTTTTTTCCTAAAAGAGTGTTGTACCTTTTAGCGAAGGGATTTTATGAGCCATAATGCTTTCTTGTAGATATGGAGTTCTTGTTTTCAAACTAAATTGAGAACTATTTATATATATAGATCTCGTGGAATGATTGGACTTGGATTTTTCTTGTCATTTCATTCAGAATATACCAAATGAAGGGGTTAGAGGAGTGTTTAGTGATGTTGAAAGCCTTACAGAAGAGAGAGTGGATGAGGTATTGAACGAGTTTTTGAAAGATTTGAAGGAGGGTTCACTACAATCCAAAGGCTGGCCTGCTTTTCTGTCTGCCTATACAGTCTCGAAAGTAGCCATGAATGCCTACACAAGGATTTTGGCCAAGAAGTACCCAAGTTTTTGCATCAACTGTGTCTGTCCTGGCTATGTCAAAACAGATATAAACTTCAATACTGGCATCTTAACCACGGAAGAAGGTGCGGAAAGTCCTGTGAGGTTAGCATTGCTGCCTGATGGTGGGCCTTCTGGCCTCTTCTTTGTTCGGAAGGAATTATCACCTTTTTGATTGTAAAAGAAAAAGCCATTGCTACATTTGAAGTTAGAACCACATATCATGCGGCATTCTATGCAATTTCCCTCATATGCTTCATGTATTTGAAAAACTCTCTAGGTTGTAGATCGAATTGTTTCAAAAACTCCAATGCATAATTATTATGACAGAATGTATGTAAATGTAATTAGCTTGCGACTAACATCAAGTCATGTTGTGTTTAATGTTTGTGAAATCCTTTCCTAATATTAATTCTCAAATTTATGAGCGCACACATTTACAACTGGATAGATGGCTTCATGGTGTAGGCAAGAGGGATGACTTGTGAATAACTGGAGCTTTCTTGTCACAGGATCACTGCTAATTTTTCTGCATCCCACTAAAGTTCTCTCACAGAATTTGTTTGGTGCTTTCTAGGGTGGAAAGTATAATTCCCATCTCTCAAAGGTACAATCATAGACACTTTGGAGATTACAGGGTTATATAGCGCAGAGGAAATGAGTTCAGAGAGTCCACAATAAGTGGATCCTATAGTAGGTCGGGGTTACGAGAAGTTTCCTGCCAAAAACTTAACCTAACCATAGACCCAGATTGAAAAGCATTTTGTAAATTCAAGTTGATCCAACCATTAAGGGCATATTTGGATGTTCTTGGAAATTGAACTACCCCATTGTGTTACGTATACAATTTTATATATAATTCCGTCATCATGAATGGGGCCACTGCAGAAGTGGCAACTATCCTTACAACTGATGATGAAAATTTGTATGGGTGGGGTGGGGTAAGGGTAGGTTAGGGGTTTGATTATCTTCCAATGAAAATAAAATAATAATAATAATAATAATGATGATAATAAGGGTAAAATTTGTAGGGTTCATTTTGTTAAAAAAAAAAAAAAAACAGAACAAACAAACAAACAAAACTATGAAACCACATATCTGCAAC